>JAKTSJ010000015.1:0-207864 GCA_030580115.1 Kregervanrija pseudodelftensis
AAGAGATCCATATATAAATTATACATACAATTTATTTATTCTTTGTTCTTATTTATTTACAACTTCTGAGTCTACATCGATTACACTCAACCCAATAGTAAGTATTAACTTATCTATCTACGGGACCACACCTGTAATCGTTCCTCCTGTGAGTGTTATCCTAATCATCATGTTGAAAATAGATGATTACGTATAACGTTTCACCCTACTGGAGGAGGTGTGCGATTTCAATATAAAATCCTTCATGTCCTAATATGTCCTAATAATAAGCTATCTTGATAAGCTATTCAAACATTTGCTATTATTATACTTTTCAAAATTTAGCATAATTTTCACACATACTACTTTTCATATCACCTCATATCTCTTATGATCTTATGACTAATATTTCTAATTATAAAATTCTTTCCAGTTTTCACACTGACAGAGGAATTACATTGATCGCTTTATTATAAAAAAAAATGAAAAAAAATGTAGACTCTACAAAACTGATTTAAAACTGCAATCAAAAGTTCCCTCTTTAGCTCAGTTGGAAGAGCATAAGACTGTAATATTAATTTGATATCTTAGGGTCTCCGGTTCGATCCCGGAAGGAGGGAAATTGGTTTTTGTTTTTTTTTTTTTTTTTTTTGGATTAAAAAAAATGACGTTTTTAGCAGAAAAATATTTTTCCAAAGATGATCAATTTTCGTATTATAAAAATTTTTTTTTTTTAATATTGTAGTGTCACAATATACACAGTGCAAAATGGAATCTGATGATGAAGTGCTGTAAGTTAAAAAAAAAAAGATAGAATTTAGAGTTTTGAATTTTAGGTTTTGAATTTAATATTGTTTTGTGTCTTTCTCCTATACTAACAACAATTATATCTCAACTATTATAGAACTCTGTCCGCTAATGCATTAGCAGCATTAAGAGAATTTAAAAATGAAGAACAAAATAGAAATGAAAAGTTTCAAAAGCTTTATCAACAAGCAGAAGATGATTTCGATGATAGAGAAACATTAAAAATTGATGATTTTAAAGAAGACTGGCAATTATCACAATTTTGGTATAATGATGAGACAGCAAATAAGCTAGCGGATGCGTTATTAGAAGGTGCAGATGAAAGTACAGTTATTTGCATTGTTAGTGCACCATCAGTTTATGCAATTATTAATCAACGTAACCCAAAAAGTTTACCCACGAAACATATTTATTTGTTTGAATTTGATAAAAGATTTGAGCTTTTGTCTGGTAAGTCACATTTTGGATTTTATGATTACAACGAGCCATTGAATTTCCGTGACGACTTGAAGAATAAAGTTGATAGATTACTTATTGATCCACCCTTCCTTGAAGAACAATGCCAACAAAAATCATCAGAAACCGCCAAAGCACTGTTGATAAAGGATAAAACCACCAAGACACAATCAGGAGACCTGAAATATAAACTAATTAGTTGCACAGGTGAGAGAATGAAAGATGTGGTTAAAAAGAGTTACCCAGACACCGAAATAACCGATTTTTATCCTGAACATAAGAACGGATTAAGTAATGAGTTCAGATGTTATGCCAGTTTTAAAGGTAACCAATGGAACTTTTTGAAGTAGGTTTGGATACTGTATAGAACAGCAATAATATAAATATTTAACGTAGATTTTTACCAGCAAACTGTTGTAAAGGAATATAAAATGAGCGTCATATCTTTGAAGAGGCACATGGCGAAAACCACATGCGGATAATTATCGCTGATATTTAGTAGATTAATAAATCGAAACGAATAACGAACTCTGTCATTTTGCAGTCCATATAGCCATATTAAAGTACACAGTCAACACCATTATAATCTTGTTAAGCATAAATCATCGCTAGAGGAAGCCATAGATTATTACATAATCAAATATAACATAAATATTTTTCAGAAAAAATCTACGTCATACAATTTTATTTCATTCTTATTTACTATTAACCACTATTTCTATTACTATCAGAATCAGTTAAGTATCATTTGATCGTTTCATACATATAGGAAAATGCATATAGTTCTATTGAGACATTGCTCTCGTATAGATAAAACTAAGTTGGGTGTGTCGCCGGTCCAGTCAGGGACAGGATTAAGTGATGGATCATCGTCAAATTGGTTATCAAATTTCGACCCTCCATTAAACGACAAATTAGCTCAAAATGAAATGGATAACGTGTTTCGAAAAATTGCTAATAATATTCCGACAAATGATGGTGCAAGATCAATAATGTTACACAGTTCGCCATATAATAGATGCATACAAACTACTGAGCTTTTGTTAGATCGCATAAAACATTCAAAACAATTCGAACAATCGTCAGAAAATAAACAAACTGTTAAATTACGTGTGGATCAATGTTTATCAGAATGGCTCAGTGAAAATTATAATTTGAAATATTTACCACCAAACGATGATGGTTATTCAATGATTAATAATATTAATGCATACTTAAATGAACCAGAAAACGAAAATGAAACTGAAAACTTAAATTTTAGAACAAGATGTCAATTAAAAAGCATTAAAGACTCAACTTGGTCTTATAACAAACTTGGACATTGTGGAGAATATGGAGAATCGCCAAAAAAATTTACAAAAAGATGTTTCAATTATTTAATTTCTTTACTACAGTATTATTATGCAAAACAAACATTTGAGGATGATAAGCATACGGTTGTTTTTATAATATCACACGGTGCGATTATATCAACCTTATTACAGATTTTGTTAGGTCGGGCCATATTTAATGAAATTCCATTATGTACACCCATATATTTTAAACAATCAGAAACTCAAAGATCTGTTTTCAAGTTAATGGATTATGATTTTAATTTGAATAATATATTATCACCGTCATCTGATAAAGATTTTTATAGAATGCTTGAAACATCAATAGATCTTGCACAGCTAGATGGAGATAATTTGAGAAGTGAATTAACAATAGGTACAACAGGTTATACAACGATTATACAAAATATATCGCAACAGGATAAACCAAAAGATGAAGAACCGACTATTGGAGGTAGAAAAAGAAGAAATACAATAAACATTGGAGATAAAGAAAAAGATACACAAGATGAGAAGGATAAGGTATCGCTAAAACAGACTCTATCTTCGAAACAGTTATATTTGTTAAATAAGGATACAAGTGAAGAGAAAATAATAGATCTAGATAAATTACATAGCTATTTTGGAAGTAATTCCGAATCTGAATCCGAATCCGAGTCCGATTATGAAGATGCGTCATCGAAATTTTCCGGACATATTTCATCATTAGCATCATTTAATGAACAAAATAAGACGAAATTTCAGCTGAATATGAAAAATTTTTTTTCAAGTACATCTCCCATAGAGACAAATCCTTTTTCACATTTTTTCATGGCCAGGAGCAACTCTAGTTTCCATGAAGAGGGTATTTCCCAAATCAAAGGAGAATTAAATAATCAAAAGAATGAATTTTTTGTCAAAGGTTTTACAGGTGATGAAAATATGAAGAATAATAAAGAGGGAAACGAGGAAGAGGAAGAGGAAGAGGAAGAAGAGGGTCCAGTTTTGTCTTTTGGAACAGGTAGGAAGTTGGCAGTATTACAAGACGAAGAAGAGAGAAAGCAAATGAAAATGAAAAACAAAGATGAAGATGAATTACAAGGCGTTACTATGATAGAAGGAACATTTTCAAATGTTCCTGTAAGATCCAGTACCAACCTGGCACGACAAGATTCAAGTTCAAAAGTGGGATTGGACTCTATACTAAATTCGCCTTCCTTGTTGTTAAGTTCAGGTAAACTAATAAAACCTAGACTAATTTCTACCAGTAGGATATCCGAAACGCGCTTAATGGATTCTGATACGACTGCTGATGATGTTAGTGATGAAGAGACACTAAAAGGAGGCAGTAACAGCTCTACAGAAGAACTCAATAACGATGACGGCGTGCTCAATTTTGACACCGATCATTCCAAACAAGCTTTGAGGCAAATCTTGTTTAACAGTCGTGAATCGGAGAGCGAAGAAGACGACGGTCAGGATCAGGGCGGCTGGTTTGGAGGGTTTCAAAGGTAACGGTACGTAACGAACGTTACCAAGACGAAATAGTAGAAATATATAGAAATATAACGAATCATAACGACATATAAAATAGAAAGAATATTATAGAAATTTTTTCCAAATGTTCTCTGCGGCTTCCAACTTCAATTGAAGCGATGTGCGTTACATATTTTTTTTTTGTTAGTTGAGCCATTAGCACAATAAAATGATTGGTTGTCCCTGTCACCGAATGGTAAACTCTTAGCGCACGATTCCACAACACGCTTAATTGTGTATTTCTCCATCACATAATTCTATATTTATTCGTATAAATAATAACCATATTTAATCTTTACTACGTTATACACGGTTTATATGCAGTTGTATACGTTTTTCATACTCGTTTGATTTACTGCACGTCCAACATCTCTAAAAGTTTAAAATCCAATCACTCGTCTTTAAATAAAACCAACAAGTTCTCTTTGTTTTTGAATCAGTATTGACATCAGCCATGGCATCATTTTTCAAGAAGAAACATCAGAAACAGTCGTCTAAATCACAAGCATCTCCAACCCATAGTACCAGCATAGACCATTCACTAGCTGAAGGGACAACTACGACTACAAGACCCATTACCGGTGTTGATAATTCAATTGAATCTCCTTCCAAACAAAATACAGCAATTGGATTCTTCAAATCCTCCAGACATAACAAACATCATGAGCAATCGAACCAAAACACAACGCATCCAATCACCCCACCAAGGCCTGCTGCGGGCTCTGATAGGGTTGCTAATAATTTTTCTCGTCAAAATTCTGGCCATGGTTTAGTGTTGGTACAAACACCACCGCAAAGCGAACCACAAGGCCACCATAAAAATGGCAATGGAAATGGCAATGGCAATGGCAATGCCATCGGAAATTCTCCATCTCTATCAAGAAATGTTTCATTGAACACTCCTTCACAACTTAACAATAAAAATAATGATATATTACAACAGAAAAAGTACCAAGGTTTACAACACCATACCCCTTGGAAAAAGAAGAAACTTTTCAATTCACCATTTCCCAGATTCAGTCATGCTGCCTCTGCCTTAACTTCGGATACTGGAGCCATTTATTTAATGGGTGGTTTATGTGGTGCGAATGTTTTTGGAGATATGTGGGTAATTGAGCCAGTTAAACAAAACAACAACGAAAAAATTTATCCTTATATTGCATCTCCAATTGAAAACTTTGAAAGAATTCCAGCTCCAAGAATTGGCCACGCTTCAGTTTTAATTGGTAATGCGTTCATAGTTTTTGCTGGTGATACAGTTACTACTTCAACTCAAGTATTAGATAATAAGCTCTATTTTTTCAATATTTCGTCTTTAAAATGGACAATAACCTCTCCTGAAGGTCAAAGACCCGAAGGGCGTTATGGTCATCAAATTTCAGTTTTAAATTTTGAAATGAAAGATAAACCTGGTACTTGGTTAAGTTATTTATACGTTTTTGGTGGTCAGTTAGAACATGAATATTTTAATGATATTTGGAAATTTGATTTATCGAATTTTAGAAATCCGAAAACTAGATGGCAAAAAATTGCTTCAAAGGGTGACAATATTCCACCTCCACTTGCAAATCATTCGATGACAGCTTTTGGTAATAAACTTTATATTTATGGTGGTTCGAATAATTCAGTTGTTAGCAAAGATCTTTTTTGCTTTGATCCTGTTACAGAATCTTGGAGCAAATGTGAATTACATGGAAAATTTAAACCTCCTGCATTAACCGATCATTCTGCAGCTTTATTTCAGAATTTATTGTTCATCTTTGGTGGCAAGTTAGCAAACGATAACATGTCTGGTGATTTGTATGTCATTGATTTAAATAATATGAATAGTTTTAAAGTTTTATCAAATTTACCATTCTCCCCAGGCCCAAGATGTGGTCATTCAATAACTGTTGATCCAAATTCTGAAAAATTAATTATTATGGGTGGTGATCCAATTGATACAGACTTTACAGGTGTTGTTGATGAAATGAATGAGGCCATTGATGAATCCAGGTTTACCCGTGGAAGTTCTGTTATTTTTGAATTTGATATTAATCAACTAACGCAATACATGGAAAAGGCATCAACACCGTTAGCACCAATTTCTCGTGACCTCCATTCTGCCCAATCTTCACAATCAAATGTTAATTTAAGCGACGATGTCAAAGATTCAAATAATATAGTTCAAAAGCAAGCTCATAGATTAAGTCAATACGATGCTGTTAATAATGAAAATAATGCTATTAAATTGATCTCTTCAGCTCCTATATTAAGTAATGATGATACGGTTGACAAAGATGAGCCTTCTAACATATCACTGACTGATAATGATGAAACCGACTTGCATGCGAATGAATTGGCCACAGAAGTTCAAAATCATGAAAAATCATTGGATAATAATTCCGAAAATACCCCAAGCCCTGAAACTATTAAAAGTGACATTAAACGGATTAATAATTTCCCAGAATCTGTGAGTGATTCAAGTATTAATAATTTTTATGTTGATGCTGAACCTGTTTTACAATCGCCCACAACGATTTCAACCGACTTGAGTGGGAAATTGAAAGAACATGAAGTTCAAATTGAGCATGAAAATGAAATTGAAGACCAAGAAAAGGAAGAAGGACATAGTGACCATTCTTACTTAAATTCGTCCGCTATGCATACGCCGTCTTTACAGCAAACTCCAGTTATGCCTTGTAATAAAGCAAACGATTTCCCATTTTCTCCTGCTGTTTCTGCAAAAGATAATGTTAAGCTACATAATTTACTGAGTATGATTACAAATCTAAAAGAAGAAATGACAGTTAAAGTTGAGGAAGCAAATAACAAAATTGTTCAATTAGAAACCGAAAAAAACAAAGCTTTAGATGATCTATCATCTTTGCAAAAAAATCATAGTATTAATATTCAGCAAATACCTGCTAATGATCGATCATTTATTAGCAATCAAATAAATGATTTATTAGATTTAAATGAATTAGTTAAATCACAACAGAATATAATTTTGCACTTAAAGGATAAATTGGAAACAGAAGAGGTTTTAAAGAAAAGAATTTTTGATTTAGAGAGTCATTGTAACAATATCTCATTTGAGTATAATAATTTGAAATTATTATCCGGTGTAAATGACGGAAATTCAAAAGATAATAATCCGAAAACCTTACCCGTTTTTGATCAAGTTAACCAATTAACCACAAAAATGGATAGTGTTTTAGCGTTATGGTCACAACAACTAACGACGGGACCTCATTCTAAAAATTTTGAAGCTCTTGAAAGGGAAATTGAAGATTTGTCAAACCGTGAAAAAGAGTTATCAAAGGAATCAGAAATTAAGGAAATCAAACTAAAAAATCTAGAATCATCTTATAAAGAATCAATTACTTCTTTAAATAGCACACATAAAGCATTACTGCTTTCAAGAAATGAATTAACTAAATTTAGAGAGCAAAATAAATTACTAAGCAATGAATTGGATGATTTAAAATTGAAGAAACGTGTTTTTTCAAATTCAAGCTCTAGAATAGTTTCAATCAATAAGCAAATTACTTCCGATAATCTGAATACGAATAATGGTCTTGTTAATGAATCACAGGAATCCAGCGGATCTGAATTTTATGAAGAAGATGAAGAAGCTGATGATATCGATCAAAGGTATGCGGTGAAGATTACAAACTTAGAGGCGGATTTATTTATAGTTGGTCAAGAAAGGGATCAGTTAAAAGATGAATTAGTTAAGGTGAAAAAACAACTGTTTGCGGCAACAGCATCGCCTCCAATTATTTAATTACACTTTTTAAAGTAAATTTATGTACTTATTATCTTTTTTCTTTAATGTATTCAAATATTTATAAAAACCCGATAAAAAAGAGGTAATGAATAGAAAAAAAACTTATATGTCCAGAAGCTCACTATCCCATAAATCGGATTCCTGAATTTCTTCAGTATCTTGTAACAAATTACTATGGTTTTTATCTTTGCAAGTTTCCATTTCAAAAACGCTACCCGAATCATCGTCATCAACAATGCTTAAATCAATCAAATCCTTATTGTTGTTGTTATCTTTAATGGCGTCATGCCCATAATGCTTTTCAGGTACAGACTTCTTAGTACTAGAGCTAGGTTTTTTTTTCAACGTAGTGTACTGACCGTAGGACTTCCTCTTGGAAATTGATGGAGTTCTGATACGTAATCTATCCTGTGATTTTGAATTTTGTATTGATTCATTTTTTTGAGATGAAGGAGACAAAGGTTCCTCAATTATTAAATTCGATTTAACCTCATTAACGAATGACCATAGGTGTTGTGATACCGATTGCATGACATCTAATCCACTATCTTCAGCTAAACTTTTGATTGGATCGTTGATATTTGCTGAATCCTTCCTAATAACATTAATATCAGTTTTGTTATTGTTACCGCACTCAATGTTGTCATTGTAATTATTATTATTAACTTTACCAATCTCAGTATATCCATCTTCAGGAATTTGTAATTTTTCAAATTCTTGATAAATTAAATTATCAAATTGTTGAATAAAATTTAATGGTTTTGAAAACCAAGATTGTCTTTTTCCACTGTTTGTCAAATCTCTATGCGCTTTATCATATTCTAATGAATTTGTATTATTATTATATTCGGGAGAACCAGTCGGAGTAAAACTGTCATCCAATAGTGGATCAATAGCAGACCCTAGTGCGCGTATCGGCTTTTTCTGTATACTAGTTGGAGATTTTGGGACATGAGCATCAAATGAACCTGCTTTTGATTTCCCATCATTGTGTTTTCTAAGATTACTAACCAATTGTTTTTCAATATTTAATTTTAATTGTTGTAGTTCAAACTCCATTTGATTTTTCTTATCAACCATTTCTTTTATCTTATTTTTAATTTCCAAAATATCCATTTCTTTAGATGCTAGTAATCTAAAATTATCAGATAAACCATCCTCTGATATAGGTGATGTTACAGAACTTGGAAGACTTAGTGGTGGAACATTATTAATTTTCTGTATTGGAGTTACTGGGCTAGCAGGGTTGACGATGATTGACATATCAACAGTATCATTATCAACTACGTTTGATAATGGTGTAACATTTGAGTTTCTACTGATACGATTAACATTATGATTATCTGTATTTTGAGGAGAAACAAACAGCTGTCTTCTAGGAGTTTGGAATGCAATTGAGGAGTTTGTGCTTGTCTTATGTAATTGAGCTGAATTTCCAATGACATTCAAGCCTAGATTAATACCCTTTTTGGACCCACTGTTTGAAACCGATGATGATGAGGAAGGGCTAGCTATGCTCAATGTTCTCAAATGCCCCCTAACTGGTGATCTTGAATGTGATCCAATTGTTGATGATCTTTGTAATCTACCCCCTGTTTCATCAGAACGGGATGCTGCATTGTGGAGCGGAGTGTGTAAGTTTTTTAATTTAGCATCTGAAGTTTCCATTTTATCCGTTACGTTTGAATCTCTAGAACTACTTGTTAATATTGGACGATATGGATGCAGTTGCTCATTATTTGTTTGTATATCTGTGATGTTTTTATTATTGGTTTGCTTGCCATCCATGTTTATTGTTTTTTTATTGTAAAATTAATTTGTAGGGATCAGTGGTTTAATCTCAACAGACTGATATAATTCTATAAAAAACTAGATGTCATCAGATTGGGTATAAGGGCAGTTATATAAAAATAGAACAATGTTTTATATCACAAGATAATAAATGATAAGCGGAATAAGTGATAAACAATCGAAAACGAAAACGAAAACAGAAAGAAAAAAGAAAGAGGAAAATCAAGTAGCGAGTTTGTGAGAAGATGCACATTTCATTCTTTATCATTTGTTATTTATTATTTAACTGTTTATCTATTCTAGCTAATTTATCCATTATTTATAGCTATAAACTAAAAATTACCGTTTAAATACAAATGCCTAGATCTCAGTCTAAAATCGAGGAGAAAATAATCCCAAAACCTCATTTTGTTATAAAGGTTAAGATTTTTTCACCTTATAAAGGATATCCTTCTGGAACGAAACTCTTCATTAACGTTTGTAGTAATTCAAAAGTTCCTAAAAGAGCTATTAATGGTAAAGAAGATTTTGAATTCGATCCAAATGTTATTTTTCCTCTAATTTCCAGTAATCAATGGGAAATACCAATTTTGACATCTCCTCAAATTAGAGAAACAGTGGATAAAAAACATATTAAATCACTACTAATAGATTGTGTTATTAATGATTTATATATGAAGTGGTGTTTAATAAACCCCGAGTTGAAAACAATTATGGTACATTGGTGCATTGATGCCGTTGAATTCCAAATAGGTGATAATTTTAATATTGACAGAGATTCATTGGCCTTACCAAAAAGAATAAGTATGGGTGATCCAATTGACATACCAGTTGATTTAGAGAAATTAAATTCACAGTATGAAGAATTAGAAAAAATTAGCCTGGATGCCGTTAATAATGAGCCATTGAGTATATTGGAAGCTAAGAGGTTTGATGAAGAAAATCAGGAAACATTGACTTTAGATATTGGCAATAATGATGATATTAGGAGTGACGGGAAGAAATTAATTCAAGAAATTGAAGATTTGAAGCCTGAAAAGAAACCTAATCAATTGAAAACTGTAAGCAAAGAAATTACCAATCCTGATGCCTCGATACGATCAAATAAAATCAAGTTTGTAATTGACATTCACAAATTAAATGAAAATGACACCAAAATGAATCATTTATACCTTTTAAAAATTGAATCTGACTTGAAACATGCCAAAGATTATAAATTACAATATAGAAGTAAAGATAATGTTTTGATAGTTTCTTCAACTAAGGAACCCATTTCAAAACTGGATTTTCCGCTTCCCAATAGCGTAACAGGTCACGATATCAGTACATTTTTTGTGACTACTGAAAAAAAACTCCATGTCTATGTTAAATAATAATGTTTTTATAAAAAAGTTTTTATTCCTTCGGTATATATTCCATTTTAGTAACCGTATCGTAATCGAAGGTTCTACTTATAGCCATCCTAAACGTGTTAAAATTATTCATTATGATTAAGCCAAATTCTCCCTCACAAAATTTAATAATATTTTTATGATCGTTAGATTCGTCGTATCGTTCAACAAAATTTTGCTTTAGTACAAGGATATTAAAAATGTCATTTTCCTTTATATCAAGTTCAAAGTTAAGAATTTTAAAATCTTCCAAAGTTATATCGAAGGTTTCACTAACAACTCGAAGTTGTAAATGACCGTCAAACAACTGAAAAAAAGAAAAATCGTTCATTCTGAAAATTCGGCTGACATTATTTTTAGTTCCTACAACTTTCATACCATATTTATCAAAAGTGGCCCTAATCAAAACGTTGTTATCTGATATGTAATAAATAATGTTTTCATTATTAGTTAATTTAAAACTCATTAAATCTTTACAGATTGGGAAATTTATATTTATTACTTTTTGATATTCAGTAAACTTAACATAGTCTTTCAATTCAATTTCACATTGCCTATCCAAGCCAACATTTTTTTTGCCGATACAATTTTGATAAAATGTGATTAATTCACCATTAGAATAAAAAGAACCAGGATTCAAAAAAACTCTGCTACTTGAACTGCTGGGCTCAATTGATACTGTATAACATCTTTTGAATTTAAGGCTTTTGCTAATTTTGAACCATTCAATTTTACAATTTGACCAATCTGAGTTGTAACTAACAATAGCTAAAAGTTCTTGGCTTATTAGATGTGAATTTGGGCGCCATCCTTTCTGGACATCAGCTATATTATCGATTTCAACCTGCACAATATTTTCAAATTTAAGTGAATCTAATTCCCTTAGCGAATCATTATTTAACATATGAATAGACCTAGACGTTGAAACTATTATAAAATTTTCTAGATAACCCTTTAGAGATTTAACATCCATAATTGGGAACTGTAATGAATTGAAAATATCAAGATTTTTAACTTTTGATTTTTCCAATTTGTACAATTTTTTGGAACCATTTAATATTATTTTTGGATTTTGATCATCATTTGATATTAAACTTAGTTTACTTATAAAATCATCAATATCTATTTTCAGTTGATATGATTTTTGATTAATTTTACAATATTGGATTGATTTTGGATGTAACGATAATATTTCACCGTTTTTAATATCCCACGGACATAGTTGAATTACATCTAATTTAGTTTTAATATTAATGCCAAGTTCTAACTCTGATTGATTCATTGGATTGATTAATTGGATTCCATTTTCTACTGTAGATAATAAGTAGTTATCAGTTGAATTTAAAACTGGTATTAAATCTAGTGGGTAACCTAGATTTTCGGTTACACAAGTGAAATTTTTTTCAAATAATCTATTCTGAATGTGAAACGTATATTTGCATAGTACATTTCGACAAACTATCATGAATTGCACAAAATTTGAATTAGTCTTTAAAATTTTAGTAAATAATACAGAATAATCACTTAAATTTAAATTAAATGTCTTAATATCACTAACCTCGTGATGCACAATTAAAATTGAATCATTTTTTGAACTTGTTAAAATAGCAAAATTATTTAACAAATTACAACTTTTTGTCTGAAAATCAAGCACTTTTATTAGGCTTAATTTAGTCTTATTGTAATCAACTTTATAAACACCCGATTTTTTGATTGCAAGATTCGGTGAAATTTCAATTAAAAGATCTTTCTCATTATTTTGAATCGGAATTAAGTATATTAAATCAAAATCACCGAGTTTATATAGATGATCATTTCCTTGTATATCTCTTAAATAAATAACTTTATTATTAACCATACCTAAAAATTCAGAATATCTGGGCCAGTTCCAAGATTTCAAATTAAATTTATTTGAAAATTTTGTCACTGCTGAACTAAATAAGTCAGTATAGCCCAATATTGGTTCATAGCTCGAATTAATAATGGTATAACATAAATTATTTTGTAAAACATTACAAGACTTTTTGAACTGTTTCGAATCAATAAATCCATTAATCTGAAGGTTTTCATAATCTAATACGAAGAGTTTTGAAAAGCGATTGCCAACCAAAATTAAATTTAGCTGTGAATTTGAGTATATGAAATTTGATGGAATTATTCTTCCTAATAGTTTAAAATTGACAATGTCATTATCTTTATAAGTCATTTTTATTAGGTCACCAGATTCTGTAGATATTAAAACCTTATTTTCATTTAATTTAGCCATTTTGGAGACTAAAAATCCCTGACCTGGCAATTTATAACATTTTAAGCTTAAAGAATTCAAATCTAATATGTAAATTTTATGAGAACCTATTAAAACTTTACTTGACGATAAAAATAATTGTGAGGTTATTAGTTTATCATCTATAGTATGAGACAATTTTTCAATCAGCTTCATATGTTTGAATTGAAGTAATATAAATTTTGGAATAGTACTGTGATCAATGATACCAATTGATAATTCATTATTAGACTTTGAAATCCATATTGGCTCTATAAAAGTATTATCAATTTTATGATTTATTTTTATATTTATATCACAATTAAGGTTGTTGTTAACGAGTAGTATTGAGATAAAGTTTTCTTTGTCCTTTTGGAATTTATACATAAATTTTGAAAAATTGCTTAGACTTAAATTATTTGAATTTTTAAATTTATTTTTACCGTTAAAAGAGAATTGGGTTAATTTTTGACTTTTATCGATAAATTCAACAGAATTTTCAATAGAAATCAAAAATAGAACTTCATTATTTATGTCAGAAAATGCTTGTTTTATTTGAAAGTTTGAATTATATGATTTAACTAATTTTGGAGTCTTAGTTGCTTGATTTACTTTATATATTGAAATATTAAATGCTTGTACTATCGCAAAACCATCTAAAAAGCCTACAATTGATATTAATTCAGAATTATTCTTTTGCACTAACTCTGTTGATATTATTGAATTCATTAGTTTGTAATAAAAAAAAAAAAAAAAAAAAAAAAAAAAAGATGAAAACATGAAAGAGAGGAGAGCGAAAAGTTAATTACAGAATTAGAATTTATTGGTTTATATAGTAGTAACAGTATAGTAATCATAATGTAATTTAAGGAGTATAATATAATAATCAAATATATAATTCATTTGGGTTGCTTGGATCCGATTTACCGAATTTAAAATTAACACCCAGTAAATTTAAGGTTTCTGATGCCTTTGATAACAGTTTTGTAATTAAAAACCTAACTAAATTAACAGATTTCACAACCTTGTTATTGGTGCTATCATTATCATCAAATGAGTCATTTTGCAAGTCTTTATTATTTAAAGGCAAAGAATTTTCATTGGAGGATATTGAAATAAATAAAGCAAATGGTATCATCCAAATGCACAAACCGAAGAAGGAAGCAATTTCAGGGAACGATGGATAGTGTGGCATTTTGAAATCTGTGTTTAATCTTTGATCAATTGTTGGAATATAAGGATTATTGAAATACTGGAACCATAAATAATGATTTATTAAGGCCAATAGACAAGTTAGAATAAATGTTGCGTCAGTTAACTTAACATTTGGGAATTTTTTTAGGTTTAGATGATAAACGTAGTAAGAAAACAAGGAAAATAAAGTTAGTTTGAATGGGAAACCGTCAAAAAAGTATAACAAAACCAACACTAATGAAATTACCTGAATTGATCTATTTAGGAAACGCTTTGTTAGTTCAATATTTTCCTCAATAAGTTCAGAGAAATAATATAAACCTGCAGCAACAGATAATGTTATTGAGATGAAGCCTAGTATCGTACCTATGATTGCCAATACCTGAATAAACATTGTAATATATATCTATGAATGTGTAAATGCCAATTGTATTGTAATGTAAACTAAACTAAGCTAAACTAAATTATAAATTGTAGATTGTAAACTATGGGTAGGACAATAAAGATTCAATATAAAAATAGTTAAATTCAGTGATCGATCACGATATGCATGAAAAACGCGTTTTCTTAGTCGATGAGAATTTCATAAGGAAAAGTGAAAGTTTTCTTTTTTTCCCCACTGTAGCCAGCTGTCTATATTTGGGTGTGTATCAAAGGTATAGTGTATTTATATTCAATTGCTATTTTATAAATGTATTACTGTTCATTCAATTTATCCACGTGGCTAATTGTAGTGAATAAACGAGGAATATGAATATATCAAATTACACCAATGTGGCCGGTCAATGGATAGTTTGGATTCATCGCAAAATAATTAGTCCATATAATTAGATGCTTAATATCATTCACGTCCTTTTGTGGCAACTTGCATGTTTCTCTAGAGCAACCTTACAAAATAATTCCACCAGGCCTTCACAAAACAAAACAAGAGCTCAATTGCTTTCCTGAATTGATTGCTCATTTATAATAATCTATAATGTCTAGACAATGGATAAATAGAATCAAATGGTCACCAGTTCGAGTTTCGTGGAGTACAAAAATTAAACAAAATTAATTAAAATTTATAAAAAATTGTGAGCGGAAATCCTGTTAACACAGGGGTGCCCGCAACAGAACAAAATTTTTTTTTTTTTGTTTTTTTCCTAATAAAATTTTTTTAATTGTTGAAATTGCCACTCTCTTTTGTGCCCACTCAGTGCGTTTGGGACCAGTAATTATAATGTTGTAAATTTACATATAAATATACACACCAATTTCTACTTATCTACTTTGTTGCCCCTTTTTCCCTTTCTCCCTCTCTTTGACTTTCTATTCTTCTACACTTTTACTCTTATCTTAACAGTAACTACTACAAGGTTCGTATACACTTAGTTATTACCCAACCACACACACCATTTATACTCATTCGGCCCTATAGTATATATTTTATTATCGGTTGTTGATATAATCTTTTATATCTGTCAATATTCAACTTACAGTTATAAGCTCATCGATTTTACATCTGAATTATTGGAAAGAGTACACAATACACTCTTTTCACTTCACACGTTATAATAAACCATCTACATATCAGACAGATTATTTGTCATTTAGTATATCATAAATAAGGTTTTACTTTATTATTTATTCAATTTACTAGACTATAGTATTTACGATCAGAGTTATTCTATTTAAATTCAAAATTCAAAATTGAAATACAATACTCGTATATTTATATAATCATATCATATCACATCTATAATAAGTTTCACGTTACTTATTTCAATAGAGGATCCCGCTTGTTTCAAAAAAAAATTTGTCATCATAGGTCAACAGATTAGAATTTTTTTTTCCTGACCCGCACTGCCCCACAGATAAAGAAAAATTTTTATCTTAGTGTAACTCAATTAACTTTGCACAAGCTCAATTTTCAGCCCTTCCAAGTCAAATTCTTTATTGTCAGTCAACAATATGCCGTTTACTGATCAAAACTCAAGTGCAAGCGCCGACCTGAACTCCAATTACAATGGGAATACAAACGCAAACGCTGACGCAAGTGCAAATGCAAATGAAAACCCCAATACCAAGTCGAATAATACTAATCCTAATATTAGAGTCGACCAACCTTTTAAAATTGATTTAGAAAATTACAATTATAATTATAACTATAATTACAATTTGCTTTCCACAACAGAATTCTCATCTTCAGCATCTGAAACATGCTCTCAAAAGAGTTCTCTTTCCATCAATCCAACTCCCGCCGCCACCGATTACTCAAATTCGAATAGAAGCTCTCTAGGCAATTTGTTTGATACTAATAATATCAACATTAGCGATAATAATGATGATAATATGATTGAATGCATTATTTCCAATGTCTTGAATAATTCAAGCAATGAATCAAACTCTTCCTCAAATTCAGTTAATAATGATTCTATAAACACGAATCCCAACTCAACTTTTACTTGTTGGAATCCACTATACAATATAAATTCCGAAAATTCATCACCAATTCAAAATTTTGCGAATTTAACATTATCAAATAATAATAACAACACGCAATTTTTAAATAATAATAATAACAACAACAACATTAATTCAAGAAACAATAATTTCACTTTAAGTGATCCATTTTTACCAATTGATTTGCTTTCAGGTGAAGAAACTCGTAGTAATTTTATGAACTTGAATAGTATCAGTGGTATTAATAATCAGAACATTGATCCGAATTTAATGATGCAACTGCCAATATCTGAAGATAATAATATGCATTCACCAGTTGCACACCAGTTTGAGCAACAAAATAATTTTTTCTGGAATGATAATAATAATAATAGTCATAACAATGCTAATATTAATCAATCGAAAAGCTCAATCTTATCATTCATAGTGGATAACAAAGAGAAGAAAAATATTAACTCAAATTCCATTAATGCTAATTTATTTAAAACTGAAATATGTGCAAGATTTCAAAAAACTGGCTATTGTCCATATAATGAGAAATGTCAGTTTGCTCACGGTGTTCTTGAACTAAAGTCGTCTAATAAGCCAAGTAACTGGAAAACAAAAATTTGTCGTAATTGGCTAAAAACGGGAAATTGCAGATATGGTAAAAGATGCTGTTATAAACATGGTGAAACTGATGATGGATCAAATATTAATGACCAGTCACCACCACCTGAAGTTTTAAAGAATAAAGATTAAAACAAGAAAACAAAAAAAACAAAAAAAAATTCAAAACTTCTAAACCAAAAAAAAAAAAATTTAAATACAAATACATTTATTATCCTTTTTTTACTAATATTTTATTTATGGGCTAATTGATTAAAAAAGATGGTTTCAAATTTGGGTTATTTATTTATATTGGTTTTTTTTTACAGACTATAACTTGGGATTCTTTTAACAATATTTTACTTTACTTTTTATTTTATTTCTGTTCTCTTTATTGAAAATTCAAATCGAATTTTGTATTACTTACTAGCTATGGGATATTATCTTTTTCAATATTTTTTATAATTTTATTTCTACACATACATTATAGTTTATTTTTTTCTTTTGGGTATTTTTTTATAGATTTGTATTAAGCTATATGCTATTTTTACTTTGTTTGTTATTGTTATTGTTATTGTTATTGTTACAATTATTATTTTTAATATTATACATACTTAACTACGATTAAAAAGTCGAGATGTAATGAATCATGTGACTGTTATTTTGCCGATAAGCAACTCTGCTACTTAACTGCAACGCTATGAAATTACGTAACCCGATGGGCTTTGAAGTATGTCATCTATCTATCTCTTGCGTTTCCGTTCCCGAAATGATCTATTTCTCGGTGTATATGACTAATACTAATGTGGAATACCACACAGTTTTGTATCACATAATAATTAGCAATTGCCTTGCTTGTAGACATGAAATGAAAGAATAAGCGGAGACATTCAGCGATAAACGGAGAACTGTCTTAACAGGACGAATTAGCGAATTAGTCACAATATCTGGCTTACGTAAGGGATGTGCAGTTGATAAAAGATCGATTTCGGTTTATTTGTATTTCTATAAGCTATTGCTGCTGCTGTTGCTACCGTTGCCGTTTGTCGCTGTTGCTGTTGTTGGTGTTGAATCCAATAATGTTATTGCTTATACTTTAGTGTTCAATACATGAAACTTATCCGTTGGAGATAATTTCGTGACACCGTAATTCTAGAATACGAGAACAATACTAATTTCCCGAAACAATGCAAACGCGATCAGTGCAAAAATAACTGAACTTTGATAGTCTTTTTTATAGTTGATTAGTTTGCTATTTGGGTTCCTTAGCATGTCAGAATTTCAAAAAAATCTATTTCAAAATAGATTGAGACAAGCTGAGAGGAAACTTGGTTTTGATTTCGATGAATCGTTAGAAGAAAATAGTGACGGAAATAGTGAAATTGAAGAGGATGATGAGCAGTTGGAATTAGGCCTTGATGATGAAGATAGCAGTAATGGTTCTGATAATGGCGGTCGCAATGATATTGATGATGAAGATGTTAAATTTGGGAACTCCTTGCCAAAAGCTACGAATTTTTTTGAAGTGAATGATATATACTGTGAGTCAAATACTGGCTATTGCTTCCAGACTTACTATACAAAACCTAAGGATAATGAAAATGAGGATAATAGCGATAGCAAAATCATATTTATAGCACATCATGGCGCTGGATCTAGCGGACTGACATTTGCACAGCTTTCAAAGTCTATTAAAGAGAAATCACTTGAGATGAACTTCGACTCACAACCTGGATTGTTTACTTTTGATATGAGAGGCCATGGTAAAACGAATTTAATCAACTCCACAAATAAAAATCTAGATAATTTGAATTATAGTTTATCAATTGATCAATTTTTAATAGATTTTAAATTTATTTTAACTAACTTTATTGAAAAAAATTTCCTAAATTATAATATCGATATCTCTAAAATTTCGATTTTTTTGATTGGACATTCTTTGGGAGGTTCAGTTTTAACAAAATTTGTCTTCAATAATTTGGAAAAGGATACTGAAAATAGTGATATGTTTAAAAAATCAATTAAAGGTTTAATCATGATAGATATTGTTGAAGATACTGCCATTAAAGCTTTAAGCTTAATGCCAAATTATCTCTCTTCAATGCCAAAAACTTTCCCAAGTTTGAAAAAGGCAATAAATTGGCATTTAAACTCAAACCTATTAAATAATTATAAAAGTGCAGTTGTCTCTGTTCCCCCATTATTTAGCAAAAAAACAGATAAGAAATATCATTGGATAATTGATTTAAAATTAAGTGAAAAATACTGGAATAATTGGTTTATTAACCTTTCCGAAAATTTTATTAAAATTTCAAATAAAGTTTCTAAAATGCTAATATTGGCAAATAATGATTATTTGGATAAGAATTTGATAATTGGTCAAATGCAAGGTAAATATCAATTAGTTGTTTTCCATAATAATCAATTAAACTTGAAAAATACTCTAACAACTGCCACTAAAACAATTAATAGCAATGATTCTAATAAACTAGGACATTTTATTCATGAAGATATACCTGATAAGTTAGCCGTTACCGTACTAGAATTTGTTGAAAGAAATGATGGAAACGTTTTTATTAGATCTGATAACTCAAATGTCACTAATCAGTTAGACTTATTAAGTAAGTTAAATGCAAAATGGGGAGTTAAGCGATAATATTATATGATATTATATAATATAGTATGACACACTATATTATTATAAGAGTAGTATAAATAACGGATAAGAACTCTAATAAAAACAATAAAAATGGAATAGAGTATAGTTACTGTATAAGGTATGAATGTATATAGAATATATAGTTGAAATAGACATATAGACAATTAAAAAAAAATCTAATCTTTTATGATTTTCCTTCAGTCAACTGTCATTGTATCAATATCTTCTTTATGGTCCAAATTATGTAAAACTAAATCAATCTTATGTCTAGCCCATGAAAATCTTGGATCAATTAAAAATGGTCTTAAATCAAATCTATTATCATCAGGTGAATACTGTTCTGCGTGATATGATGGTGTACTAACTGTTTGCTTATGTCTATTAATACTATAATACCAGAAAAACTTCTTGACCTTTTCAGCTGTTTCATCAGGTGTTTTCTTATCCTGCCAAATATGAAGCAATTTAATAAACATTGAATATGGTCCACATTTATCGACTTTTCTTAATTTACCCATAATACTTAATTCTTCATAAGTGAATCCCATATCTAATTCATCAGATTGAACATGAGCAGCTGTAATTGGTTCTAGTTCTGCAGTTGGCGTTGCATCAACAAATTCTCTTAAAATTGGTAATTGAAAGTTTGCTTCTGACCATTTAATGAATCTAATCAAATCAGTTTTGGAAATTCCACCAATCGGATTTATATCGGCTGATGAGCAATCATATTTCGTTAGATAACCTCTTAGTTGCTCATCAACATTTGCAGACCCTAAAACCAACAGTCCACCGGTATTTGTTCTGCCTCTGATCCATGGTAACAATTGTGCAAATAAATATGCTAAAACCATTCTTAATCTTGCTTGAATATTCTGTAATGCCAAATTTTCAATATTTGATCCACCAAAAATTTTATAAACTGGCTTTTTACCGGTTGTCACTTCAAATAATGAAATAACAGAACTAACAACCGTATCCATATTTAAATCAACGTGATATGATCCGATAGTTTTACTTAAATTTTTGGCCCTACTTCTAGTTTCATTCGAAGAATTTTTTGTACCCATATAGCATGTATGAAATATTTTTTCCGATAATTCTTGAGGTGTTTTTGGGATCCAGTTTTCATCCATATTTGCAACCATTTGTACGTCTTTAATAACTTGCTTGTTACCTTCTTCACATGCCCTAATAACAAATATACACATGGAATGAACAATAACTGATGTTGCACAACTGTCAATACCTCCACTTAACGGTAAAAAGTATCCAGATCCCTTACAACGACGAACATAATCCCATAACCAACATGCAGGTCCAAATGCTATCTCTTCTTCAGGTTTATAATATCTAACATCCCTTGAGTTTGTTGGTACAATATTAACATCAAATGTAACAGAATCTGGCGACAATTCAACAGGAACATGAATTCTTTTATAAACTGGGGATAATCTGCTTTGCAGTCCATGAGATATTAATGCACGATACGATCTAACGTCTTCTAGGTCAACAGTTGCAGTTAAAACTTCTACGTCATCAAGAGAAAATTGTGCACCTTGAGCTAAAATTTGTCCATTACAAACAATCATCGCACAACCATCATAATATAATCTATCACCATCACAACCTTTTTGATTTGAATATAAATAAATTCCACCACATTTTCTCGTCGCTTCTGTAATCAATGCAACTCTTGTATTTAATTTTCTTAATTCATGATGCGATCCAGATGAATTTGTTATAATTTCAATACCATCCAATGACATTGAAATATGAGGCGCTTGTGGTGTAAATAATTCTTCACATGTTTCAGCTCCAACAACAGTATCTAATGTACTAATAACGGCATCACCAAAATCAACTTTTAATTGACCTGTAATATTTTGAATCATTCTTGGTAAATCAAATTCTTCAACGTATTGAGCTTTTAACCAAGGTGTAAAAAATCTCATTTCTCTATAATTACCATCATTTGCTAAAAAGATCTTTGGCCTAATTAATAAAATTTTACCATCATATGATAGAATTCTACAATTATATCTTCTATTTTTATGAATAATTGGAACACCGATATCCAATAAAATACCATAGGTTTCTTCGTTGGATAGAATTGAACCATACATTTCCCATGAATGCAGATAAAGATCATTTTCTAAAAAATGGTCCAAGCATCCATAACCTGTAATTTCTAATTCGGGTCCAACTCTTAATTTTGCACCTCTTGATTTGGCAATCTTAATGGACTCTAAAATTCTATCTCTGTTGCCTTCAAAATCAAGCGCCCATTGATTTAATGAGCATGTCGCAATTGTAATATAATGTGGCATTTCCGTCAATTGTTGGGAAAATAAAAGGTTTCAAATTTTAGATAAAGGGAGTCAGCGGGTATAAAATTAAAGCTGTGGATAAGATTTTTTTTCTCAGTGAGTCAAATACAATACAAAAATCATAATCTTAGATTTAGTTAAATTCTTTTAGATTAATTAATACACAAAAAAAATTTAAATATATATATTTATATAAATATAAATAATAACAACAAAAAAAATACATATAAAATAATAATAGTAATAGCATTAAACAAAATAGAAAAGTAAAAACAATTAAACCCAAACGCCAATTATTTGCTCCCAATAGTTTTATTTTTATTTTCATTTGTCTTTACTATCTTTGTCTTTGCCAGATCTTCTTAAAGATAGCACTCTTCTACCAAAGCTACTAGTATTGCTTGTGACCGGTGGTACAAAATCATCATCACCACCTAATCTAGTTATCATCGGAACATGTGTGTGTTTTGTAGACATCATTCTATTTGGTAGATCGCCACCATTTACCGTATTCGGAGAGATTAATCCTGATGTAACTAAATATGGTGTATTCATACCATTTCCTGGTGATGAACCTTGTTTATTTGGAATTTTCATCGATGTTTTTTTCATTGATGAGTTTGTACTTGATGGAGTCGCAGAACCTGCCGGTGCTGCATATGTTTGAAGAGAGTCTTCTTCTTCTACAGATGAATTTTCACGACTTGAATTTAACAAATTACGCGGGTCTTCAAATTTGCCTTTGAAAGCAGGATCCAGTTCATTTTGAATATTTTGCACAGTTTGCCCATTGTGCAATTTTTGATTTTGAATTTGTTCTTCTCTTACTTTTCTTAAATTTTCCAGATTATTCTTGGCATTTTCTCTTGCAACTTGCATCAATTCTTGTGCTCTTTGTAATGGTATTGTTGGTGTAACACATGATGATATCACTGGAATTGATTCATCCAATTCAATAGTAGCTTTCATCAATGCTGCCATCCAATTTCTCATTTCTTCTTTCGTTTCCACCGCAAAGTAGTGGACCTTTTGTTGGGTAAATGTTAAGCCTTTTCTAGAACCAGGAGCTGGTGGAACTAATTTGAAACAAAA
Source organism: Kregervanrija pseudodelftensis (assembly GCA_030580115.1). NCBI lineage: Eukaryota > Fungi > Ascomycota > Pichiomycetes > Pichiales > Pichiaceae > Kregervanrija > Kregervanrija pseudodelftensis. The sequence continues at coordinate 23,611 of JAKTSJ010000015.1, forward strand.
TCTTCCAAAACCAGCAGTTGCTGCATAAACTGCAGAAATCTTATCTTCAGTTTCGGTTGCAGGTAAAACTTTATGTGATGTGATATCAATCAATCCTTTTTCCTTTTTATCCTTCAAAGCTATAAAATATGACAGTCTAGTTTTATGCAACGTAAAATACCTCTGTTTCCACGAACCAATTGATAAATTACCTCGTTTGAACATCCATCCAGAATAATCAGCATTTTTAATAGCTTCATCTGTAGTAATTTGACGAATACCCTCTTGAAACGCAGATGTCTGCATCTTTGAAGGACGACGAGTGGTTAGTGATCTAAAAGAATGTTTGCCTGACGTTGGAGTAGTAGCTTGAGTAGGAGATGCAGGAACCTCACGTTGTGTAGAATTATTTTGAGTATTAGATGCGATGTTAGCAGTAGCAGTAGCAGATGCAGCAGCAGCCACAGCAGCGGCTGAAGCAACCCTTTTAGTATCCTTCGCTTTCATATTTTGTGAAGCTTCCTTAGCTGATACTGATCTTCTTTCAGCTGTTGACGCAACAACTGGTATTTGTTTAGGTGGACTATGTGGGGTCGGAGTTGGAATTTCAATTCTAGGCTTTGAAGTTTTATCATAAACATTATCTCTCTCAAAAGCACCAGAAGATAACAGGGAGGAATATCTTCTATGAGATTGTTTAAACCCTGTATCTAACTTACTAGGACTTAAATCCGAATTTGATCTTAGGTGTGATTTAGAAGAAGAAATTTTACTATCTTCCAATTCAATTGAACGAATTGAATTTGCCTTCGATGTATCAATATAAATAGACGAGGCTATTCCAATTGAAGAGTTTCTGCTGTGATTTGAAGTTAATTGGGGAATTGGATCAGGTTTCTTATTCTTTAATTGTGCACCAGGTAATTTAAAATTAAACTGGTTAGAGATCGGACTGGGATAATTTGGTGGTTGCGGAGCTTTTCTTGGTGACTTGAATTGTTCTTCAACTGTATCATCAATCGTATCAAAATATAGATTATCGTAAGATTTCCTTTCGTTATTAGTTGGAGTAGCTTCTTTATTCAATGGTGGGACATCCTCAATTTGATTTGCAGTTTCAGTACTATTCTTATAATCATCAATCTCAATTTCAATTTTCTCTTCATCTTCTTCAGTAAAATCAATTTGCTGCGTCTTATATTTTTCAAAATCATTTTGCATATCACTCAACCCTGAATCACTAGAGCCGTCAATACTAGGAGAATATAATCTTGACATACGGCCAACTGGACGTTCCATCATTGTTATTGGACGTGTCTTTCTTTCAATGCCTTGCTGATTTCTATTTTTACTATTATGTGAACTAGAAAAGTATGAGTTATTGGTTGAAACATTATTATTTTCCTTTGGGGATGAAATATCCTTAATAGGTAAAATTTTAATGGGCTCATCTTTCAAAATTGACTGTATATCATCCATCGATTGTGATTTCTTTCTTGAATGTTTTTTGATACTCGAATAATTGGATGACATTCTTAAATTTTCAAGATTATTGATATTAGCTTTGTTAATGTTTGCTGGCAATGATGATGACGCTGCTGCTGCTTTTCTTAATTCCTCAATCTCTTTGTAGATTTCAAATCTAGTACCAAAAGAAGCGATTTCTAACTCTTTTAAATGAAACAACTCCATTTGTAGTAATATTACACCATTTATTTTATGATTTGCAAATTGTTGAGCACTCTCAACGTCAAAATTTAATAAACAAAAGTATTGAGAAACTTGTTCAGGAGACCAATTTTTAACATTAATAACATCTAAATCGGTATTCTGAAGTTTAGATTGATTTGGACTTTCTTTAAGCTCCTGTAATGCCTTATCAATATCAGAAACATATCTATTAAAACCATCACCTGTATTTGATTGAACTGAGACATCAGATTTTAAACCACTTGATGAAAAACTATTATGAGAAGCCTTAGAAGGATTTCTATTCAGCCCATTTGGCCCATTTGGTATTGAAAACTGATTTGGCGGTCCCGTAGGTGTAACAGGACTTCCTTGTGGTGTTAATCTTCTCGACCTTGAACGTAACAGTGATGGTTTTGAATTTCTAAGATCATTTAATTTAATTTGAGTGAAAACTTTTGGATATAAACCCACCTGGTTGGTTCTCACATTTTTACCCATGTACCAACCATCATCATACTCACTATCATCGCTAATAAGTTCGACATCATCACCTTCCTTAATGGTTAATTCATCACCTAAACGAGCAGTAAAATCTTTGATTACAATATACAGCTGACTATAATCCTGAGATGAATTATCAGATACGTTCATTTTATTATATATATCTCTCTTTAATGATTGTGTTTCTGTTTCTACTTGTATAAGTAACACAATTTTGTATATATTGTAATGTAATATAATTTATTTGTTGTGTTTTCTTGCCTTTTTTTTATTTCTAAGTTCTAAGGATACAAATTGTACAAATAACACTCAAACTATGAATTTAAATTTGGAACTAAACAAGATTGGCTGATAGACTGTGATATGTAGAATAACGAATAAGTAACTAATCAAACTGGTATGCTTAACGTTTGAAAACCGCCTGTCTTTTTTGTATATCACAACGTTTTTTTTTTTTTAGTGTGTGGTAAAACACAGATTGTAAATAATTTTCAAATTAATCGCTATGTGTTGGTCTGGAGAAATTCGATACAAAATTGTTTACGTGTATTTTATATAGTTAATATTTTAAGAGTTGTTTTTGAGCTAGACTTTTATTTAATACGGATGTAGGATATGTGATGGTACCTAGCATAATCTAATTAAAGTTTTAACACTAGTGTTGCATGCGGTTTAAAGGTCAACATCATTAACAAATCTATGTTACAAAAAAAATTTGAAATTCGCCTGCACCCATGCTGGGAGTCGAACCCAGAATCTTTTGATTAGAAGTCAAACGCGTTAACCATTACGCTACACGGGCGATTTCTGTTCTCTGTCACCCTCACGGTTAGCCTTACATTATATATTCGGATATAACCCGTTATATCCGGCATTCTGTTTTCTTAATTTTAAGTTTTTTTGTTTCCCCAGTGGTACTCTTTTAATGCACCTGCTTTTTTCTTCTTCTTTTAGTATCATAGTAATGAAAAAAATGCCTGCACTATGTGCTTATCTGTTGTAGAGCTCATCTTTCTTCTTCGTATTCTTACTTCCAACTACACACAGTGTAGCCAGAAAAAGAAATTGAGACACGTCAAAGCCGCCCCAGCCTTCCAGGTGAAACTTTTAAGGTACAAGAAAAATATTTTTGCGCGTACACTGATTTTAAATCCTGTACACTATTACATTCCTACTATACACAATAACTGTCTTATTAATTAGTGATTATTTTTATTTATGAGTATGGTTTTATTAGAAAGCTATTTTGATTCAGTTGATGATATATTTGGTCTAAATAAAAGGAGCACTTTAGACTGTGTTGTTTGTTCTAGCTCTCCATCATGTCCTACTTGTAATGACGATGAAGAGTGTGCGATGTCAACACAATCTTGTGACTCTTGTCCGAAAACTTATTGTGTCAAATTATCATCAACTTTAGGTTCATCAAGCTCGAAGAAAGGGCTTTCAAGTGCAGAAATTGGAGGTATTGCCGGTGGAATTTCAGGTTTTGCATTTTTAATGTTAATCATTGGATTATATATTCTTTATAAAAGATACAAAAATAAAAATCCTATTGATTTTGAGTTTTCAATAGACGAAGAAATGAAACACTTGGCCGGAGATCTTGATAATGATACTAATAACGAAGATTCCAGTAATCCAAAAATTAAACAAGAAAAAAGAATGTCCCAGGCTAGTCTTTCCACAATGGCCAATTCTGTTTTAACAAAAGCTTCAAACGTTATTAACGTTGCATATATTCCCGGTGTCACCATTAGAAATGCAAGACCCGGATATCCACCTAGCCGGAATAGCAGGGGCACAAGTGTGTATTCTAAAGATACATATTTTAGTGACTTAGATAATGCATCTTTCCATGGTGGCCAGATTGCCACCAAAGCTGGGAATCCAATGTTGGTGAGTATTGATGAGGATAGCTATAATTTTGAAGATGGTTTTAATGACCATGACAAAGATAATGAAAATGGAAATACCAACTTTGCAGGTTCAAAGGTTAATTCTAATTCCAGTGCATTTAAAGTGAACAAATCTGGGTTTGTTACTGGTTTACAACATGATTTGATTGAAGAAGAAGAAGAAGAAGAAGAGGAGGAGGATGAGGAAGAAGATGAGGAAGAAGATGATGAAAATTACGAAGAAAATGAAAAGAATGGAGGAGATAAACTAGGAAGTTCTCAAATCCCAATAAGATATGGTTCTTTAATGAGAAAGAATAAATATAAACCATTAGAATCGGATACCGATTCAGCAACCGATGGTTCAGAAGATTCTGATTCTGATGAAGAAAATATTGAGTTTCTAACAGAACAACATAAACAGGGAAAACTTGATTTGAATGGAAGAGATTCATATGGTGGTATACCAAATAACTCGCCTACGACTACAACATATAAAGATTCCAATATAAATTCTATGGAAACTATACCTGTTGAAGCAAACCAACGTAAAGATATTCCCTTACAAATATTAGAAGCTGATGGAAATGGGGATGCTGATGCTGATACTGATGAATCTGGAACATTTAGGTCTTCAGTTGTTGAGTTAAATATTGTGGCTGACTTGAAACACAAAGTGAAAAACAGAGAATCCCATGAAAGTAATCAAGTCGCCACTAAAAGAGATACCAGTGAGAATGTCTTTTTAGATGTCGATTTCGACGCCGACAAGGAAGGTACTTTTTTGAATGACAATCCTTTTGAAAGTCCATTTGACTATGATTATATGTAGTTATATATTTTACTTTAAGTAAACATTTCTATATAACATCGGTGCACCAGCAGTACTGGACAAAAATGAAAACAAAAACAACTTATACCTCCACTTCACCCACCCAAAAGTAAATAAAAAATATACCTAGTTGATAAACATAAGCACAATTACGAACTCTTTGCTTCAAGGAAGAAACACTCAAAGGTATTTTAATCACCATTAAACAGCACAATTGATTAATACTTAAATATTTTCACCCATACAGCAGTCCGCTTAGTCTATTTTGCTTTTCCCCAAATACACCCTTCATTGTTTACCATTTTGAACGACACATTTTTTTTCCAAAAAGCTTTGATTGCCACCTTTTTTTTCAATTATTCTGTATATTTATAAAGCTATTGAACATTTAAAAAGAACCATGTCCGATTCAAAAAGATCATTGGATGATGCAAACTATGTAAGTATACACTTTTTCATAGCAAACTTGAAATTAAATTTTTCATTTCCATAATATCAATATTTAATAATCTTGTTATTACTATTATTATTTACATTTTTATATGATTGAATTATAGATTACTAACAATTAAATTTATTTAATTTTTTATAGCAACCTTACGAAGATTCAAGCGAAATAATTAATCAAGTCATTAAGAATCTATTAGTACCAACAGATAATGTGCCTACAAATGTCTCTAAGGCTTATAACAATGAGCAAAATTTAAGTAATGAAGTTCAAGCTTATGCTAAAATTGCTGGAAAAGACTGGACTTTTTATGTTAAGCACTTGAAAGTTTCTATTGGTAGAAATACTGACTCGCATAATCCTGCCAAAGCGGAAGAACCAATTGATATTGATCTAGGGCCTTCAAAAGTAGTCTCCAGAAGGCATGCATTAATTCATTACAATTTATCAGATAGAAGATGGGAGTTATTTATACTTGGAAGAAATGGGTTGAAAGTTGATGGTAATAGATTGAATTTACCGCCCAATCAAGCATATAAATTAAGTTCGGGTAATATAGTTGATATTGGTGGTACACAAATGATGTTTATATTACCCGATGCTTTACCTTCAATTGCAAATATTTTTTTAGAAGGCTTAAAAAGTAAAAAAGTTAAATATGAAGAAAAACCTTTTGCCAACGAACACTATGTTAATAGTCAGGTTAAAGCATTTCAGATTCAGGACGGAATGTCTTCTTTATCAACAAAAGGTTCAACTGTTGATCAAGATTACTCTAAAGATGAAGCTAAAGATTTGAAACCACCTTATTCCTATGCAACAATGATCACACAAGCTATTTTATCTAATCAGCAGGGAATATTATCATTATCGGAAATCTATGATTGGATTTCAAGTCATTTTGCTTATTATAGACATACCAAACAAGGTTGGCAAAACTCAATTAGACATAATCTTTCGTTGAATAAAGCTTTTGAAAAAGTTCCCAGAAAACCCAACGAACCAGGTAAAGGTATGAAGTGGCAAATTAGTGAAAGTTATAGAAAAGAATTTTTAAAAAAATGGGAAGAAGGTAGTTTAAATAAAGTTAGAAGAGGCACTAGTGTTTCAAGACAATTACAATTACATCTCATCAAAAATAATGCTTTACCAAAAGGAAGAAGTTCAATTTTGGACATGCAAAATAATATAACTAATATTAATACTATGAATAATAGTGAAATTCATAAAGAGACTGAATCTAAAAGCCATGATTATATTGTTTCAGATATACCGCATCATGGGCTATCAGAGCCCGTGCTTCATCAAATTAATGGACCACCTTTATCTAAAGAAGCACATCAATTTCCACAACAAAGTAATTTTCACAATAATAAAGTGGTACCAAGCAGTTCACATGACGCGTTGAACTTTATTACTGCTGCTGCTAATATGACCAATGTTAAAAATGATGGTGAAAATTCTAATTTTTCATCCCCAATAAAACCCATTCCGATAACTGATATAAGAGTCGATTATATGAGAAATGAACAAAAAGTTTCAAGTGGATTAGTTAGTAATATGAATAGCAATAACGTTTCTGAGCAAAATGATCTTGGACATGACAATAATGAAAATATTGAAAACGTCATGGCATCCCCTAAGAAAATGATTAGTACTTTAGAAACAATGACTCCTGAAAGAATGAATAATCGTCCCCATCTTGATCCTCAATCAGCACAATCTCATGCATCTGTAAATTCATCGCCTGCCCTCTGGAATTATGTTCAATTTTCTACGCCACTTGGGGGCACATCTTCAGGAAATAATGGCAATAATTTAAATGTTGGCGATGGCAAAATGCCTAAACTTGAACTCGAAAGTCCATTAAGAAATAGAAGAAGTATTTCGAAAGTTGGTGACCTAAAAGATGTTGATCTAGTTAAAGGCTTTAAAGGATAACTAATGGTGGTTTTTTTTTTTCTCATTTTAAAAATGGTACTATATTTTGTGTGTTTATTTCCGTCTCCCAAATTGTATTATATATTTTATGCCTACATATAAATTCATTTCCTCCAACTGATTCCTACCAACCGAAAAAAAAATGTTTTTAACGATTGTCATCATATTATCTTTCATTTCTTTGAATGGGATTTTCATTAAGTTTGGTATTTCTTGATTTTTTATTTTTTTTGTTTTTTGTTTTTTTATTAATTTTTAGCATAGTTTTTTATACCTTAGTATTTTTAAAAATATCTTATATATATTTTCTTTATAAACAAATCACTGAAACTTGATTTATGATTTATTTTATTATTATAAAACCAAATACATATGTATGTACGAATAGATAAAAAATATGAAAATACAAAAATTAAAAGCAATATTATTTGTAAAATTCTTTACCTTTATTAACATTGAACAAAATTAAATCAATTACAACATTCTTATTAACACCTATATCATGTGCATCTTCATCAGTTTTAAAATTTAATGCCGAAGATGAGATAAAACTTAATCTTTTGTTTATTTCCATCGGATTAAAGTTCTTAAAAGAATTTATAAAATTAAGGTATCCCAATAACTTATTAACTTTGTGGATCTGAAATTCTGACGGTTTTGGGAAAGTTTCCTTAATAGATTGATCAAATAATTCTAGTAGATCATTGGATCTATCTGTTGTCAATCTAATATATTTCGCCGATGGACGGGGAGGTAAAGATGGCATTGAAGACAATGATTTATTTTCATTATGCTCTTTTTTGACGTCTTCGATGTTAAGCTTACTCGAAATTTGATTTATTAGAGTCTCTTCAGTAGTGTCATTTTTAATATACTTTTCCTTTGACATTAATTCCTTTAAAATCATTAATGTGCGGATTAGGAAATCATCAAACGGGCAGCTTTTTAAAGTATCCAATAAGTAAGAATAGCTTAAATCTTCACTCATATGTTTTAAAAAACGTGAGAGAAAAAGATATAATAATTTTTTTATTTCAATACTATTCGAATTTAAGCATAAAGTTGAAATATTTTGTAAGTAAGTATTAACAAGTATTTGATTTTTAGGAAGTGATAATTCATTATGCGTCCTTGATGCATCAGATTCAAGACAATCTAATGTAAGAATCATCGAAGATGAAACACAAAATAGATGGACCAATTTTGGGTTTATAGTAAATGGAATAAATAGCCGTAATTGAAGATAAATAAGTGACATTATATCTTGCTTATGTGAGGTAAATCTGGAATGTTCGAAATATTTAGCATAAGCATATAAAGAAATAACTGATGGAATAGATGTTGGTAACTGTTTTGGATTCTTATCCCTGAATGAACTATTATTGTAAAAATCAATAACTAGCTTAAAAATATCTTCACTGGATTTTAAATCTTTACCATCAAAGGTTTTCTTGGCATCTTGAATATTTTCAGACAATGTTTCATTCAAATCAATATCTAAGGAATACGACATCGAAACCATTCTAGTCAAAAATTCGAACTCGGTTTTTACAACTTCAGGGAACTCAGAAGATTTTAATGATGGAATTAATTCACTGACAAAATAATTAGTCAACAATTCAGCAGAAATTTCAAAGACTACAGAAAAAAACATGATTAATAATTTTCTCTGTAAATAACATTCATCATCATAAATTTTTTGCAAGTCTTCAACGCTGTCAATTGAATTTTCAGGTAATGCAGGTGGCATGTAATCCCGAATAAAGACATAGAACCTTCTACAGATCAAATGAGTAGCGGTTGAACGTGGTGATGCTTTAAGAAAATTGGTAAATACCGTTATCGCCATTCCAAGAAATTTGGATGGGTATATTGTTTTAATGCGTTTTAGACAACTATTGATAACTTGTAAAAGTGAATGAAATTTCAACATGAAATTTCTCAACGGTTTTTCAAAATAAAAGTACTGGTCAATTGCTTTTGTACAACCATCAGGAATTTCACCAGGTGAGTTTGGAGCTTTTAAATTACCTATAAGTTCACAACACGTTAGTAATAATTCCTTTGGATTTCCAAACTTTGCTAACAATTCAAAAGTTTTCCAAAATACCATGGCCGATGGTGAGCCTTTTAATGCAAAACTAGGTGAAAAGTCACTATCAACAAAAGACAACAGAATTGGTGGAATATCCCATCCTATCTCGGATAAAAGTTCATGATTCCCGTCAAGAATTTCATAGAGTTTATTCATTAAAAGTAGACGCTCTTCTTCGGAGTAAACAGACCAATCACTGAGGTACATATCTAGCATGGTAGAAAAAGATATAAAGTCATTGGTCTCTGAACATTCAATTGCAGCATCTTCTATATTTTGTAGGATGGCATCGCATGATGTCTGTGATAAAGTTGAAATTGATTCTTGGTCAATATCGGACATCGTGTCAATTGTGTAGTTCTCAAGATACGGAAAATAGATTAATAGATGGTTTTAAATCGTAAGACAAACAGAGGATATATATATATATATGTAGGTGACAGATAAACAGGCATACAATACTAAAAAAAACTATACAGTAAAAATATGAAGATAAAAGACAACAGATATGAATTGTGAAATACAGACATGCGCGGACCTGACTTAATTTAATTCAACTCGTTCAAATTCTATAAAGTCTTCCAATGGCAGCTCTTCAAGCCCATCTTTACCGCTATCAAAGCTATTAAGAATACTGTGGGTATCTAATCCAGTGCTATTGATTTTCTTCTTTTTGTCTCCATCCTTATTGCTGTCTTCATAAATTGAAAAATACAATGAGCCCCGGTAGAACTTCTTAACGTAACGCATAACTTGCTTGTTTTTCATGCTATCACGAACAATCGGAATAACAAATCTATTAAAAAAAGAATCCAAGAACAGTTCACTGCATCTATTGCATTCGTCAATGTTTTGTCTAGTGGGTCTTAAAATTCCCTTTTGTTTATCTTTTAGGTTTGAAATATTCAGACGTAAAGAGCTTCCTTCTTTCATGGAATTTGTGAATTCGGATAGATATACTAATTTATTTGAATCATCAATTAAAACTTGAGGTAAAAGTAATCTTGAATCATTCTTCGAATATATTTCATTGATTTCAATGCCATTTTCCTCGACCAATAACCTATAATGATAAATTTTATCAACCAAGGTTTGAAATTCTATGCTTGAACAACTTTCATTTTTGAATTCATTATAAAAGAAATCACTATTATCTTCATAACTTATTAACGATGTGGAACTCTTAAATGCTTCCAAATCTCTGAAAAATTTGACTATCCAAATAGTAGAAATATGATAACCACCATGAAGTATTAATCCGTAAATAACATTATCAAACAAATGTATTACACAAGGGTCATCTAACGCACAATTAGATATTGCAGATAAATAGAATGCCATCATTTTTTCTAAGAAAAAACCATTCAATTTTTTCAAGTGGGTGTTTTCATTGCCTAATGAAGATAAAACGTTTCGACTTTCAAGAACAGCTAACGTTTGATGAACATAACCGTTAACTATGTTAAATATTTTTTTAGGGTATTTTAAGTTTTCAGTCCGAGCAAGTGATAAAAATAACATCAATCTCGACACATTTTGTTTAAAGTGGCTTGCAGAGAGTAAATTTGTACTTGAATTCAGATTTGAGGTTTCGCTTGATCTTGAACTTGATCTTGAGCTTGATCCTGAGCTTGATCCTGAGCTTGATCTTGAGCTTGATCTTGAGCTTGATCTTGAGCTTAAACTTGAGCTTGAACTTGAAATTGAACTTGATCTTGAACTCAAATTTGGATTTGAATTTGAACCTGAATTGGACTTCAAATTTAGTGGGAGATGTTTTGAATTAACTAAAACATAATAAATGCATACTAATCCCGCTTCAACAATAAATTTTCTAAAGTCTGGAATAAATTCTTTCACATGTTTGAGTATTTTGATCCTTTTCACTTCCATTTTTTTAGAATTTTTTTTTTGTAATTCCCGGTCCACCTTAACAAATTCATAGCTAGTCAAACATAGATTTAGAAGATGTTCAAAAATTTCCTTTATCAGCTCAAATGAGCCATCATTTGAAAAATGTAATTGTAAAGAGAGTATCAATTTTGATATGATATATAATTTCCAATATTTTAAGTAATTATTTGCTTTTGAAGTTTTAATAAACTCATCAAAATGTAATATTAAATCATCAAACGTAATTTTATTGAAACTTTCATATTTTATTTCTAGAAACATAGATAGTGATAACGATAAAATTTTTGAAATCTGTTTAGAATTTAAAATTTTACGAACGAATTTGTCTTGAGCAGGAATAGTCTTAATAAAATCAAACATGCCTACCAAAACATTTTGTAAATCGTCATTATTATTCAGAACAATAGTGCTTAAAAGTTTTGATTCAACTTGTTTAAAATTATTCTGGTTGAAAATTGTTTCAAAAGCAAATTGGTAATAAATTTCATTCTCAACAGGTATGTAATAAAGGAAATGTTCAATCAATTTAAGCCTGCGATTGAACTGTATTTCTTCCCATTTATTAGCATTGATCAGACTAGGCTTCACCAAATTATTTACCAAACTGTTTTTTTCGTTAACCATAATTTCACACAGATCTCTATGGGCATAAGCAGATTGTAATAAGTTATCATCCGTATCTTTAAATTTTACTAAAATATCAATAAATTTATCGTAGCAATATAATGCCATTTTAAATTTTTTATCTCTAAACAATAATTCGGCAATTAACTTAAAAACATCGGGCTGCTCAGGTAAACTTGATAACCTGTATATAAAAAACAACTGTTTATAGGCACTTTTCTTTCTTCCAAGATTGTATAAAACAATTCCTAAAGACTTTTTCTCTTCAATACTTTGATCAGAATACAATTCAGATAAATATGAAATATTGTAAAGTTGTAAATAAAAAAAGAGCATAGCTTGGTCCCAATTTTTCAACTTGGTTACCATTTGTGTCTCCTCTACCGCAGAACATACCTCTTTTGGAGCAGTATTATCATCCATTTTTTTAAAAAAAATTATAGCAAATTAAAATTGTTGAATAGCAATCTTGAATGTTAACAGAAACACCGAAATTACAAACCAAGAACAGTATTTCTGTTGCAAACTGATTTGTTGATAACAAAGCTAAAAGATCCCTTTACGGCCCCCAATATGCACAGCCCGGTAATTTTTCAAATACCGGGTCGATCGTCGTATTGTTGATCTGTAGTAATAATTCATAATACCCTAATGAATATCCAATATATGAAAATTCATTTTTTCATGATTAAAAGACAATGCTATTCTGTAAGTAATGGATTCAACTATTTATAGCTTTGCAATAATTTGATGGCCAAAAAAAAAAATTTCAATATTTTGGGCTTTAGATTAGTAATATAGCAGACCTTCTAATTACTTAATACATATCATATTGAAACACGACTCTTGAAGATAAAAAAAAGTGCTCTTGATATACTCGGCTGCTCTGTTTAAGCTGATAAACAAGGAGAAATTCATCAAGTCAGCTCTGAAATGATTTACTATCAGTAAATAAAAGACAGTTGATGTTACCAATGGAAGAAAAAGTAAATCTGACAGTTTTCAAAGCAAAGAGCGAATCCAAAAAATGATATAAATATAACTAATTGAATAGTATCGATAAACTGAAATTTTTATATACATTTTTTTGTTTGAAAGTCATTTAAACTTTGAAATATTTATGAAAAATAAATATAATAGTTCGGAATTATTCCGAATTCAAGGATCAACAGTATCATCATCCAATGTTGAATTAGACTTAAAACTACCGTATGATGATACATTAAGTAACAAACAACCCTCAAGAACTTTTGAAGATTATGTGTTAGATAAAGAAACAACTAAAAGTGATAAATTATCTTTGCCAGCAAATCATCATTCTTCAAAGATTATTAATACACTGAGTTCAAATAATAATATAGAACATAACGATGAAATCAACCTTAATTTGAATCAAACACCATTTATATCAAAATTTAGAAATCCATTCGATGAAACTCCAAGTTCAAATTCAGAAAAGATGTATAACAACTCCAAAATACATATAAATTCAGAAAATATTTTAACAACACCATTGAATTATAAGGATAATAATTTAAAAGAATTAGCATCTTCTCCAATTTTATCTAAAATTCCGGCCGCTGAAAAATTTAGGCTTTTAAGAGAAAAGCTTGTTATACCAGTTCAATGTGATACTGAGATTGGACTGATAATTAATAGTAAAAAAAAAGATGAATATTCAAACGCAGTAGATGATGATTTTAGTCAAGATTCCGGAATTAAACTTAACTTGAACCCAAGTAATACTGGGGATACTAAACTTTCAGAACAAGATGACGGAATTGAAACTCAAGCTGATGGAGAAGTGCATGATGAAGCTAATAGGTTATTAAGGGAAAAGATCTTCAAACAAAATACAGGTAAAAGTAATGAAGACACAGAATTTTCTTTGTTTCGAACAAATGATGAGAAGGATTCTGTTAACGATAAAGCAGTTGATGAACAATCTACGATTCCTGACAGCAGCAATAATAAGACAGATATGGGTTTGTCTCAATTATTAAATTTTAAAGCATCTTTAAAAACAATTGAAGATGAAGAAGGTGAAGAATTACAATCAGAAAAAATATCCGAAGAAACAGTAAAGAAAGATCAATTTATAAAAGAAAAAAAGAGAGATGATAAATGGAGGAGCAGCTGTGATGAATTGCAAAATAAAGACAATTTACCAATAAAAGTTGGTTCTAAAGAGTTTCCTGCTATAAGCATGATGATACGTGAGTCAAATGAGGAGATTGGAACCTATAAACTTCTTATTAGTTCACAAAGCACCAATAACTCAAAGTTTACGCAGTCGCAATCAACACGTCCTATTGCACAAGAAAATATTTTTTTTCAGGCATATCCAATTGATGCTTCATCACCTGAAATTAATGATGTTAACGATTCAGAAAATGACTACAATATTGATAATTTTAAAAAAATATTTCCTGATACTTTGAAGATAGATGAAGCAAGTCAAACTTTGCTAAAAAGTAACGGAAGGTCAGATATGGGATTAACAAATAGTCAAACGGTCGGCAAGAAAACACAAACATTTGTTGAGGCGGAAAAACAAACAAGATTAGATAAGGAAATAGAAGAATATAAAGATGATAAAAATAAATCTGGAAGAAATTTTACTGAAAATCTAAAAACAGACAATATTGAAGAAAATGAAATTTACGGTTCATCTAAAGTTATTCAAATTTTAGAATCAAGCTATGAGGATAAAAATATGCAAAATACACAGGTCACAATTCCAAACAATGATTTTTCATATCCTGAAACTTATGAAGTTCTGGGGGAGGATTCTGAGAAAGCATCAAACAATAGTAATGAACTGGCCGACGATTTATCTTCAAAAATTCAGAACGAAAATGTAGGGAAAGATAATATGATAGATGACACTCAAGATGTTTCGAGTTTACAGAAGATAATCCAAGAAGAACGAGAGCCGCAAATTATGGAAGCAAAAGAAGATGAATATACGGAGGTTGAAATTCCAAATACCAGTGCAGCATCTATGAGTAAGATAGAAATGAATTATTCAACAGAAACCTCAGTACATTTACCTGATACTTTGAAGTTATTCGAGGATTATGATAACGAGAAAAAGAACTTGCCTGGAAGCGAGAAAGAACAAAATAATGAGAACACATCAACACCTATCTCTGATGCTCATTCTAAGATTATCACCGTTGATGTTTTCAATGTTTCAAATTTGACTGATAAATTAGAAAATCTGAGACCTCATAATTTAGTTCAAGAAAAATTACAAAGTATTGCTGATCATGATATGAGCAAAAATTTGTTTGTCACCGGGTACAATGATGATGATAATAATGATATTGAATTGGACAAAATTTTGAGGAATGATGATATGTATATTAAACCGCCAGGAATGGATTCGCCAAGTAAAAAAAAAAGCAAGAATAGACAATTGATCGAAGAAGAAACAATAGATAAACTTAAAGAAAATAAAATAGCCAGAAAGACTGAGAAACAAAACTTTAAAATTGGCGATTTTTTGAACGTTAAAGATGTTTTTATAAATATTGATCGCTATAAAGAACCTTTTAAAATTCTTGATGTTTGGCAAAATGAGGACAAAGTTCAAATCAAAGTTAAAAATGAATTTGATGTTTTAGTTATTGATCCAGTTAAAATATTTGCACCTATTTGTCTAGATATTGGTGATAGTGTTAAGATTACATCTAATAAAAGAGTAAATTATATTATTACAGGATTAGAATATTGTCCATTAAATGGAGATGAATTTGACATAAAATGTATTAGGGGCTTCAATAAAGTTTATCTCAAGAAAAAAACGAAAGATGAATCATTTGTTGAAGAGATAAGTACAAAAATTTCAAATATTTACTTACCTCATTCATTAGGTATGAATTATAGATATAAATTATTTGATGATGAAGATATATTTCAAGCATACTTGGATCATCAACGTATCAAATTTTCTAAGATTCCGAACGAATTAGGTGAATTTAAGGCCAAGGAAACTACACCACCAAACTTATCAGCAATGAAATTTAACTCAATCGTAGATTTGATTCCACCTGTAAAGGTCAAATCATCTAACAATGGACCGTTTAGTAATTGTTTATTTTTGTTAACCGGTGTAACCTATTCTTCTGACTCACAGCAGGAATTAAACCCATCACTACAGGATGAATCAATTTATAGGTCTCGCAATTCGAGTAACTTAATTAAAGATGAAGAAGAAAGAGGAAACATAATATCGTTTATAAAATCACAAGGTGGGATTATTGATATTGAAAATGGTTTTGATCATTTTTTACCAGTTATATCATCAACGCCATTTTCATCACCACGTAAAAATAGAAAATTGATTACGCTAAGAAGTAATAACAGATATGTTAACATTATGCCTTTTCAAAATATTGAATCGAATGCATTGGAATATAGGTTTATTTGTTTGTTATCATTAAAACATTCGAGAACTTTGAAATATTTACAATGTTTATGTTTGGGATATCCAATTTTACAAGTTGGATTTATCAAAGAATGTATGAAAAATTCTAACACTTTAAATGATTGGGAAAATCAATGGATAAAATATTGTTTGGTTGCTGGTGATAGTGGATATTTAAAATGTACAGTTGGATTAAACATTTTTAAGTTCCATGAAAGATTTAAAAAAGGTGAAAAATTAAAAGAGATGGTTGGATTGAATAAAAGCTTATTCAAGAGTATGATCTTAATTTTGCTATCTGAAAGTAAAACCCACGATGATGATGATGATGATGATGATGATGATGATTATGATGAAACTGAAGTAAAGAAAAATATTGATGTTAAAGATGAAAAACTAATATGGATGTTTACAATATTAGGAGTAAAAAAGATTATTGTCATGAGAAGCTCAATTGAACATAGAGATTTTGAGGACATCTTAGGAGATTTCGATCATGGTGATGAAAATAAAGAAATATATTTATACTCTAAGAGTGAAAAGTTTTTAACGAAAGGTATTACTGATTATGTTATTAGAGGTGATATTGATTCAACAGGAGAAGTTCACAGACATAATAAGAGAAGAAAGAAAGAAGTTAAGTTGCCTGAATGTTTTAATGGCAGGAAGTTTAATATTATTAATTGGGAATGGTTTGTTCAGTGTATTATAGCAAATTCTGTATTTGAACCTCTCGCTACATGGGAGAATTAAAAAAACAATATATTATTTATTATTTATAAGGATGTTTACTTTTTTTTTTTTAAAAATTATAAATATATTATATTGATTGTACAAATTATATAATTAGATCTCTAAATTTTCTAATTGTAAAAGGAAAATAAAAAAAAGCAAGAATTAAATCAGAACATTAATAAAATTTTATAAGGGTAAATCTAAGCAAAGAAGAAATAGTTCCATACTCTCATTAAAGAGAAAACAAAAACGTGTATATCAAATAAATGATATTAAACCTAATAAACCCCATAATAAACTAGCTGGTAATCCAATTCTGTTAATTGCAACGCCAGCAACATAACTAGCTGTTCTTGAGACACTTGTAACTTCTGTACTTTTCGACAATGAATTTGCAGTTTGAACAGGAATTTTTAATGATTTAGTACCAGTAATGTCGACTTCGGTTTGGATTAGAATTTCACCATTACTAATATAAATTTGGGTTGAATTATCCAAAGAATCCGTCAAAACATAAGAAGTTGGAACTGTCAACGTCAGATTTGAGTAATCTCCTTTAGATGAACCAAATGGAATCGTACCATTAACTATTTCATAATAAGAGGATTTTATAGTCTTTGTAGAAGTTTGCTTAATATCTGACTGGGTCAAAGTTTTAGCACCATAAGTTATTGACTTTGTTTCTGAGCCAATTGAGGCAAGTTTATTATTAATTGAATTTCGATTTTTGTCTATATATGTTGTTGTTGTGGAATTATAATCATGTGAAATTGAAGAACTTGTATCACGGAATTTTGCAACTGCTAATTGCTTATTTTCATTATCGACAGCAAGATAAACGTTTCTCAAAAATGGAGTACCTAAAATGGAAAATCCAGCAAGATAGTCCGGTAAAAATGCCAAAAAGCAAGCACTATCACCGTTTTCAAAAGCTAAAGCTGCCCCATTTGAATCTGAGGCGGGATACAAGAAATTATATATTGGCATTTTAATTGATGAGTCACCTAAATATATATCAATTGTACCTGAATTACCAATGGAACAATCGACAAGCCATTTTTCAAAATCTTGTGAATAGTATGCATTTAGTTCAACTGCTAATTCAATTAATGTTGAATAAGGTATATAATTATAATAATATCTTGAATCTAACAATGCTGGTTTTGGATAAGTACTGGTTGTTAATTTATCATTATAAGAGCTTGAGAAAACAATTGATTCACTTAATCTATTGGAAGTAATACCCCAACCACTGACTGGTAAAGTAGGATAAATATTGGTCAGTCCATTATTTGTCGTGACATATGTTTGTGACGGATCATAGATAGTTATAAAATCAAATAACATTAAGCTACCATTAAAATAGTTTGTTTTAATACCACCTAAAATTAATTCAGGGTCCGAAAAATTGTTTTTAGCTAAAGCCAATGAATAGGAGTTCGAATTTATAATACCATTATTCACAAAATTGGATAAAAAATTATTAGTTTCGTTTGTAATTTCTGAATTTCCAAGTGCTAAACCGCCAACACCAATATTTGAATAATTTGCATTTATAAATGGTATATCAGAAATTTCAATTTCATTAAATTCGTTTGAACTTTCAGTCTTAAAATAGAATTGATCAACTGCCCACGTTCCTTCAATAGAAGCAAAATCAAGATATTGAAATGCAAACTGGCTTGCTAAGTTGTAGCTCACAATTAATCTGTCAGATAAATCTATGAAGCTTGCATGAATTGAATCATAAATTGAGTAAACCCCGTATGACGCACATGACGGAGTGTAATCTTCAGAATCAGTTGAATTTGACGCCGATGCTGAGGCCGATGCTGAGGCCGATGCTGATGACGATGACCTTGAAGTTGAAGTTGAAGTTGAAGATGAAGTTGAGACTTTCTCTGAAGAACTGGATGAACAGGATGTGAAATATTCTGCACCAGGCAGCCAAACATTACCTTGAAAAATATCTAATCTTAAGTTTAGCGTTTGCTTTGGTTCACCAACAGAAATTTCATAATCAAAAAGCTTTGTTCCTTGATTTATTAAATGAATAATTGGTAAAGATTTAACTGAAAAATTTTCAAAGTTTGTTGTGGTGTTTTGAGATAGTGCTGTTGATATTAGCAACAATACTGAAAATATTACTACTTTGATGTCTAACATTTAATTGTTTAAAATTTTCAAATGTTATTAGAGCAACGATGTTTTTAGAATTTCAAAAAAAAACTTTATTTTGATTGTTATTAGGAACTAAAATGAGATATTAAATATGATAACAAATTTCTATCTTGAAAATAATGTAGGTTGAATGATAACTGAATTAATAATTAACAAAATTGTCGAATGCCAAATGGAAAAAAAATCTATTGGATAACGGATTTAAAAAAAAATTGTAACAAAATCCTCTAGTATCAATTAAAATGTAATATTAAATTTGAGAGTATCTTAACTTAATAAATTTTCGCAGTTCAAAGGACGAGAACTTTTTGTTTTGGGATATTGTCCTGTATAGTAGCTGTACTTTATATGCAAAATGCAACAACAAACAATTAAGGATACGATACTAGAATATGATACTAGAATAATGCACCTTTAACAAAACATAATATTAATGTATTACAAAAGGTTATTTATTTTTTCTACAGTAGATCGATCTGACTGCAACGTTTCCAGATCCGCCACTGGCCAATAAAAATGCAGCGAGGAGTTTTAATGTCTACGTCATTCGCCGTTAAGCCCATTTCTGTTTATACGTTAATTATCACTAAACATTATTATTAAAATATAAAAATTTAGACGTTTATAAATGAGCCCAGTCAATACAAATCATTACACAAAGGGAAAAACCAGAACAAAAAGTGTAAACAAAAAAGGTAAAACTAAATATTAAGAAAACTAAACTGACAAATCAAATTAAAAAAAAAACCCACTATTATTCAGCTATCTTCCAAAGAAACCATTTTAAAATCATTTTCCTCAATTCTATTGTTCTCAGTTTTTACAATCGGTTTATAATAACTCATCGGATACGATATTGATGAATATGGCGAACACTCACCATCCAATGAAGGATAATTGTCTTCATCATCATCTTCATCTATACTTTTTGGTATACTTGAAATTTTTGATTCGTTAGTATAAGGGTTCATATTTAGGTTGATTCCCATAGTGTTAATGAAGTTCATCGTATCCAATCCCAAAATTGATGAATTTAGACTTGAATTAAGATTTGAATTTTGTTGATTTTGTTGATACTGAAGATTCTGTTGTAGGCTTTGATAATTTTGTTGTTGTTGTTGTTGCTTTTGGAGTAGTTGGAAAGCATTTGCTAAATTTTGTTGTTGTTGTTTGAATAAAATTGAACTTATTTGATTTTGTTCGTGCGAGTTTTTGTGCATATTTTGTTGCATATTTTGCTGTATATTTTGTTGTAGATTTTGTTGTATATTTTGGTGCATATTCTGGTGCATGTTTTTAATTTGATAAATTTGCGGGGTCATTGTTGTTGCTGTTGACGATATTATTGGAGATGGAGTTGAATCTAAAGAGATTGGGGTTGTGAAAATGTTTTTTTCAGCATCTTCACTCTTCATGTCTATTGATGGTGAGGATAAAGAAGATGGGGATGAAGAAGATAACAAAATTGGATTTTTGTTTTTTTTGTTATCAATTACATCTAAAAATTTTGAATGTTTACCAGTTTTCTTCTTACCAATTTTTAAATTTTTGATATATTCATTTGGCAATCCAGGGCATAAACCTAACTCAATATGTCTTTCAACCCAGATTTCGTTATTTAAAAATTTTTCACCACAAACGCCACACCAACCTGTCATACCAATTCTATCACCAGATTTAATACCTGGTGGGTATTTGAAATGTCTTGCCTTCAAATGAGTCTTGTATGTATCCCTTCTTGAAAACCCTCCTGTTGAATGGCACTTAACAGAAGAATCTTCATGGAAAAACGGACATTTATAAGCTTTGGTTTTTGAATGCTTCTTGATATGTCTTGTTAAATAGCCTCTGATTCTGAACTTTGAATCACAATATGGGCATTGATGCACTTTGTCATCATCAGCTCCCTCGGGTTCTTCTTCATCTTCATCCTCATCATGTTCTGAGACCGATGAAATAGACGAAACATTATTGTTGTTATTCACTGAATGAATACTTGAATTTGAAGATTTGATTGAAGACACCGGCGAAAGAGATAAAAATCCGTTATTATTGCTATTATTATTACTATTAGCTTCCTCCAAAATTTCGCTTCTGATGGTCTTGACTGAATTTTTTTCTTCTTTTTTAATGATTGGTGAATTTGAAACATCTGATATTGGCGATAATTCTTGCTTTGGATAATATTTTCTGTTTTCAATGTTATTGGCATCAGCGTTACCATTTTCAACGATTTTGAATTCTAGTTCCCCTTTTTGATTCGTGAATGAGATTAACTTTGAATCCAAATTCGTTGAACATTGATTTAGATCTTTTGTTGTTAAATTTATGAGTAGATTAAATTTTGACGGAAATAAATTTGAAGAATCATTGCTGCTCTTATCAGATTTAGCACTACCTGGATTTAAACTAGATCTATAACTTGATAAAATCAAAGAATAATTGGCGACAGTTCTAAAAATGTAATAAACTGGATAAAGTATGAGTGAGTAAAAGCAAATTGATAAAACCTTTGAAGTTGCCGACGATAATGGTTGCTTTGTAGGTACATTGGACGATGCTGCAGGTGTGTCTATTTTGATCATCATGTATTTGAGTCTATTTTATATTTGTAGTTGTAAGTGAAAGTTTTCCACAAGTTTTGACAAAAGCTTTTCCGAATGTTTTTCCAAAAGTTTTGTAAGCTGTTCAAATAAATAAAAAGAGAGAGAATATAGGTTTGTCGATTAAAATGGAGTGAAGTGGATATGAAAGTGGAGTGCGAGAAATTTTTGTAGATTTTTTTTTCTGGCTTTTTTTGTTTTTGTGAGGCATTAATTCAACTTTTAAATCAAGTGATACACGACTTTTTTTCCTTTAATTACTATTTTATCAAATGTCACGTGGTTTTTTTTATATACTTTTTTTTTTATTTTTTTATTTTTCTGCGGTATCTTTTTCATCATTAAGGTGCATCCTTACACCGGCAGTATTTTCAGGTTGGATTGATACCAATCGACCGTTAAATCCAATACAAAAATGAACAATTTGGATAGTCTGAAAATTTAATACCGGTATTATCATTTGCATTCTATTGTGATTCTAATTATTAATTTTATCATAGATAATACTTATTATCTATTGATTATCACATAGAATGATTATAAATCCTTATAGGTTATTGCCAAGGCGATGGAAATTGTACAGTTTGATTATACTAATTTTAACGTTGATTCAAACTTTAATATACTTATTTTTCTTCACAGGTAACAATTTTGAAGGACAGTTTAAGAATAACGCAATTAACAAGCTACTTTTGGAAAGTGGTAACAATAATGACTACATTCTAAACTATAAAAATGAATTAAACGTCATCAAGAGCAATAGGAATTTTAATAAGAACTGGAAGTTTTTTACAGATTTACATTACTATAAGGATTCCATTAATTTCGAAGAGTACCTTCACACGAGAGAAAAAAACCACCACTATGATCCAAGGATTACATTAGCTGTTTATTTAAAAGAGGTCACAAGCCTCTATGCAAATGAGAATGAAAATGCGAATGAAAATAATGAAATTAATATTTCATTTTCTTGGCAAGATTGGGCCGATCTGTCATCTTTGAATTCGTATTTACAGTATAATGAGGATGAAAAGCCAAATTGCCAAGATATACTTGAGAACGGGATCAGTTATGAAGTTGATAATAAAATAATAAGCGATCCGGATTTGAACATAAACAGTTCACTTTGCATTGACAATAAAAAATTTTTAAAAAAATATCCGAGAAAAGTTAATGAAAATTTGCTACCCGGATTTAATTTTATTGATAGATCGGAGATCAAAACATTTCCAGAAAAAATAATTCATGCAAAATCATACTTGTTATCATTTGCACCATTACCAAATTCACTTATTTTCTTAACGAAAAATGGGTCGTATGAAGTTATACCGAATGATGACTCCACCATGATTAATAATGGAATGTTTGAAAATTTTGTAAATGAAAGGAAAGACGATGCTAAACCCAATAATAAGATCGTTTTCAATCCAATTAGTGAATTTAATAAGTTGAAAAAAGTTAGGGATCCCAGGGAACCAAAATTAAAGTTTGATGAACTACTAAGCGACTCGAACAATTTCTCCTATGATATACCAAAACAATTGTTTAAAAATGAGCCTGAATCACTAATTAAAGATTTACAATCCAAGCCAAGTTTAAGCAAAAACGAACAAAAATTTTTAGAAAGCTTGGAATACTCAATGAGTCTAGATGACGCTACTTTAGCAAAATCAATGAGAGAAGTTAATATAATCTGGACAGATAGAAAATATAAGGGGCATTTTTTGAAAGAAGACGGTGGAGGATATGATTACCGATTTTTCAATGGGTTTTTAACGGAATCAAAAATTAATAAATTTGATAATATTGATTACAAACGTAAATTAATTCTGAACCATTTAATCCACACATGGCTACAATTCACATACAGGGAAGGTATAATCAGTTTTATTGCACATGGCACACTATTATCGTGGTTTTGGGATGGACTAATTTTTGAATGGGATAAAGATATTGATGTTCAAATGCCAATTAATGAGTTAAACAATTTTTGCATGAATTATAATGGATCGTTAATCTTGCAAGATATTGAATTTGGATTTGGTAAATACTTTATTGATTGTACGAATTCTATTACACATAGAAAAAAAGGCAATGGCAATAACAATATTGATGCAAGATTTGTTGACGTTGATTCGGGTATGTTTATTGACATAACCGGATTATCAATTACTGATGATATTAAGGCTCCTAATAACTTAGCCGGACTTTTACCGGCAGACATTATAAAAAAGTATCCAAAACCTCAAAATAGGAATAAGAGGATCAATCTTGGTAGAAATTTAGGTATTAATTACGACGAACTCTTCAAAATTCATGAAGAATATGGAATCTACAATTGCAGGAACGATCATTTTTATTCCTATGAACAGCTATCACCATTAATGCTATCGTCGATGGAGAATGCACCCGCTTTGATACCTAATGATTTTAGAAAGGTTTTAGCTGAAGAATACGGCGAAAAGTGTCTTAAAACATTCTCGCATAACAAATTCGTCTATGTCAAGGAATTAAGGCTATGGATATCAATTCCGTTAATGAAAACAGCCTGCAGGAAGGCTGGGGCTACAAATAGGTTGAGACCTCCTGAAGTTCTACGTTTTTATTATAAAAATAGCGAAAAAGTTGTCAACCAATTGTTGAAAGGTGATGAATTGATTGAATTTTTCATAACGTGGGAGCAAACGAAGAAGCATGAATTGGAGATGGAGTATAGAGGCAACTTGGTAAATTTTGGTGATTCTTTCAATCAACTACTGAGTGGCTATAAAAACTATGCACAGCCTATTAGGAAAGTTTTGTTTGATTACGTAAAAGAAATTGAAATTTTGGAGAAAAGAGGTTCACTGAAATTTAACGAGAACGATGATTTACGTTTAGCTGGCGGACATGATCAGGACCTTTAACTAGTTTACCTTAATGATATATACGATAAATAAATAACTAATGAAGATAAAAAATCAAGAATAGTAAAAGCGGAATGCAGATTGCAGTATAAATTACTTTTAATTTGTTGTGTTTCTGACACTCTAGAGAGCGTTAATAGCGTTTAGCGTAAGCATAACTATACACACCATACACCATAGAACGCGTATATATATATATCGTTCTAATATATACATACGACTAACGATCCCACTTACTGGAACCGGGCTAATATCCAGTCTTCGGCACGATTTCGGTTTATTTTCGGGATTATCTTCAATTTGACTGGTTGAAAACTCATATGCCATAATATAATCGACTTTACTACAAGTTATGTCAACTACCGACTATAAGCCAATTGCCGATTAAAGCGACCAATCCACTTGTTTAGTTGGGAGTTTCGATTTTCATCCTGGTGTCACATCATTATTGTAATTGTCATGCCGAATTCCCAACAAACGTGTCTTCCAGAAGTTCAAGGCAGGTGCTACCGAAATTGTAATTGTGTGGGGGGTCTGTTGTGAATGTTCTTAGCAGACTGGGTCAGTATATGCTGGATCGTGCTATAACGCGGTGCACACATAGCCAGCTATATATATATATAGTATCATTCACTTTACCCAGTATACAGACAATAAAACCAGAATAGAAGTGTTTACAGGTGCTTGGAAGTGGTGTTCCCCCACCTCGTATGGAACAAAAATCGGGCTTCCAGAACTTTTTTCCTACCCACGGCGTGCTCAGCCACAAAGCGCATTTGTATGTTCGACAATAAATTTTTACACTTTATAAGATTCTATACCATTCGATCGTATTTCATCTGCCTATCGGGCTCTGTTATTATACAATCTTCTTATCTTCCCTCATCAATATATAGATATATATATATACTTACGGATATATATATAAATACATAGATGCATGCGGTGGCTGTATTGCCATATATATTACTCGTTTTCTATTGACCATCTGTTTTTTTCTTCTGATTTCTTCTTGGCCTGTATCAGGATTTTATATTTTTATCTAAGGACGCTAATATTATATTGGATTCCTCGGCTATTCGAAAGTAATTTTAAAAAAAACATTTTCATTTGTTGATTGCATCCATACTCACACAGTACTATTTCTTGGTAATTTTTCAAAAACGATATTGGCATAGGCATTGGAATTGATATCAATCAATATCAGTAGCAATAGGGGACATTTACTAAGTTTGATAAACTAAAATGCCGACAAATCGTGGATTGTTTGAATTTACCATACTTGGTTGCTCAGGGGGTCCAATTTCCGGGACAACATGCTCATTTTTAATTAAACCATCGAATCTTGACTACGACGCTATAGTCAGCAGCGAGAAGTCAAATTGTCTATTGGCAGTGGATGCCGGCACAGGATTAACATCAATCATCGATCTGTTGAAAGAAGGTAGAGATTTTCTAAAAACCGGAAACAAAAATAATGTAAATTATTTATTAGAACTATATCCGAATGATTTCAATTCAACTGAAAAATTCATAAATAAAAAAAATCTAAAAATAACATACCCATTTTCAAAAGCTGGTCTTTTTGAAAACGGTTTGACGGATCTACAAATTGGTAATAAGCTAATCAACTCTTTATCTGGCTATTTGATTACTCATTCACACTTTGATCATATTTCAAGTTTAATCATCAACTCTCCAAGTTTCTACAAAGTGAAAAACGTTTTCGGTATTAGTCAAACGATAGATTCTCTGAAAAAAAATGTTTTCAATAACTCAGTTTGGCCAGATCTTGTATCAATGAATATAATTAACCTGAATGTTCTAAAAGAGTACAAGCGTTACAATTTAGTTGATAATGATTATTATAACGTGGTGGTTTACGCTGTTTCACATGGCCTGATTAATAAAGAAAAAAACTTTCTTAGTTCTGCATTTTTGGTCACTGATAAACTAAGTCAGTGTAGTTTACTGATTTTTGGTGATGTTGAAGCAGATTGTATATCAAAAAAAAAATTCAATTTCAAAATTTGGGAAAATATTTCAAAGTTAATTTTAGAGGATAAGCTAAATTCAATTATAATTGAATGCTCTTCGGTTGATAAACCACCACCTTTGTTTGGTCACATGACTCCGAGAACTCTATTCACAGAATTTTTACAGTTGAGGAAAATTTGTATTGATTTGTTGACAAATATGGATAATGGCGATTATGGAAATGATTTTTATAAATCTTATGAGACCCAACCAATTTCAGACTTAAATGTGATCATAATCCATGTTAAAGAAACTTTCGATTCAATTAATCCAAGAACTTTAATTCTATCAAGACTAAACGAATTAAACACTGAATATAATACAGGTATTAATTTTACGATGGGCCTTTCAGGTCTCTCTTTTTTGCTATAATTTGTTTATTTTTATGTACTTATACTAATGAATTATTTATTAATAAACTATTTTAAAAAATGATAAAAAGTATTTGATAACTATTTCACAATTGAGGAATACCATAACCAGTAATATTTTCAGCAAAACCCCACGTCATACCTTCAACTTCAACATCTTTTTCAATCTCAATTTTTTTGGTGGATTTTTCAATGACTGTTAAAGTATATTTATTCCAAGATCTTGCATCTCTATAAAATAAAATTCTCATACAATCTTTAACAGTTTTAATGGCATCTTCTTTACTTAAATTCTTAACATCAGATTCGCTATCAGCCTTTTGTCTTAGTAATGGAATTGCTAAGTGAGAACCAAACCCTGTGGCCAATGAAGGAGAAGAATATGAAATACCCAATAAATCAACATATTTTAAAATTAATTCGCCTGCATCATCAAATCCTGCAACAATAATTGCATTCCATAACGGGTTCATTTTTGATCTTCTATTATACATAACTCTAGTTAAATATTCATGAATGTGATTTGCTTTTAAATTAGATTGATCCATATCATAATTGTCCTCAACTTCTAAATCATCTAGAATTCTTTCAATATACTGAAAATCACTTATGTCTCCAGATATACCAACAACTGCACTATCACCAACAGGTATTATTCTTTGTAAATCATCCAATTTTAATAATGAACCATATGCACCCATAGTATCTGCAGCCATAACAATTCCATCATTATATTTAATTGCAATAACTGAAGTACCTGTTATCATAGGTTGTTGGGTATGCATACGTGGGAATTCGGAATTGCATTTAATGTTTTTATTATCATTGGATGCTTGAGAAATATTGTAGTTATACGAACCATATTCTTTATCGTTTGGTCTACCCCAATGGAATGGATCGTGATTCATTGCGTGTGTATTGGAATTTTTAATTATCTAAAGAATATCTTTCCAATCTGATACAAATACGAAAAAAAATATATTGAAGTCAACCTAAGGGTGGCAAATACGTTTGGCCCTCACGTATCTAAAAACATTTGACGTGCACGGATGTATGAATCAAAGAAAATAAAAAAAGTACGTCGATCGACTTAAAACTCGAGTTCGGTATCGGACTCGAAAACGGAACTGAACTAGAAATTGAATTTTAACCCCAATTAGAGAGACATTGGGGGAGAAAAATAGTTACTAGTATTATCATTCCCTTAACCATACTATTACTAGCTTCATATATCTCAACGCATAGAATTACATACATCATGAGAAGCACATTAAGACTGTTTGCCAAATATTCTCCATCCATCAAATTTGTTGGTGGTCCACATCCAATTCCTGGTATGTATACATGATTTTCTAGAAAAACATATTCCCCGGATCAGTTTTTATAATATTCGGATAATGTACTAACAATCCCTAGCTCCACATCCTGCAAGCGTTCATCCATGTGCTCCAAATGGTTTGAGACCTTCATCCGAAACTTCATCTGTTTCTTACGCTTCAGTGCCATTCCAATCAAGAAATAGCTTATCTTCAAGATTTAGATATGCAACAATTAGTGAAATAGAAATTGATGATGTTCTAACTGGTGGTGCTGACGTTTTTATTAAATAAATTTAATTAATTATTCATTAATCAAAGATTAAAGTCATTCATGTTATTCTTATTTTCTTTTATTATTTAATATAAGGTATAGTTGACAATAAAAAATTCATTTATTTATTTTAATAATCAAAGTAAAAACAACTAATTAATCTTCAAATTTTTACAACAGTTCTATTACTACACATTAACTAAGTAAATTAATAAATTTATTAACATCTAATGGTTATTATTTTAGTAAATATTTTAATGTACGTCTGTAATTAAGATCTCTGCCAAGATTATTTCTATCTTTAATATTCTGCATCATTTCTTCAAAAAAGATGGTATAATTTTTAACGTTCTCTAATTTTGGTACATACTTAATATCAAATTTCTTTGTCCACACAAAATAATGAATACAATATAATGTATACATGAATAATTCATAAAGTGTACTCTTCAAAACAGGTATAACTGAAACTTGAATTTTTGTAATCAGTCTTTTGTGTTGCCAGACGTAAATTTCAATTAATCTTTTTAATGCAAAATTCTTAATAACTTCACGCTCTGATTTATTTGTTTTGTTTGTAAAACAAATTACATTTACAACACAGTGAAAATTATCTTTAGTTGCTAAATTAACTAAAAAAACTGTACCATTTTCAAAATACATTGGTACTATCTGGTTCTTATGATCTGCAGTATTTAGGATATCTTTTAATTCTTCTTCATCAAATTCTTGTTTTGTTCTTCTCGTGTATTCTACATATAAATGCTCCCTAACTAACATTGACCATTTTTGATAGTTTGTTTCTGTCTCTTTTATTGTTTTGTTAGTTATTGAATTGTGGCACAAATTCTCGAGCATTTCTACAACTGCGTCAGTTGTTTCAGTTTCATCATTAAAATCTTTCAAATTTCTAACATTTTTCAGAAAATTTATTGCTATCTGTCTTGGAAATAATTTTGCTTCTTTTTCTTTTAATTTGTCGCCGGTTAAACTAGAGTCAGTCACTTTGCTCTTAAACCCAATTTTATTATCTTTTCCTGTTTCCTCGTCGTCCTCGCCCTGTTCATCTTCCTCGTCTTCTTCATCATCACCTTCTTCTTCATCTGATTCATCTTCTTCATCGTCACCAGCTTCCTCTTCGTTATCTACATTATCGTCCTCTAGTTCAATTGGCTCGTTTTGTGTACCAATCTTTGATTCTGATACTCTTGATCTTTTCGACATTGGAGAAACACCTAATTCTAAATCGGTTTTCCTTTTTTCAATTTCTCTTTTCACTTCTTCTTTTTTCCTATCAATAAAAGATTTTTTATCTAATTCATTTTCTCCATTGAGGATTGATTCTGGTGATGGAGATATACCAATTTCCAAATCTTTTTTTAAACCAATATCTAGTTTACTAACCCATTCAAAAAATTCTGAAATATCATACTTTCTAGGTGAATATTCGACATCACAAAAACTTCTAGTTAATGCAACTGAATCCAAACAAAATGCAAAAATAACAGTTAATAAATTTATACAACTATTTGAGCTTACAGGTTCGAATAAATCCTGGAAAAGTCTTGGATATTTTAATGCATTTTTGGATAGCTTTTGACCAAAATAATATATAAATTCTTCTAGTTTCAATGATGCTCGAATTGGGAAGGATGGTCGTGAATTTGTAGTCTCAGTATTTCCAAAGACAGTGGGATCATACTCTGAACAATGAATAAATAGTATTTTTTTATATTTTTTGAATCCAATGGCTAATTGCCATTCATTACCCCATAAAAAAGGATAAAAAATAATCTCACTTTCTTTAGATTTTGGTCCATAATCACCTGCATTTCTAAATAATGAAATCTTCGAATTGATCGGTGAATATTTATCAAGAATCACATTACAATAATAAAACATCCTTTCTTCATTCCATAATCTATCAGACAAACTCATTTTTCCTGGATCTGTAACCATGCCTGTAAATTTATGCATTTTAAGTTCATGTGAAAATATAAAACTTTCTTTTGTAGATCTGAATTAATTTTAGTTGCCCCATGTTAGTATTTTTTTCTAGTGCTTCAATTTCTATACAGAGAATTAGTAAAAATAAAATACGTTGCGCATTTCCCAAAGTAAATTTTTGATGAGTGCGTAGATAGTAAATCAATTGTTTGAAAAAACATACCTCGATTGTGTAGCAGTGGTAGACATGAGTAATAAAAGTGGTGGAAGTTTATAAATAGATATAAAATGAATTGAACTCAACAGTGTGAATCTGCAGATCCAATACAGATTTATCAGTAAGTAGTATTGAAAAAACAGAATTAGCTGAAAGAGAAAAAAGTGTTAAAAAATCAAATTTGAGCTGCTCGTTGATTTCAAAATTGTACGCGAACAAAATGAGCTCAGCTGGGAAATCGGCACAGAATGAAGGGTGTGGGAGCAGGAGTTCTGCAACATTAAACTTTCACAAGAAACTATATTCATAAATTGAAGGTTGATTTCTGAGAATAGTTATTGTTTTGGGTAATATTTTGTCAAAAATTTGTTATTTGTGGTCATGTGTATACATCCAAAAAAATGTATCCATCTAGTTTTGAGTTATATTTATTTCAGCTTAATTGTTTACTATATACTCAATTATATTATTGTACATATTAAGCCCAGCTCCTTATGTAGCTTGTATATATGGTGCCAAACTGCTATCTAAAATATCAATTTTTTTCTAGGTTCATTTCGATTTTTCTTTTTTTCACATTTTTTTGCAAGTATAGATACATTATCGACATACATGCTATTGACAAACTTAAACAGAGACTTCAGTAGTTTTTGACAATTGTTTAAGTTATATATTTAGTTTCTTTAATTTTTACATTTTTCACTTATTCTGCTTGTTCTGGTTGGAAAATAAATAAGAAGATTTTTTTCTTATTGAAAAGTTTTCTTAATACGAGGAGTAAAATTACTATAAATAAATTTGAATCATATAGAGATGGTAATTTAATAATTAAATACATTAGATTATGTTTAAAAGCAAATAACATAAAATATCTAAACAAAATACTGGGGAAAGTAGTTTAAGCATTATGTGAAGTAAAAAAAGTTAATTTGCGGAAGTTTTTTCTAGTTTATTGGCCAAGTGGGTTACGGCATGGGAGAGTCACAGGTGCGAATCCCAATTAAACCATGTGTGGTTTATGGCACATTAAAATAGTGGTTAACAAAATTCAAGGTCCTGCATTCTATTACAACTACATCTGCAAAAATGGAAGAAAGTAATTACAGCTCCATGTTGTACCGATTTTCATCACTTGATCATCGACGGCGGAAGAGAAGGAATTCAACGTACAACAAAAAAACTAATTGGGTTAAATGAAAAAAATCAAATTTTGAAGTTCGAGATTCTGTTTGTGATAGCAATTTTAATCACTTCTAGTTTACTGTTTCTACGCTTCCTTTCAATTACATTACTAAACATCATATACCATATCAAATTGTTTTGTTTTATGCCAGATACTTAAGTTTGTGCATTCAGTCAGTCATTTGTTCCTTATTCAACCACAAGTTGTCATACAATTAGCTGTTATACAACTCACACGCCACCATCCACATTCGTTAGTAATTAACCGTTCCTTTCCAATCACCTGCGTTCTCTCAATTGTTCTATAGTTTGTATAGTAATTAAATAAAGAATATAGTTATCAATTTCTCTTATTTATTTGCTTTAAGGCTTAGGTTCATAAGACAAAAAATTTACCAATAAAAAATACACACAAAAAAAGTATACTATTATTATACAAAAAGAAAAAAACAAAAACAAAATCAATATATTCCTACTTCCTTAGGAATTACTAATTTTTCCTTTTCCCAACTTATCTAATATTTATTATCAATTATTTTTTCATCACCTATTTACATATTAATTTAGAATGAGTTCCAACCAAGACGATAATTCTAATCAAGAGCAGGATATTGAAGATGGTCAACAAACAATTGTCAGAACTTCAGGGAATAAACCGAGAACATTGCACGTTGCTCACAGAAGATCTCCAAGTGAATTGACTACTTTAATGCGTACGTGTCCAACTTATATTTTATTTGCCTTTTTTCTTATTTTATGGCCATTCTTTTCCCTATTTGTCCACTACTTTTTCAATTGTGCTTTATTTTTCAAATGCCTTCTTATTTCGACTTAATTCATCTCAACTCCAAATTCATATTTTCATTATCCTGGTTAGTTAGCATAAAAGTTTTGAATTTGCCATCAGAAAATGTTCGCACTATAAATTTCAGGTTACTAAATTTAGCATCAAGGAAGGGTCCATAACAATAGATATTGTTCTTTAATTAATTTTATTCTAATATACTAACATAGTTTTTTTTTTTTTTTATTCAGTGGAGCAGCTTAACTTACAACGTCAATTAGAAATTGTCCAGGCACAACAACAACAAATATTACAACAACAACAGCAATTAAATCAACAAGCCGGATTTTCTCAGCCCCAAGGTGCGTTTAATTTTCAAAGTGTTTTAATGCCACCCCCTTCTTCAAAAAAGCCTTCACAACATCATAGAAGGTCATCAAGTTCTGCATACCAATCAGATAATGAAAATTATACCCCAAGATCTCATAGAAGATCTCAATCATCAGTTTCTTCCGTTGGAGGTGTTCAATTTCCTAAAAATGATACCAGACAGCAAGCTTTGGGCCATTCAAGAAGACATTCTCTAGGTTTGGCAGAAGCAAAAAAAGCGGCAGCTGAAGCTCAAGCTCAAAGATCAGGTCACTCTCCATCAAAACTTTCAATTTCTTCTCATACTGAAATTGAGTCTACTGATGATACTAAATCTTCTCTAAATTTGTTGAATCCGCCTATTTTTACATTTCCTGCTTCACCAAAAATTGAATCAGCTGAGCAACCCGTTGAATCTCCTAGAGGTTATGGCCATTCCAGGTCCAGGTCTAATATGTCTTCATATTCCGAGAGGTCGCCTCAGAGAGGTTTTCAATTCCCTCCAAGAGAATCGCCATCATCTTCCACTCCCTCTACATCTACATCTCAAACTTTGGCTCCTCCACAGCCAGCTTTTGCTGAAAGACGTAAATCAAATACTTATGGTCACAAAAATTCAGGTTCTGATATCAGCAGTAATTGGAGAAAACAACCAATGACGCCTCCACAAAGTGGAACATCTTCTAATTATGAATCTCCAGGCTTTCTTCCTGGTCATCGTTCAAGAGGTTCATATGGTGGTTCAATATCATCAATTTCCCAATTCAACTCTCAAGGTGGTCAAAGAAAATCTTTATTTGCGCCTTATTTACCTCAAAGCTCGTTACCTGAATTAATTAATGAAGGTAGATTAGTCACTGGTATTTTGCGTGTTAACAAAAAAAATAGATCAGATGCTTATGTTTCTACAGATGGTTTGCTAGATGCGGATATTTTTATCTGTGGTTCTAAAGATCGTAATAGAGCGTTAGAAGGTGATTTAGTTGCCATTGAACTACTAGTTGTCGATGAGGTTTGGTCATCCAAGAGAGAAAAGGAGGAAAAAAAAAGGAGAAAAGATACCAAATTTACTTCTGACCTGAGTGAGGATGTTCATAATGATGCAAGTACTTCCTCTAGCACAGGCAATAACGATTCGTTCAAGTCTAATAAAAATTCATCTACAAACAACTCATCGTTAAACAGAAAAGGCTCATTAAAACAGAGACCAACACAGAAGAAAAATGATGATGTTGAAGTTGAAGGCCAATCATTACTTTTGGTTGAAGAAGAGGAAATTAATGATGATGCAAGACCATTGTATTCTGGTCATGTTGTTGCTGTTGTTGATCGTATTCCAGGTCAATTATTTTCGGGTACTTTAGGTTTACTAAGACCATCTCAAGCAGCAAAAAAAGACGATGGTAAGGATCATCATGAGCGGTCTAGACCTAAGATCGTTTGGTTCAAACCAACAGACAAGAAAGTTCCTTTGATTGCAATTCCGACAGAACAAGCTCCTAGAGATTTTGTTGAAAATCATGATAAATATGCGAATCAAACATTTATTGCATCCATTAAAAGATGGCCTATCACTTCTTTGCATCCTTTTGGTACACTTGTTTCTAGGTTAGGAGACATGGAAGATCAAGATGTAGAAGTTGAATCTATTTTGCGGGATAATAATTTTATGTGTGATGAATATTCTGATGGGAATGAAAAATTCCTCAATGATTTCCCAAAAGTGGAAGAAATTTTATCTAAAGATGGCAGAAAAGATTTTTCAGATGAATATGTTATTGCTTGCTCTCAAAACGGTTTATTCTCTGATCATGCTTTCCACGTGAAAGGTGTTGCAGACAACAAAATTCAACTGGGTGTTCATATTGCTGATGTTACTGAGTTTGTCAAACAGGACACCAATTTGGATAAAAGATGTAAAAAGAGATCACATGGCGTGTTTTTACCTCAAAAGTCTGTGAATTTACTACCGGATACAGTTAATGATAAAATATCTTTCCAGGAAGATAGACGCTGTCCAGCTCTTTCCATTGTTTTTGAAATTGACTCCTCCACTTTTGATATTGATGATGTTTGGATGGGTGAAACTATTGTTCAACCTTCTCAAAGAGTCAATTACAGTACCATTGATTCCATTCTCAATGGTTCTGCCCCCGAAACTGAAACAGATTCGGCTACATCAGGCTATATCTCAACATTATCATTAATTGCATCTAGATTAAAGAAAAAACGTCTTGGCAATCCTAATTTGGACACTCAATTAGAATTACCATTGTTGGATCAATTAGATGACGAAAGAGTTAAACTTTCTTTGAATATATACGAGAATATTCTTTCTGTTGCTGTCATTGATGAAATTTTTCATAGTGTTAATGCAGCTGTCGCTCAAAAAGTCCACGCTGCTCTTGGTGACAGAGCGCTATTAAGAAAATACCCAATGCCTACTTTGACAAAATTTGAATACCATCAAAAGAAGGTTGCTCAATTGGGTATTAATCTTGACACAACCAATGCAGGAACTTTCCAAAATTCTTTGTTAAACATTGAAGATCCTATAAAAAGGGCTGCTGTTGAAACCATTTTGGTGAAGTGTATGAGTAGAGGTAAATATGTTATTGCGGGTAAGACCGATCAGGACGGCTTGGGCCATTTCCTTTTCAACTTACCAACTTACACCCATTTTACGGCT
Organism: Kregervanrija pseudodelftensis; assembly: GCA_030580115.1. Classification (NCBI taxonomy): domain Eukaryota; kingdom Fungi; phylum Ascomycota; class Pichiomycetes; order Pichiales; family Pichiaceae; genus Kregervanrija; species Kregervanrija pseudodelftensis. The sequence goes on from JAKTSJ010000015.1 coordinate 59,578, forward strand.
CCATTGAGAAGATATGCTGATTTAATTGTTCATAGGCAATTAAAACATGTCATTAATCATACCGTTGATAAATATCAAGATGATATTGATTCATTGAAAGTTAATAGTGATTACTGTAATTTCAAAAAAGATTGTGCCAAGGCCGCTCAAGAACAGGCTATCCATCTGTTATTATGTCAATCAATTAATGATATGAGTGAAAGTACAGGTCAAGTTTTATGTATGGGTGTTATTCTACAAGTTTACGAGTCTTCGTTTGATGTTTACTTCCCAGATTTAGGTATTGAAAAGAGAGTTCATGGTGATCAACTACCTTTATCGAAGGCTGAATTTGATAAGAAAAATGGAATTTTGAACCTATATTGGGAAAAAAATGTTGATTCAGCAACATACATCCCAGAAGATGAAAATGAGCCATTATCTTATAGATCTTCTATTAAAAATAAATATAGAGCGACCGCAATACAAGCCGCTAAGTTACAGGATGAGACTTATGGCAAATCTACAAGCTTGTTGAGTAAAGCGATGTCAGAGAAGTTGAGGAAATTACAATTGAAAGCTCCAAATGTCAAAGTTTTAACACCTGGTAAAAACGAATCTGCATTGGATCCTTACTTAAAGCATTGCGTTACTAGAATTGAAGGTGATGATTATATCCAGGAAATTAAGGTTTTACAACAAATTCCAATTTTATTAAGATCGGAAATCGGAATGGCACTACCATGTTTGACCATTCGTACTCTTAACCCATTTTTTAATGTTCAAGACAAATAAATAAACATTGAACAGACGCCATTTTTTTTTCTCAACAATTTTTTCTTATGTTCACATGAACTGAAACTCTTATATATAAACAAACTAATTTTGCATTTTAGATATATCCAACTAATTCACATTCCTTTTAATGATCTAATGAGCTTTATTCTATTTACTCTAGTGTTTTTTGTTTTCCCAGTTTTTTTTTCCTTTGAGTTTCTTTGTATTTACCTTTATAGTTCAATCAATAAAAATTTATATAAATAAAATATATTGAAAGCAAATTAATCTATCAGTTTTATACAAAAAATATTGCTAAAAAGTTAAAAAAACAAAAATAATTACTGCTTCGAAGATCCCTGTCTCAAAGAGGAAGCAACGATATTTCGAAGCGTATTCGATCTTGAAGGAGCAGAAGCAATTCTATCTTTATGCGATTGATTTTGAGCTAAGAGGCTACTGTTTCTTGGTTGTTGGTGGCGAAAAACTTGAGATTGGGATCTTTCGACTTCAAGTCTTTTATCCATACTAAAATCTTCATTATATTGATCCTCAACATCATCATCATCAACTAAATCTTCGGTGCTCTTTTCTAGTAAATATCTAATAGAATTCAACCAAATATTATGGCGTTGTCTAGTAGGACAGGTAATTTTGACAACCTTATCATAAGATGTAATAATAATACTCCTATGATATAAACCAGGAGGTAAAGGATTTTTATCTTCAACGGATTTAACTCCGATAATGGCCACAGCCTTAATGTTATTCTTCGCCGGATCATTCAACACTGGGTTTGCTGTAGACCAGTAAAGAGTCAAACTATAAGGATGAATCCAAAAATATCTTTCATGTCTACTGTCAGAAATTGAACTAAAAGGTCCTAGTCTTCTATAATATTTGAACAAATACTCACCAATGATTGTTTGAGTAATAGCCGCAATCATTTCACCGTTGGATGAAATAACAGTATTGACAGTGTGTAGGGAAGCTAGATCAAGATTTGAAGGATTAGCCAGTTGGGCTAAACTGAAATTTGATGTTTCATTTGCGGTTGCAGATTTATCAGAAAACAATTTGGGTGGTTCTAAATCAAACGAAGCATCTTCTTGGATTGTGTTATTCTTTTTAACAGAGGAACAAATACCAGCCTTGTCTTTATTGTTCTTGTACCAGTCATGACTTCTTAAAAGTCTTTTATAGTATGTCATGGGCAGAACAACAACATTAGGAATATCCGGTGTTCTACAAATAGTAGTTGCTACAAATTGACTTTCTGGAATGCACAGCATGGAATTTTGTTTAGCAACATCAGAGAGATTTTCAATTGTTAGTGGTGATCTCAACTTCAGATCACTTACTTCTTCTTCTGATAATAAAACTAAATTTAACTCAGCAGCCTTCGACGCTAATTCTTTAGAAGTGACTTTACGTTTTTTCAATCTATTAACGTCATCATCCGAGAGAAGTCTCAAATTTAATTTGTCAGCAAGGCATTGTAATTGAGATCTATCCAATTCATCAGGCTCAGAATTTTCTAAACTTCTTTCCTTTAATTTTTCAAGCTCACTTGTTTTGACCATTTCATACCCTAAACTATGGGCCTTCCATTGCAAGTTGCTGAATGTTAGATTATCTATTTTATTGTCAACTTCTCCATTTGCATTTACCGATCCGAGAGGAACTAAACTAAAGCCTAGTTTGAATGCAGTTGCCTTCAATCCAGGCCCATCGTTTATTTCTCTAAGATCCAATTTATCATACTTTTCAATGAATGCAAAATCAGGCTCATTTTGAGAAACTGCATCATAATATTCGGAAGCACCGACAGAACCTAAAGATGTTGATGACATCATGGACTCTTTTTGATTAGCAATATTTGAATTCTTAGAAACTGAATATCCTAAAGCAGTTAGTTTTCCAATTGTTTCTGATAAATCAGACTCATCATTATTAGTGACAAGTTGACGCATCTTATCATCCTGGCTCCAGAGCTTGTTTTCAAGTCCCTTAATTTCATAATTCATAACTTCAATTTCAGACTTTAATTTAGAATCATCCAGCGTACCAACAGAAGCAATATCTTTTTCAATGTGAATCAATTTTTTCTGCAATTTGTTAACCTCATCTTGCTTCTTTTCAATCAAGGTAGAATCAACAGCAACAACATGTTCGTTCGATATATAAGAGGATTCTTTAACAGGAGATAAATTCATTTTCTTTGCAGAAGTGATGTAAGCGTCGACAGTTTCAAGAACATTTTTCTGTGATTGCAGTTCCGTCACAGCAATTTCCAGATCATCGGTTATTTTGGCCAATTTTAGTCTTAACGTTTTCTCTTTAATTGGAGGAGAACTATTTTTCAGTTGAACTTCAGTAGCGGATTTTTCCTTTTCCAATTTAAAAATTCTTAACTGCAGTTCATTTTCTTTCTCTTTAACGCTACGTTTCTTCGTGGATAGTACATCATCGACTGACATGGTGGAAGAGGTGGAAGAGTTTGAAATAAAGGACGAGTGAGAATGTCTTCTAGAAAGCTGGAGAAGTTTTTTCTTTTCCTTCTGCAATTCTTTTTGAACATTTTCTAGTTCACTTTCTTTGTATTCTTTTGATTGCTTCTTCAAAATTTGTAATGCCTGTTTTTTCAATTCCACTTGTGTTTTGATAATATTAAGCTCATGTGAAATATCAATGCGTTCACCTAAGGAGGGCACTAATTTATCATATGCGTTTGGTAAGCTTGTTGTGTCCAGTGATTTTGGAATGGAAGAATTATTCATTAGATGCTCATATTCTTTGGTAGGGATAGACTTAAATCCTTTCTTATTTAATGCTGAAATCAAGTAATCCAAAGATGGATTAGAAGTTCTCATTTGGCTGACAGTCGTATGCGCATTATCAAATGCACTCTCTGTCTCAACACTGATATTAGTAACTGTAGAAGTACCCGAAACAGATTTTTGCATACTTAAATTTTTATTGTATTCTGAAAAAGGTATCAAAGCAAATCCTTTGCTTTTAGCTTGTTCTTCAAATAATGATTGGCTAATAGAGGTGTCACCAGCTATAAAGTTTTCATGTAACAATTTCATGTTAGCAAGCTCATCATTTTTAGATTGCAATTCGGTTTTAATGGCTTCTAATTGATCCTCAACCTTATGAGTCTCGTTTATTCTATTCTTCTTCTGAGGGGATTCTGAAACTAACATCGTTTCAGGAGATTTGTTTTTCAGTTCTTTCAATTCTGTATCTTTTTTAATCAAATCATTTTGTAAAGCTAAAAATTCCGTTTCCCTTTTTTCAAATTCTTCAACCTTCTTTAATAAATCGTCTTTGATATAAGTCAATTTATCAACTTCAATATTTTTAAGTTCCAATTGACCTTTCATATCATCCAATCTTGCGAGATCTTCTTCCTTCTGTTGTAATTGAGCTTGACATTCCTGTAGCTTGGTATTGACTGAGGTATGCTCATCCATAGAAATAGCAGCCATACCACAAGCAACAGATTTGGGCTTGATAGAGTCAATCGATCGAGGTTGGTAACCTTGTTTTAAGTCGCTAAATTCTGCGTGCTTAGATTCTATTTCAGATTCTAGTTTATTTAGTTCCAGTTCTCTTTCAGAAACGGTATCAGTATGTTTCTTCTTTTCTGATGAATCTGGAGCCAATTTTTTAAATTCAATCTCTTTTTTAAATGCAGCAAGCTCGTCATTTTTCATGGATAAATCATATTTTAGATCATTTAATTCTTGCTCCTTGTCATCTAGCGCTATAGTCTTTTGAGCTAAATCCTTTTGAAGAGATTTGAAGCCTTCAATTTCCTTCTGCTTCATATCTAATTGGCGTTTGACTTCTTGCAAGCCATCCAATTCCTGCTGCTTTCGAACCAGTTCACCAGATTTATCTTTCAAAGAATTCTTGATAGACTCATGTTCTTGTATAGGAATAGCGGTCAAACCATGCAAACTTGATTTTTCCATGATATAACTATCCGATGGAGCATCATACTTAGCCTGGATACATTCAAGTTCTTTATATCTTGCATCCAAAAACTTGTTAACTTGATTTAACTTTTTCTCGTTCTTTTCTAATTCTTCCACTCTTTTGGACAATTCAATTTTAACAACACTCAACTTATCAACTTCCAATTTCCTAGAATTTAAGTCTGAATCAAGAATTTTGTGTTTTTCAAATGGTAATAAAACTAGACCACGAGACAGAGCACTCAATTTCAAATACTCTTCAGAAGGAGATTCGTATTGGGCCTTTATATCACTCAATTTATTATTTTCTGCTTCCAACTCGTTTATTTTTACACTTAATTCATTAAGTCTATTTTGTTTATCAGTGACACCAGATCTCAACTGTTCCAATTCTGCTGCCTGCCTTTTATTCTCCTTTAGTAGTTGGGCTTTACGAACTAATTCATTTTTCATTGAAGTATGCTCCATAATTGGAACCGGAAGAATATTAAAAGCAGATGATTTGGATTTTATATATTCAATAGATGGGGATTCATAGGCAGTTTTAATATTAAGAAGTTCTTGGTTCTTAGCAATCAAATCAGAATTAGTCGAAATTAATTTCATTTCTTTCTCTGTCATTTCGTCCCTTAATGTTTTCAAATTTTCAAGTTCCAATTGACTTGATTCCAGGTCTTTTTTAATTTTACGAAGTTCAATCAATTCCATCTCCTTCTTTTCAATTTCTTCTTCTCTGCTTTTCAACAAAGTTTTGATGGACTCGTGCTCCACCACTGGTACAGAAACTAAACCATGCGCCCCTGATTTTGATCTAATATAATCAATCGAAGGTAAATCTAACAGTGTCCTAATTTCATCAAGTTCACCCTCTTTAGATTTCAACTGTGACTTTACATCATCCAATTCTTTATCCTTGGATTCCAACAATTCGATATTCCTTTCCATATCAGCATTCACTAATCTAAGTTTTTGTAGTTCTTCTTCTGCTGACTCAAGATCCTTCTTTGTGTTTTGTAAGGAAGCAACTTCTTCTTCTTTCTTCTTTAATTCATCCCTAAATAAATCGTGATCATCTTTAGAAAAGGAAACCAAGCCTAAAACTGTGGATTTAGATTTTATATACTCAGAGTTTGGTGTTTCATAAGCAGACTCAATTTTTGTTAACTTATATTTGACTTCATCTAGTTCTTTTTCCTTTTCTTTTAGATTATCAATTCTTTTGGACATGTTTTCTCTTTCAGACTTCAACTGTTGAAGCTCTTCATGACTTAGATCTAATTTCTGTTTAGTTTCCTCCAATTCTTCCAGCTGTTTTTCCAACGCAGCCAGTTTATCAGCTCTCGATGATATTTCATTCTTCATAATCATTAATTCCTCAACCTCTTTCTGCTTGGAATCTAATTGAGCTTTAACACATTCAACATCCTTTTGATATTTAGCCAAATCTTCTTTGGTTTGTTCTAGCTCTGACTGAACAGATTCATGATGTTTTAAAGACACTGAGGCTTGATTTCCAGAATCTACTTTAATTCTTGATTCCAAATCTTTTTTAATTCTTTTCATTGCCAATAATTCTTTTTCCTTTTGCTTCAGAGCGTTTTCACTATCAATCAATTGGGTTTTTGTCGAAACATGTTCGGCCGCCGGAACCGCAGTAAACCCAAGAATTGCAGATTTCGATTCGATGTAATCAACAGATGGTGTTTCATAAGCAGACTTTAAATCATTAAATTCCTTTTGTTTCATTTCTAATTGGGAGGTAGCAGTATCCAACTGGATTTCCTTCTTTTCCAAATATCCAACCTTGTTAGTCAATTCTTTCTTCAAGATTAGTAATTCATCAAGTTCAGATTTAACATTTTGTAATTCTTTTAATTTTTCTTGTTTGGATTTCAATTCAGACTTCATAGACACATGTTCTGTCATTGGAACAGCAACCAATCCATGAATTTCCGATTTGGATTTAATATAATCAACAGAAGGTTCTTCATGTAATAATTTCAACTCTTCCAGCTCTTTCAATTTCGTAGCAAGTTCAACATCAACCTCGTTTAGTCTTGATTCCTTTACTTGTAAAAGTTTAAGTTTCTGATCCAACTCAAATTTAACAGATCTCAAACTTTCGAGCTCTGAATGTTTGTCTTCTAGTTCAGCTTTAATGCATTGCAATTCCTTCAATTCTTCCTCTTTGGATTTCAATTCAGATTTCATAGACGCATGTTCCGTCATTGGAACAGCAACCAATCCATGAATTTGTGATTTGATTTTAATATAATCAGCAGCAGGTGACTCATAATATGACTTAAACGTGTCCAATTCCTTATGCTTAAGATCCAAAGCTTCATTAACTTCAGCCAACTTACTTGCCTTTTCTTTAACCTTTTGGTGTAATTCTGACCTATCTCTCTTCAAATCTTCAAGCTCAATATCTTTAATTTCTAATTTGGATTTAGTATATTCCAAATCTGAAATTGTCTTTTCTTTCATTTCCAATTCTTTCTTTAATGATTCATGACACTTTATTGGAACAGCAATTAAACCATGTGTTTCCGACTTAGATCTAACATATTCAATACTTGGTGAATTGTAAGCGGACTTGATAACTTCTAGTTCTTTGTGCTTAGATTCTAAATCTTTATTAACGTTTTCAAAATTAGATTTATAATTTTCCAAACTTTCAATCTTTTTCATCATTTCAGATTTATTAGAAGTTAAATTGACTATTTCCGCACGGTTGAAATCTAATTCAGATTTAACATCCTTCAATCCTAGCAGATCTTTTTCCATCCGTCCAATTTCTTCATTTTTAATTTTCAATTCGGATTTCATTGATTCATGTCGTGTCAATGGAACTGCAACTAGACCATGTTTTTCAGATTTAGATTTAATATAATCAATAGATGGAGATTCATAAGCTTTCTTAACATCAGCTAATTCTTCATGTTTTAGTTCTAATTGACCATTAACAATATCCAGTTGTTTTTGCATATCAATTAATGCAATAATTTTCTTTGACATTTCATCTTTTGTAGTTTCTAACTCTTGTAATTTGATTTTCTTGGTTTCTAGTTCAGACTTAACGTTTTGTAATTCACTCAATTCTATCTCTTTCTTTTCAGCCTCTTCCTGTCTTTCTTTTAGGAATAATTTCATTGAATCATTTTCTTCCATTGGAATAACAACATGATTATGAATTTCAGATTTTGATTTAATGTATTCCATAGATGGTTTCTCATATAATGATTTAATTTTCTCAAATTCAGTATGCTTTAATTCCAGTTTAGTTTTAATTTCATCCAATTCTTTTTCCTTTAATGCAACTAGACTCAATTGCTTTTTCTTTTCTGGAGATTCGGAAAGCAACTTATTCCCTTTAGCTTTTCTTTTGAAAGATTTCAATTCTTTTTCAGCAGATTCTAATTTCGATTGGAGACTGAATAATGTTGATTCTTTTTCTTCAATTTGTTTCTTTAATTTATCTTGGGAATTTTTCAACTGTGGTTCGAAAGTCGCAAGTTTAGTTTCTAAGTTGGTAATTAAAGATTGCAAATTGTTAATTTCGGAGTCTTTTGTAGATAATTCAGCATCTTTTGCAGATAATAGCTTATCGAGAGAAGGACCATTTTCGAAAGAGAATGCGGAGTTTGAAGTTGGAATTCTAACTGGAATTGGTATAACAGGAGATATTGATAAAGCCGGCATCATCGAGGAATTAGTAGAACTAGATGCCATCTTTTTAAGGTCTTTTCCTTCTGATGTTAACTTAGAATAGGCACTATCCTGGTTTTTTAATACTTCTTCAGCTTTAGCATTGGAACTTTCGATCAATGAAGTTTGTGAAACTAGCGATTTCCAATGTTGAATTTGCGAATCTTTTTCACGGATTGATTCTTTCAAATCATCCAGTTCCTGAATGGTCACTAATCTGACATTATTATTATTGACATATTTAGTTGAAGTTATCGGGACAGGAGAATGAGTCATTTTGTCGCCCTTTATTTTTAAAGACAATTGTTTTTCGTTTTCTGAAATTGCCATTAAATGCTTATAGTCATTTTTTTTCATCGGCAAAGTTTGAAATTCATTAAAATTTAAAAATAATTTCTCTATTGACATTTCATTATCAACGATTTCCAAAGTATCTTTTGGTAAAATCAATAAGCAATAAGGAGCATTTGATGATGATAATAAGGTTGAAGAGCTTCTAACATTGACAGGACTGCTAGTTTCTATTTGAGATAAATTTTGAAGATATATATCATTATCACTATCACTTTCATCATCAGATTTGGTTAAACTTGGTAATTTCATTGAACTGTTTGCATGTGCAAAAGAATCCTCTTCATAATTTTCCCAAGAATCTTCAGGCAAAATCGATTTATTAGATTCATTTACAGTGTTTTCTAATTTTGTAAACAATTTATTCCTTTTATTTATAGAAACTGGTGAATTATTATTTGTCTTAAATTTATTACTTTGATTTCTCAATCTTGTAATAGTGGAATAAGCATGCTTTAAATTTCTTTTTAAAGTTTCTATATCTAATGCATTAATTTCGGATTCATTAATTTTTGAGATAGCCGGATCTTGAACTACTGAATCATCAAATTCACTAAAAGATTCATCGATATTAGTAATAGTTTTGGTCGAATTTTGCTGTTCTAACTGCAGTTGTAAATTTCTTTCTTTTGAATCCTGTAAATTTTCTTCAAGAATTAAAATTTTTTTATGCAAACTATCATTTTCATCATTTAAATTTTCATTTTGGATTTGAAATTCGTTTAATTGGCTATTTAATTTCACAATTTTTAACATGTTTTCTTCTTCAATTTGAAATTTTTCAATTTTTAAAAGTTCAAAATTATTTTTAAATTCATCAAGTGAATTAATTAATGAAATTTTCTCCATTTTTAGTTTTTCGACATCTTTATTTGAACTTGATAATGATGATCTAAGTTTACCGAGGTTTGTTTCAAGATCCCAAATTTTATCATTGAGCTCTTCTTCTTTGTTACTTATTTTGGTATTAACTAAGGATAAATTCGATAATTGTTTATTTAAAGAATCATTATCAGTAGTTAATTTCGTAATTTTTTCTTTAAATTGCTTATTTTCATAGGTTAATCTTCTTGATTCAATTAATAGTCCATCACTTAAATCACCTAAAAAATCGACATTTCTTTTGCCTGAACGAACGTTTTTGACCATTGGCATCGAATTACGTTTTCTTGCAGTTAGTGGACTATTATTTAAAGAATTCTAAACAAATAATGTTAGTAATAAAACAATAAAACTAAAAATAAAGATGTCTTCAACATACATTTAAATTTTCTTTTGAAGATAAAACTGGAGGTAAGTGAATTTCAGGTTCAATGTTCCTTGAAAAGTCTGATTTACTTATAGAATTGTTATTAAGTTTCTTTTGAAGTTTAGATAGTTGATCTTTTAGGTCATTTGGGGAAGATCTTTTCATTTCTAAATTATTGACATTGGAATCATTCAATAGCTCCAACGGGTTGGAACTAGACTTCATAATTCAATATAATGTTTCACTTATCTAACCTAGTGTATTATATATATAAATACACATATAAACATACAAGAGTATTAAATCTGTAACGTAAACAAAATTAAACAAAAAATAGTTCGATCCTATTGTAAAAAAAAACATGATGCGTCTTATCTACACGAAAGTTGTGGTGACAGATCAAGTGATTTTAATTCCAAAGAAAGCGACGCGTCGATCAAAATTTAGAAATCAATTATTCCATTATTTTTGTGTTCGGATGTATTACTATTATTTGCATCGTGCAGTGGGTGTCTTTCTCTAGCATCACCAGCAGGACTAATATAAAGAATGGTAATTAAATTTTTATTTTAAAACCAACCATATTTGATGTTTAATTTTTTTTACTAACAGTTATAAAAAAACAGTTAAAATTAAAAAAACTGCAAAAAGAGAATGCAAGTAATAAAAATTCAAACTCAGTATCAGTTGCATTTCTAAGGGCTAAGAGGGATTTGCAAGAGTACGAAAACATACCCTCAGTGTCAATTTCATATGATCCAAAAAACCCATTGAAAATTGAGTTAGTTATTAATCCTGATGAAGGATACTATAAATTTGGTAAATTTGAGTTTGAATGCATAATACCACAGGAATATCCAAACTGTGCACCGGAATTTAAATGCTTAAATAAAATCTATCATCCAAATATTGATTTAGATGGCCATGTTTGTTTAAATATTTTAAGAAATGATTGGAAGCCGACGTTGACGTTACAACTTGTCTTTGCTGGAATTTTACATTTATTTTTACAACCAAACCCTAATGATCCGTTAAACAAAGATGCCGCCAATGATTTGGCCAAATTTCCAAATGAATTTGCAAGACACGTTCAAATTTCAATGTCCGGGGGTTACGTTGATAAAGAAAAATTTGACAAAGTTTCCACAAAATTTAGCAACTACTATTATTAGGTGAGGTAATTAAAGCGATTTCCTACTTTTCAATTTAGAAAAAAATATATATTTGTCTTATATATAAAGAAAAATAAAAGAATAATAAGTTAATAATAGCCGAAGTAATCGATAAAACTTAGTATTGGACCAGTCACAACACCGTTAATGATAATAGTCTTAGACCATATGTAAAAATAATGACAAAGATAGGGGTAATGTTAGCAAACAAAAGAATTAAATGATAAGCCCGAATACTTAACCAACACATGAACAAAAACCAAAAAGTAATATCAATTAAACCTTATTGTGACCGTGCCCACTAACATCTTCTTCTGATGACACCTTTGGAACAAATTTAGCGTCCTCCGGTTGGGCGTCCTGATGAGCAGAGTTATTGATAAACGTCATGTCACCTTTTTCAACAGACCCACATCCGTTGTTGTTGACTGTATCAGCCTTAAAAGCGTTGGCTTGGTTATATAGGTGGTCAATTGGATGGGATTCATTGTACATGTCGTAGTAGGATGGAGCAGGTCTTGAGTATGAGATAAATAGTTTGGAAGTCAAGTTCACATTCGACGACTTAACTAAATTTCTAGCAGCGAGTTTTAAAGTTGAGATAGGAATTGGAGACATTGTATGTGTGTGTGTGTGTATATGTGCGTGCGTTGATTTGAATTGAATAGTATGATAATATTATGACAGCAAGAAGACAATCGGAAGTTAATCTGCAAAATATGGGGAAACTACCACTATTTAAATAGTCACAGAACTGTAAATGAAAAACCGGGATTATGATATCATAAAAACCTGGGGAAGCGTCATCCGATAAAGAATTCAATAGGTCTATGGCTCAACGAATATGGGAATATGGAACCAGGAATTGAGTTTCCGAATCAGTGTGAATCATCCATCCCCGGTTACTCAGATTCCCGGCGAGAAGGCCAATTTTTCACTATTTGGGCGGACAAGCGCTTTCCCTGGGCTTAACTGTTTTATCTTATGATAATTTCTATATACCCACTTTATTTGTTGGATTGTACAATATTGTGGGATCACAGTGACATTTGATGAAAACTGGTATCACGAGCTGATACGCCGTACCGTACACTATAGACCATGGAGAATAAAACATACGACATACGACCGCCTTGCAATGGACATGTGACGGACACCTATACACCCAACAATTAGACGTCATACATACCCACATAATGGAAAAAAAAAAAGCTTCCCATAATAACCGGAACGTTCGACACTTCCTTACATCCTCAGCCACAAATAGGACAAATGGATCACAGAAATTTATTGCCACTCCCAGCAATCCTCTTTACTATGGGCGATTCACAGAAATAGGTGGTTGCCCATATGTCCATTGTTGCACCATCATACGGACCATAAATATCGCCAGATTCCCCATCTTGTATGTACCGATACTCCCACATTACTTGATGGTGGCCATCACTATTGGTGATTTTATTGGTGTCTCTGTTACTGTCACTGTCACTTTCATCGCAATCCTCGTCATCTTGCTCCGTGGCTTGCTCTCTGGACCTCTTCAAACTAACAAAATCAACACCTCCTATTCTCTTAAACTCCCTCATTAATTCCTCCTTGGTCAAGTCGTAAACTTGCTTATAACCACGTTCTTGTAGCATGCTGGCCTTCTCTGTAATGTCTTTAACAACTTCCTCTTGCCGATTTAATTGGTCCACAAGCTCATGTTCATTAACTTGCTGCCCCCTTTTGGACTTAACTTGCCTTTTCAACCTTTTGATGCGTGCATACATCCTCTGCAACATTTCCATACTGGTTTCAACTGGCTCTAAAACATCTAGCAAACTTTTAATCAAATCAATGGTCTTGATGCTTGCCAAAGCCTGCCTTTTTTCAATAAGTCTTTCCTTCACTTTTGTCTGCTTAAGCTCCTCAGCTTTCCTTGCCTTCCAAATCTCTTCGCTTTTGATATCTATCAACCATTGATCCTTATCGTTAATTTTTTCCTTATCCTCTAAATCATCATCGTCATCGCCATCGCCGTTTTCATCTCCCGAATCAATATCTTGATGCCGAATATAGTTCCCAACTTCGTCAAATACACCTTCTCTGGACTCTTTGTCCAAACTAAAAGCCTCCATTTTGGGCCCATCTAACTTTTTAATATTCTCCCGATCAATCCCACCAAATCCTTCGTCTTCTTGATTGTTATAATACTTAATCATATCATTTTTATATTTTTTTAAAGCATCAATATTTTTGTTAACTTTACCGCCCTCTACTGTGAATTCTTCTTCATTAGATAGATTAAGCAATTCGTGTTCATCCTTATCCACACTCTGTAAATTTATGTTGAACTCTTTCATATTCATTGATTTTATTTTACCTTTCAGTTTATTTGTGTTTCTATTTTTATTTTTATTTTTATTCCCATATCCCTTATCTTCATTATCTGATGCGAACATATCATCATCATCATCATCATCATCATTACCATTATCCTCTTTAACAGCTGGTTTCGCATCATCATTTTCACCTTCATCTTCATTTCCAGATACACTAGAGTCAGAACTATAGCCTTCTAACTTGATTCTTTTATTTCTACCCCTTTTATCTTCGATATCTCCTAGTAACAACTCTTCCTCATCTTTAGTTCCCTGTTTGAAGCTCATAATTGTAATTTTATTTTCCAGACTAATATCAATGATTACTGTAATGAAAATTGTCTATAAATATTGGAATAACTTCATGAGAAAAAAAAAATTATGAACTGCCTTGAAATACTTTTATTTTTTTCACGTTCTAAAATTTTGCTCTCGATAGCCATTACTAATTAGCATTACACAGGTAAAATTTATCATTAAACCATAAAATATGCCCTCAAATAACATAAAAGTCACTGATGATATAATAGACATCGACTCATTATTGAATTTGGAAGATTCATATTATCAAGATGGTTTTCAAGAAGCTCAAGTTGAAATCACTAAAAAACAATATGGAGAGGGTAAAGAATTAGGTATTCAAATTGGTTTCCAAAGATTTGTAATAATTGGTTTACTAAACAGTTTAATTAATTTTTTATTAAAGAGTATTGATGATAAAATTGTTACTGAAAAAAATACTGATGGAAATATTAATAAAAATGGAAAAGAAAAAAATTATAGTCGTATGAAATATCAACTTGAAAATGCAAAAAAATTACTGAACATTTTTTATGATAATAGTGATAATACTGAATTAAACGTTAAAAATTCAAATTCGGATGTCGAAAATTTTGAAAAAATACTGAAAAATGTTAAAACTAAGACTAAAACTTTTTCAATCCAATTAGGTTTTAAAGACTTATATAATGATTTAGAATTAAGTTGTTCAAAAATTACTGGTTCATTACCAACGAATGAAATCAATGGTGTTGACGAATTTTGGTAGCTTTTACGTTCACTTAAGTTTGAAAAATACTTTTCTACATATTGCGCTATAACAGATATTGATTATTTTAGATTAATCTTGTAAATGATTTTCAATATCAAATCCAACATCGTCTGAAAATTTCTTAATTACAGTCCAATGAATATTGCACCTCCATTTAGTTGTACCCCCAATTGTATCACCAGTTTTCAGTTTAGTTAATGTTTTCAACGATGACAATGTAGCAATTTCATTCATTAATTCAACGTCATCCATTAATTTTTGATTCTCACCAACGTTTTCTTCATAGATTGCACGTAATATTGCTAATAATCTTTCTAGTTTGAAAGATTGTGCTGCAATCATACTTCGTCTTTTCATATCATTTTCAGTTTCATTATTGTTATTATTTGCTGTTTTCCTTTTTTTATAATTTCTTCTAGTTCTGGCTTGCGATGGATCTTTTCCTTTCGCAAAATAAAGCATATCATTTTTAGGTTCATTGTACGATGCTAAAAATGCTGCAATTAATAAATATTTTGTCTTAGTAGATAAGTCATAATTACCTTCATTACCATTATTGCTATTATTTTTGTTGGTACTATTACTGTTTCTAACCTCACTTATATCATTATCTTGTAATCCGGCAGCATCGATTAAACTTAGTTCAGTATCTTCTAATTTGGTAACCAAACCGTATTCTGTTGTTAATAATTTTTTGTTTCTTAAAAAAGTCGTCAAGACATCGTTCATTTTTGTTATAATTTTACCCTTTTTTAAAACAGGTATATAAAAGAGATCCCAAACTTTTAATAAGACTGGTAAAATCAATTCTAAGTTGCTACCAAAATATGCTCCGTATGTATCTATAATCAATTCGACAAATCTTTTAAAAAATGTATTTTTTTGAATTTCTGTAATTTCATCAAAATTATCTTTCCAAAATTTATGAACCATGTTTTCACTAATTATTTGCTTAATCTGTTCTAAATTATATGACTCAAAAAAAATATTGGGTATTGAATAAGTGGACAAATCAAAATAATCTGATCTGTTTACAACAATTACGAAACTAAAAACTCTGAACTCCATTGATTGTTCATGCAGTTTTGCCAAACATGCAACCAGATCCCCCGAAATTTCATAAATTGGTAACCTATCTAGTCTATCTAACACAATAAGAATCGGTTTATCCTTTACAGCATTTTCAATATCAACCTTATTCAGTATTTGTTTAAGACATTCAGTGAAATTTGAAATTCCATCACATAAACTAATATCATTCTCCATCTCAACTTGAGAAAACAATTTAAAATAAATCATTAACTTTTTTAATAATTTTTGAAGTACTGCCTTTTGTGTAAAACAAAAATCACATTGAATAGTTATACTGCTTAAATTATGGTTAATTTTCAAGTTTTCAAGGTATTTATTTATAGTATAAGTTTTCCCACTTGATATAGGCCCTTCAACTATAATCAACGGCGCCATGATTTCAAGTTCTGGTTGCATAAACGATGATAATACTGAGATCTCATTACTCTTATATTTGCACTCTTTATTCAATGCATCTATTTCATTAGCTGAGAGCATATCTTTAGAAAGTTACCTTTATTAATGTCAAGCAAGTAACAGATACACGAGATGGAATCAGATCTGTAACTCTATTTGGTTTCGCATGCATGCCCGAAAAAATACTTTGTGAGTTTATTTATCTCTCGTTTTATACAATTTCAATATATTTCCTATATATTATTTTTGTGTATATAACTATTTACTAATATTAATTGGCTTTTACCACCATATATTTTAGAAAAGACGAAATGCTTAGACTAAAACTGATTAGTTTCACCTAAATATCCGAATTTTCAGTTGAAATCTTGACACCAGATGTACCATTTTTTAAACGACCAAGAAATTGTGCTGGACCATTTGAATTTTGATCCATGGAACCTAGAACATTGGCTTTTGAAAGCATTTCGGTACGATAACTTTCATAATATATGGAATGCATAGTTTCCTTTAAATCTTGAAGACATGCACCCAACAAGCATGTCCTCAAAATTAAAAAATCTGAAACGTCAGGATCATCAATTTTAACAATCCCATGTGGTAATTTTCTAACTTTGTGTTCTATTCGATCAATAATTTTTCTTTCTGTACCAGAAATAATGGCAAATGGAACTAAATCCATAATGCCTTCATTATTACCACTATCATTTTCCTCCATATCATCAAAACAAGTTGAAAAATCATAAATTTTAATCCCGTTTGCTTTAATATCTCTCAGAATCAACGATCTATTCAAATTTTTTTCTTCTTCCGTTAATAAGTCAGCTTTGGAAATAATAGGAATGACATTACATCTTTTCCCTAATTCTTTTAGGCATTGAATATCCAAATCACGCAACCCCTTACCAGTTGGTCTTATAAAATATAGAGCAGCATGAATTCTACTATCTTGAAATTTGGGATTTCTCTGAATTCTACATTCTTCATTCAACAGACTTTCAAATTGTGCTTCAACAAAGTCCACGACTTTTTTGGTCGATTCAGAATTATTAATAAAATCACCAAAACCTGGTGCAACAGTAACATCTAGACTTATCTGTGTTCCACCCTCATATATTCTAGCATGGTGGGCTTCAATCATAAGTTCAGATGGTGACGATTTGGCTGAAATAATATCTTCATCACATAAAGTGTTAATAAAAGTAGACTTACCAGTACCACTTTCTCCTATTACTAGAATAGATAGTTGTAGACCACGTTTAAGGAATTTTCTTTGACGGATTTCTTCTGCCGTCAACTGTTTCAATAGAAAATTTAAATAGGCAATATGTTAGTAAAAGGTTTAAATAATTTTATATTTAGAACATATTAAACACTAGAAAGCATACAGCACTGATATTACAAGAATTTTGCATTTTCTTTTTATCTTTGATAGTATTTGAATTTGGTATATAAAAGAAAAAAATGTCAACAGAGAAGAAAAGAGTAACCAAAAATAACTAGAAAGGGCAATATATTATCTTTTAAATTTCTTGAAAGAACTACAAATGCCCCGTTGTGCCCTTTCGCTGAAATTCATGTCGGCTACTTAATATGAAAACTTTGCCAATGTTATCTGAATTGAACATTTCAGAAATTATTCATACTTCTTTTTTACTAATATACAAAGAGCTGTCATCAATACCATTCAAAATTTCTTCAATTCTGGTGTGATCCATCTGAGGTAAATGTCTCAGTATTTGAAAATATTTGTCAAGCGGCTCCAACTGTTTGCCAAATTCTATTAAATGATCATAACTGTTACAAACCTCTTCTAAACTAACTTCAAAACCTGTTTTGATAAAACCTATAGGAAAAGTTATCCCCGTCTTGTTGCTAGCCAGCATCAAAACCAAGGCACAGATTGCATTGGTTCTGTGAACAACACTTATAGGAGTTCGAAATATAAGCTCAAAATAATCTGCACATTGACCAAATAGAATTTTGGAATTCTTAACCCATGATTCATTGGGAGGTGTGTTCAACGATGATTCATTATCAAGCTTTAAAAGTGCAAGGCATACTCTATAAGGATTTTCAGGAGTTAAGTCAAAACATAAAACGTCAAATAGTATTTCTTCGTATTTCGTTATTAAATCTTTCCATTTCCAATATATCTTTGAATCTTCATCGATTTGTTCATTCATTTTCCCCTGTAATGCAATTTTGGCACATATTTTAACTATGTCATTCAATTTTCTTCTACACTCCTCAACTTTACATCCAACAAAAAGAGATGTAGCTGCAATTTCATAATAATGAAAGCTCATCATATTTTTTCTCATATAAAAACGGTGAAATAATGTTGCAGCAGTTAAAGCAACCGATCTTGAAAGCCTCAACTGTCTACAACAATTAAACAAGTAAACAATACCTTTGGCTCTTTTTTGTATTTCCTCCGAATATTTGAGTCTTTTATAAATATCAGGATCTTTTCTTGAGGGAGTTTCATTCCTCAATTGATCCATGGTGTATATCCAGTCAAAAGTTGGAACCTCTATTAATCCACTCCAATACATGGAGTTATCTAATTGCGGTCGAGAGTCAGTAACAACATTTCTCTTTTCTCTTTTCGTATATTCCTGCGTATAACCTAATTTTGAATCAGTAAATGCCATCTTACTAGCGGTTTATGTGCACCTTCACTAAAAAGTAATACTGGCAGAATAACTCTATACCAAAAGTTATACAACTTGGATTTTTAAATTTTCACACTGCGCATTTTAATGTCCGAGGCAACAAATTACACTCAACTGAAATTCTGATGGCTTTAATCTATTAAGTGTACACTCTATACAATATATATACATATATATATTTAGCTGGCTAATTCATCCATCTTTCTGGAAACATAATCTAGAATAAAACTCTGTTCCACAAGATCATCAAATCTAGTAAAATGACGTTCACTATAAGGTAGAATGGCCTCAATGTAACCCATGATTCCCTTTATTTGATAAAGTCTATCCAAATCGCAGTTGGTTAAAATAACTCTGATTAACTTTTGAGCAACTTCGAAAAATCTAGAATTTGTATTCCAATCTCTAATTCTCTTAAACATCAATAAAATCTTATCATCTTCTAATTTACCAATAAGCTGTTCTAACTCTTTAGAACCAATAGTGGAATCTTTATCATCATTCTTGGCAATACATTCTCTAATGACATTATATAATCTCATTGGATGATCTAATTCTAGCGCTAATAGAAAGGCATTAATCCAATCACCCGAATAAATGAAATTTTGTAAATCTTGTTCTTTTTCAACCTTAATTTTTCTGGATTCCTCATCTGCAGCTCTTGATTCTTCAGTATTATCTTGCCAAATAGTAATTGAACCATCTGCATCGGCGGAAATAAATTCTTCTCCATTGTTCTTCACTCCTAAAGCCCAGATTCTGTTATCATGATTATCTAAAGTGTTGACACATTCACCAGTACTGACTTCCCAAATTTTGATTAAACCATCTGCCCCTGCACCAACAATGTACTGATTTTTATCTAAAAAGGAAATTCTTTGAATTGCATTGGAGGCACCTTCATAACTTCTAACGCACGAGAAATCTTCTAAATTCCATACTCTCGCAGTTTGATCACCAGAACACGTGGCAATTAATCTATCGTAAGCACAAAAAGATATATCATAAATTGGTCTTTTATGTCCACGTAGAACACCTAACGTTTCACCTGCTTGTAGATCCCAAACTTTGGCTAATTTATCATGGCCGGCTGTGGCCAAAAAATCATCATTTGGACTGATATCAATAGAATGAATTAGCTTATCATGAGCTCTTCTAGTATAATCTGAACTTTTAATGACCTTCACCGCATCATCACCATTGATATTAGGCTTGGGAACAGTCCATTTTTTGATTGTTAAATCTTCTGATGCAGTAATTAAAAAACGAGGATAGTCTTTAACAGGCGTTTTAGGTAAGGCAACAGCCGTGACAGACGAGCTATGACCTTCGAAAACTGCATAGCAGTCAAACAAACCTGTATATTCGTTGTATTTCCATAATCTAGCGGTATTATCCTTCGAAGCAGTCGCTAGCCATAACCCATCAACTGTAGCATCCAACATATTCAATAAATCAGTATGCCCTTCATACACGTCCATGTCCAATGGAGTCTTGTACAAATCAACAATACGTAAAACTGGAGAATTAGTGGCTAATGCCAACTTATCCAACTGGGGACCCACATATCTTAAATCTGCAATAGTACCATGATTACCTGCCATTTTTCTGGTCGCTGGAATTACATGATGAAATTCATCTAAGTCAATGGAAATATCTAAGTCAACAATGGTCTGATCGGAAAGCACCATAATCAATATATTTCTGTTTTGTTCAAGTTCAATAATTTCTGTTATAGACAAATCTTCGCTTGTTTCTAATGGTGCTTTGGATTTGGCAAATAAGATTTCATTTTGAAAATCCCAAACTTTCAGAACACATCCTTCACCTGCTGTATATAGATATTCATTACCTTGTAGATTAACAAAACCTGTACTTTCCACTGATAGCTCAACAGGAATAGTGTTCAGTTCTTTCCAATTTTTTGTATTATATAAAATGACAATATTGTCTCTACCACCACTAACAAATCTATCACCTTCTTCGTTGAAATTAACACCTCTAACTGCCGCATTATGTTCTTTTGCAGTAAATATACATTTTCTTTTAACCAAATCCCAAATTTTCACTGTACCCATAATATCACCACTGGCCAATTTCCAGTCTTTAGAGTTAAAATCCCCATAAAAAGATAAGGCAGATAATGTAGATCCATGACCTTTAAAACTATGTGTGACGAAAGAACCTTCAACATCCCAAACTATGACACTACCATCAGTTAATCCGAATGAAAATAAAGATGATGTTTTATCAGCTGCTGAAATGTATGAAGCTGCAGGTAATTTAAAAGATTTTATAAAGTCAGAATTTTCCAAACTGAAAATTTTAAGTTGTTGTGATTGTGATACTATTGCAAGTAATTTACCATTAGGTGTCAGCCTTAAGGTTGTAATATCTTCACCATCTCCTTGTATTTTATGTATCACTTCATTTGTATTTCTGTCAACAATAACAACGTCTTCTAAAACAGCAGTTGCTTGAATTGAACCATCTGCAGAAAAAGTTGCATTTGCAGAACCAACATAAAATGGTTCAATATCAATATGTTTATAACTTCTTTTTGCTGCACTCATTTTTAGTTCCAATGGATAGTTATATTGCAAAACGTATAAATATTCAAGATAAAATTTTGAAAAATCTATAAGAAAATTTTTTTCAGATCAGTAAAAATTTCATACTTTCGCGCGGTAACTGTCATGAATTTACTCTGTTTTACACGTTTGTAGTCAAAGTTTTTGCAACGAATTCGGTCCAAAGCCAAGCTATACTCGTATACTAAAAAAACCAAGAATTCTGGAAGCTTAAAATTATCTTCTGGGACGAAGAAAATTTGGGAAATGATAACAATCTATTACTGCAAGTAATAATTCGAAACATCACATATGGATAAAAATCAGTTTATTCTACGAATATGCAAATCTGGATGGATTAAAGCCGTAAATTAATGAAAAAATATATAATGTCTAATAACTTCTGATAATCTAGAAGCTTTTTTGTGGAACTAGTATAGTGCAATCAATCTTCTAAATGGGCATTTTACTTTCAAATTCTCGGTTATTTTAAGAGTAGTTTTCATGACTGTAGGTCAAGACAGATATACCAAACTTGTAAACCTAGGAAAAGACAAAATTGTTCACCAGGTATTCTGTGAGATAACTGAAAACATAATTTTAAAAAAAATATTATTGGGTTAATTTGATATATAGATATATATCAAATGTTGTAGAAATCACATGTTCATATTAAAAGGTGAAGCTAAAACATGGTGATGTTTAGAGTGTAGTAATGTCACAGACATATTCAGGTGAGTTACCCGCCCTTTTTAAGATTGAAAATTTTTTTTGAAAAATTTCGCCAAAATTGTTCTTTTCTATAATGGATCTCTCAAAAAACAAATCGGTTAAATTGAAGAATTAAAGAATTTGAATTTACAGTATACAATTTTGTTTTACCTTTAGATACTTACAAGAAACATAATGTCAAATCCAATTCTTCATATTGTTAAGCCAAATTTGTCTACACCACTGGCATCTTCAGGTTCTGCCACTAAACCAATCAAAGTTCTCATACAATCACCAGCCTTACTAGAACTTGTCGAAACCATTTATCAAGACACCTCTGATTTTGATCCAACACAAACTAGAGCAATTGGTACATTATTAGGTTCACGCTCAGATGATGGTTCAGAAATTGAAATCAGAGAAAGTTATATTGTTCCACATAAAGAAGTTGATGGAGATTTAATTTTTGAAGAAGCATTCCACATTTCCACTTTTCAATTATTCAAAAGAAGTCAACCTGAATTGCAAGTCGTTGGTTGGTTTTCAACTAATCCAAAATTAGATTTATACACTGGCTTATTGCAAGAGCTATATGCAAAAAATTCTTGTGCTCCTCATCAACCTGTTTTATTAACTTTAGAACACAAAAACGAAGAAAACAAGATTATTTCTCCAATTGTTAACACATACATCTCATCAACTGTTGGTTTACCAGCAAACTCAGGTTTAGCTCATAATTTAGGATTAGATAAAATTGGTTCGTATGCCTTTATTCCAGTTCCAAATGAAATTGTTTATTCTAAGAATGAATTAACTACCCTTAAATTTATTTCAAATGCATCGAAAAGTGAAGATAGGACTGTTTCTATTACAGGCTTTGATGAATTAAAACAACTTTCAAGCTCAATTAAAAAGATATCTGATATGTTAAAAATTTTACAGGATTATTCTGAAAGAGTGACAAAAGGTGAAATTAAAGGTGATGATAAAATTGGTCAATCGCTACTTTCTAACTTAAATTACAAACCATCCACTCTCGACGTGGAAAGCTTAAAAGCTATCTTTGAACAACATAACAATGATACTTTACTACTAGAGTACTTAGCATCATGTATTAAACAACAGTTAGATTTGAGTTCTAAGTTAACTAACTTCATGCTTCCAGAAGAAGCTTTGAAATTATAAATAATTAATGTGTTTATTTAAATATTTATATTTTTATCTTCCGTTTCTATAAATAATATGTATTTGTTTTTTTCATTCTATTATTTATCCGATTCTTTACTTGAATAATAATTTTTAATTATAAAAAATAAAGTAAGATGTCGAATGTAAAATTATGAATTGATTTAACCCATAAGCGAATAATAGTAATGTATTAAGAAATCGGATATATATCGTAAAAACAATTCAAAAAAAATGTCGGAAATAAAGCGAAAAAAGGTAAGATAATAAGAAAAACATAGAAAATAGTCCAACAACGAAATAGAACAAAAACAAAAATGAATAAAAAAGCAGGTAAGATGGAGCAACAGTCGTCATCTTAATCACAATTAAAGCCAACATGAAAACATGAAAACATAAATGCATAATTAAGTTAGAGTGTAAAAGCAAAGAAATCAATTAATTAAATCCCACAAAAATAATAATAACCAGTAAAATCAAATGTCAGCGCCAAATAAAAAACTATAATCATCATTAGTTCCAATATCCATTAGTAGAGTTTCAACGTCATTAACAACTTCTTCACTAAATAAACCATTTTTAGTTGGTCTCAAACCTTCCGCGTGTGCTTCTACCATACTTGCTCTTCTCATTCTAGTCTTATTGTTGCTACGACTCATGCTGCGTTTTTTTTTGATCATTGGATTAACACCAATTAATAACACATCATTCGCAATAGGTTTAGTATTTTTTTTTTGAACAACCAAGCCTCCCAATGCTTGAGCTTGAGTTAGCAAAGAATTATGCTTAACTTTGGATTTAGACTTAGAATCTGATTTTTTGGAATGCTTGTGTTTGTGTTTCTTTTCGCCAAATGAATATTTTCTAGCCGTATTGCCAACATCAACATTGACAACACCTCTATTACGGAAAGCTGTGAGTGGTATACGTTTTTCATTAAATATATCAAAAGTTGAGTGACTTTGTTCGATTTCTCCATCTTCAAACTCACTGATATTGAGCAATTCATCAAGTTCAATAGCATCATCTTGTTGAACTCGAGGGGAGATATGTGGATGTAAATTTGAGTGTGGATGACTATTATTTGTGCGAATAAATGTTGAAGAATTTTTAAGAATGGACGTTTGATTATCCTTCGGATATAAAAATCTTGTTGACAGACCATCAATGACACCATATGGTTTTGTAGTTATAAACGTACCCAAAAATGGGGCCCGAAAGCTTAAAGTTGAAGATGATAATACTTCTTTGGCATGCTTTATACCAACTTGTTTACCTGAAACATGTTTAGGAATTGTAGTGTCTTCGTCAGTTTCATTACCATCATCATCATTTAAAATGTCGCTCGAAGATGAAGTTGATGCAGAATCCGAACCGCCAGAAAAAAAATATTGAATTAAATGAGTATCATCTTCACTATCTAAAACAGCATCAGAATTATAATCATCATTATCAATGTCCCCTAATATTTTTTTTATTTCAGCTTTTGTATGTAAATTTGAATTACTCAATTTTATTTGATTATGCTTAGGATTTCTTCGTTTATTCTTCTTTTTAAGTAATAAAGGTACCACTTCATCATCTGCGGTAATAATAGGTTGAGCCAAAATTGAAGAACGACGACGTATTATTTGTTGCTTTGGGACAATATCATCAAAATCAGTAAATTCCATATCTAAGCCATCATAGTTGTTATGATTGTGGTCATTATTTACCATACTTCCACGTCTTAAAGTAGATATTGAATTACGAGGCGTAGAACCTTGAGATGCAGAAAAATCATTGTAATCGTCAAGCATTGCTTGTGTTTCCTCTTGCATCAAAAAATCACTATCAGCTTCATCATTGACATCATCTGTTGAATTATCTTTTTTAGAAAATACTTGATTAATTTTGAGAGTTGGCTCTTTAAAATTTGAGGATTGACTATTTTGTTGGTTTGCTATGAGAAAATCAAAATCGTCATCTGTATTATCTAATTGTTGTAGTTCTAAATCATCATTATCATTCATTAAAGTCTGAATTAAATCATCTTGATCAAATTCATAATCAGCATCTGAATCTATTTCATTTTGACCAAATCTCGGAACATCCAAAGTGACTTTATCATCATTATCGTTTTGATTTATAGAAGGTATTGCTGATTGAATATTTTCAACTTCTTCACCGATATCCTCATTCTCTAAATCTGTAATTGTATTTAATTTATTTTTGTTACTTATTTGAAAACCATCATGATTATTGTCACTGTCAAAATCAAACTTAAAATCAATGTCATCTAAATTATCATTCAGCAATTCATCATTATCAGATACACAAATGGAGTTATTATTTGAGTCAAATAAAGCTTTCATTTTTCTTTCTTCTTTTTCAATAACGGCATCAACTAAATCGTCGTCCAACTCTTCTTCATCTGGATCATTATTATCTAGTTTATCGTCTGTTGTGGTTGAATTTGTATCAACATTTGAATCATTAGAGATTCTAGTCTTTTTCAATCCTTTAACGGCTTTCATAGCTTTAGCTCTTCTTTCTTTAGTCAATTGAACAAAATCAACGTTTTCATCATCAGATGAGGAAGAATAATCATCATCCGAACCTCCTGAAGAAGCTATCGGGTTCAAATTAGTTGCATTGTTTCTCTGTCTCATTCTATAGAATTCATCATCATAATTAGAAGAGGATGAAGAACCATCAGAATCAGAACTTCCACCTCCTGAAGAATTTGAATCGGAATTGGAAACTATACTAAAGCGTCTATTTCTCTTTCTAGCTATGTTTTTATTGGTTTTTATAGCATAATCTCTTTTGCCAGAAGTGGGGCCTTTTCTAGGACTTTTTGTCATCTTCCAAAAATATGCAATATAGCAAAGATCAAATTGTATGTATAATAATTAGTGAAGAAAGCAACTTAAACGTAGAATCAGGAATAAATAATGTTGCAAGTGCAAACAATAATATTTACTGATAATAAGGAAGAGAAGTGATTAAAATTTTTCACCCCTGCATGGCTTTTGATTTACAATGGTGCACGGATGCATACACTAGTTTAATTTACTTGTTTTCGTTTTGATATTTATACCTATATGCAGCCTGTTTCTTTTCTTTTTTTTTTCTTTCCTGGCTTTTTTTGTCTCCTAAAACAAGACTGACTTATCATTAGATGCTCTGATTTTGATATCAATAAACAAAATCATGTTCAGACTGTTATCGAGATCTCAATCTCTTTGTAGAGCCAACGCTCAAACGTCCGCCAAATTTACCAGGTCCTTTTTTAATCCGACCGTTAATATTAATTTTTATTCCACATCTGCAAGAAAAGGCATTAGAACAAACAAGAGACCTGTTAATTCTATCTCCTCCACAGTTGCTGAACCTTCACAAACTCTAAATACGTCTACTAATTCTGGTAGCAGTATTCATACACCATTACCGCCGCCACCACCACCACGTCAACCAACTTCGGAAATAAAGACCAAGTCCGACAAAAATAAAAATGAAGATTATAAGAACAGTAGTGGTTCCGATTTGAAAGTGATGTCAGCATGGAAGAAAGTAGTTATTGCTTTAGCAGGTTCAACTACTTTAATCTATTTATATGACACTTTTGCAGGATCAGGTATTATCGACCGTTCCGTTAGGTCCATTTCGACCTTACTTTGGTTATCAATAGATTATAAACTTAATTTTGAAGAGGGTAATGATATTGAAGCATTACATGAAAGAAATGCTCAAAGATTATATGATTTAATCATTACAAATAAAGGTCTTTATATTAAAATTGGTCAAATGATTGCTGTTCAAGGTATGATGTTCCCAAAACAATATCAAGACAAGTTTATGCTACTGTTTGATAGGGCACCAATTGAATCCTGGCCAACTTGTGATCTAACTTTGAAAAAAGAATTAGGTGAAACTTATCGTGAAGATATTTTTCAAAGTTTAGAAGAAGTCCCTATTGCAAGTGCATCTGTTGCTCAAGTTCACAAGGGTATTCTAAAAAATGGTGATGAAGTTGCTGTTAAAATCCAAAAAAATTCAGTCTTTAGACAAACCGAATCTGATTTATTCACTTATAGAATGGTTATGCTGTTTTATGGATGGATATTTAATATGCCATTGAGAACCACCATAGAATATGTCTGTGATAAGATGAGGGAAGAATTAAATTTTAGAAATGAATTAAAAAATGCCCAGATGGTTACTGAATTAATTAACGGATGTGATGATTTCAGAGGCCAGTATTATATCCCAAAGTATTTTCCAGAAATTTCATCATCAAAAATTTTAATTGGTGAATGGATTAATGGTGATTCAGTTGGTGAATATACCAATCTAACTAAAAAAGGTTACAATACGAGTATTTTGATGACTCAAATTATTAAATTTTATGCTAGACAAGTTTTTGATTGGGGTATTGTTCATTGTGATTTACATCCTGGTAATTTAATGGTTCGTCATATACCGGTTGAAAATAATTCGATATGGTCAAATTTGTGGAACAAAGTTGGATCCACAAAAACCAGACAACAATTGATTATTTTAGATCATGGATTATATGAGCATTTCACACCGAAGTTCAAAAAAGAATACTCTGAATTTTGGAAATTCAGCATGGAAAAAAATATCCCTAAAACTCAACAAATTCTTGAAAATTGGGGTATGAAAGCTGACGAAATGATTATGTCATTGGCTGGCTTAGGTAATATGAACAGCCCTACAATGAGAGCACATATTAAAAAAATGAACAGTATGTCATATTTTGAAAGACAAATACTTTTAAGAGATAAAATGAAACAATTTTTTGAAAATACTGATAAATTTCCACTATGCTTGGTTTTTGTTATGCGTTCTATGCGTATTGTTCAAGGTTTAAACCGTAATTTTAAAGCGCCTGTTAATAGATTGTCAATGTTAGTTGACGAAGCAAATAAGAGCGTGGATAGATTTGTTAAAGAAAGTGGTGAAACGGATTCATGGTACGACTATTTGACAAGATGGTATGTTACTACTTTATTAAAGGTTTTTTCGGAGTTGGCTTTTAGATTCAATAAATTATATGCAGATATTATGGGAGAGTTCACCACTAAAAAAGTTTTAGACGTGGAAGAAAAGTACGATGCTGAGGTGGTGAAAGCTGGTGAATTGTTTGGTTTTGAAAAAGTTCCTTCCTCCAATGAATTAATTGTGTAAATAGATACTTAAAGATTAATAAAAAAAAAATACCTTTAAACAAGACATCGCGGCTAACGCGCTAAATATTTTCAGAACGCACATGAATTTGCACTTCTATCATTTCTGGTCTGTTCATGTTCCAAACTCTTTCCTTTTTATTCTTTATTCTCATTCTTCTTATAATCTTGTTTATATTTGTCGGAAGACACCATCGTTATCAAGATATCCTATGATCTCGAATCTCTGACATTATCTTATCATTATTTAACTAAAACCATGGATATTATAAACCTACCCAACAACGTACAGCTTCAGATAGCAAATAATATGGCTTTGCACGACAAAATACGATTAGCTTACACTTGCAAAACCTTTTTTAATCTTGTTATCGAGCAAATATACTCAAAAATAGTTTTCATACCTTTCCTTCCGAATGCTATCAGCGTTGCAAATACAAGCATCCGATCTTTTCTAAATAATTACGACCCAAGCGTTTCATTAATTCATCCGAATAACATTTATAAATTTTTTGAAAATTTGCAGTCCCCTTCATTTTTAGGATTTCTATACTCTGGTTTAATAGTAGAATTATACCTTGAATCATTAAATGACTCAAATATTTTTGATCTCCCTGGTTGGAGAAATCAACCCGAAATACCAATTTTCAGCAACTTAAAGATTTTTCAATTTCCTACAAATTTACCAGTTTATCCTCTCAATTTTGACATATCTCCTAATTTAGAATCAATAATATTAGACTCAAATTTTTCAAAATATGTGGATTTTAATAAAGGTTCTGTTCAAATCGTTAACTTTGAAAAAATTTCAAATCTTTTTATTAAGGGACAGCTAGGTACAAATGAAGATATGTTGATATTTAAACTATTAACAGGACATCCCCATATGATTAAGAAATTATCTCAGTTACATTTTCTTGTTGACGTTGGTGAGTCTTTTGATACAGTTTATCGTCGTGTTGTCGGTTTTTTCGCAATTTTAAGAAAAATGAACATGATTTTAAACAATGTTCATAATTTAACCTTTCCATTGACCAATCATTCTTCATCAGTTATTGTTTCATTGGTTGGTAAGCATGTAATTTTTGAAAACCTGACATGCTTGAATTTATTGATTTCTGATGATTCTCAAGTTTTACATTTGGTTAATTCTTTTCATCAACTTACAACTTTGGTCAGATTACACGGTATTAATATCAAATCCTTATCAATTAAATATCATCTAGAAAATGAGGATATAGAAAAAAATCACCTCAGGTCAATGATGCTATTAAAATTTTGTGAATCATTCCGTGGATTGACAAAGTTAAATTTAGATTTAGATATTACCGGACTGAATTTATCGAACTTATTAATGATCTTAGGCTCTCCGATTGCAAATAATTTATCAACTTTGAAAGATATCAGGATAAATGTTATTCATCCTTCTGAAAATTTGATTGGTAATATTTTACCTACTCTTGAGGATGCTGAACTACTTTTTCCTCAATTAAACTTCTTACACAATTGTGGTTGCCCTGTTTGCGAAGATATCTTAAATAGAATTAAAGGCGATTCTAATTTATTTGATGAAACTATCAAAGTTTCAACTTTGTTAATTATAGGTCAAGAGCTAGACATTATACAATCCAAATGTGGTTATAAGAACGATAATTCTTCTTACATCGATAAACATAGCAGATTTATAAGAAAAAATACTTATTCACCTAATGGATATTTGTTTGACCATTTAATTGGTGATCAATTAAACCACTCTTTATCGAACCTAGAAAATTTGGAAATATTTGAAATTTGTGGATTGGTATATGTTAAAACAGTGAGCAATAAATTTGAATTACTATATGGGAATGAATTTAAAGGATTAGATAACAATTCATTAACTTCTATTATTGACATGGGTCATGTATTTACTGGTAATTTTCAACAGCTTGGTTAGTTTTTCTTTTAATGAAAAATATAGATATTTCTCAGATAAGCATATCTATTTTATATGGAACTATAATGTTTAAGTTTATAGAAAAGTAAAAATAATTTCTTGCAAAATATAGTTTATTAGTTTAAGGGTACATAAAAATACAGCTAATTAGGTCATTTGGTACTTCGGGCCATCACCCCCTTCAGGAACGGTCCAATTGATATCTTGAGCTGGGACCTTAATATCACAAGTTTTGCAATGAATACAATTTTGTGAATTAATTTTAAATTCCACATCTCCATTATCCTTTTCCACATATTCATAAACACCAGCGGGACAAAATCTCTGTTCAATACCTTTATATTTATTCCAAGATTTTTCTTTATGTGCTTTCAAATCCATATTTGGAACTCTTAAATGACATCTTTCATTTTCTTTATGATACGTACCTGTTCTGCTAACACTAGTCATAATATCAAAAGTAATTTTGCCATCTGGTTTTGGATACTCAATTTTTTCGTAATTGCTTGCATCTTCCGCCATATCACTATCTTTTTTATTAAATTCCAAAGTAAATGGCTCTTTACCTCTGGTGACCATTGTAACAAGACCAGACAATGCCAATCCACCCCAGATACCAAATTTACTTTCAAATGATGGTCTAACATTTCTGACTTCATATAGTTCATCATGAATCCACGAGTCTTTATATGCCTTTTGAAATTCAATTAAATCAATGGCTTTCCATTCAGGTAATGGTAAACCCGAATTTTCATCATCTTCTTCATCCTCCTTCTCCTCCTCCTCCTCATCCTTGTCTTCTTTTTCTTTATTCTTACCTTGTTCTTCTTCCTGCTGCGATTTTAGTTCAATAACTTTATCATACATTGTCTCAGCTGCTAACATACCTGATTTAATAGCAGTATGAGAACCCTTGATTTTTGGAACATTCATGAAGCCAGCACTTGCACCAATTAAAACACCTCCGGGGAAATGCAATTCTGGGACAGATTGCCAACCACCTTCATTTAATGCTCTCGCACCATATGAAATACATTTACCATCTTCTAAAACATCTTTATAGAATGGATGTAGTTTCATTTTTTGAAACTCCTGATATGGACTAATCCAGGGATTTTTATAATCTAAACCAACGACCATACCAATACTAACCATACCGTCACCAAAATGATACATCCAACCACCACCATAAGCTTCTTTAGTTAAGGGATATCCTATTGTGTGTGAAACTAAACCTTGTTTCCATTTATCTTCTTTGACCTCCCAGACTTCTTTTATACCTATACCATAGGTTTGATTATTAACACCATTTCTAAGATCATATTTAGAAATAGCTTGTTTACTCAAGGAACCATGACAGCCCTCGGCTAAAACAGTCATTCTAGCATGGAATTCCATACCTCTTTCAAAATCATCACTTGGGGTACCATCTCTTAAAATACCAAAATCTCTAGTAGCAACACCTTTGACACCACCTTCTTTATCGAAGACGAGTTCACTAACCGAAGTATTAGGATAGACTTCAACACCTAATTCTTCTGCCTTTTCACTCATCCATTTAACAACCTCGGATAAACTGGCAATATAGTTCTTACCCTTATTTTTCATTTGTGGTGGTTCTGGTATATTAACCGAGCTACCATTTTGAAATAAAAATTTCATATGATCTTCCTTAAC
This sequence comes from Kregervanrija pseudodelftensis, assembly GCA_030580115.1. Lineage (NCBI taxonomy): Eukaryota > Fungi > Ascomycota > Pichiomycetes > Pichiales > Pichiaceae > Kregervanrija > Kregervanrija pseudodelftensis. Next base: position 91,651 of record JAKTSJ010000015.1, read on the forward strand.
AAGCGTAACCAAATCATCAGGTAATGAAATACCGCTTCCAGAGTTATCTGGGAATAATTCGTTTAGTGCTTTTGGCTCTAGAACAGCACCTGATAAAATATGAGAACCCATATCTGGCGATTTTTCTAAAACGATAACTCTCAAATCACCATCTTCATCTAACTGTTTAAGTCTAATGGCAGTAGCTAAACCTGCTGGTCCACCACCGACAATACAAACATCAACTGTATCAACAACTCTTGGCTCTGTTAGACTTTCTTGCTGATCTTCATCCATATCTTTAAACGGTATTTCAATAGAATTTAGCCTTTTTCTTGTAAAGCTAAAACTTCTTCTGATATTGGTACAGTTCAAATTTTTATTCATAAATAATTTTTCATTATGATGACTCTTATTGCTTAGCAGTATATAAGATCGGGCACTGATTCTTAACAGACTTGTAGACCGGGAAGTCAATCTACCAATGTGTTTTAAGGGTAAAGATATGTTCAACATTATCTATTCACTTATATATATATCTGTATATGTATGGATATACTAACTAATCTGTTCATCAAAAAAAAAAAATAAGAGTTTGAAAAATTGCATAATTATTCTAAATCAGAGCATTGTCACTGGCTCTCATTTTAACATGCGACCGTTAAATTATTATTTTTTCGCGTTAATTCAATTTTGACTTCTTTTGAGCGAAACTATTATATAATTTTAAAATGACTATTAAATTTAAAATCAGTTTGGTTTATATCTAATAAATATTTAAAAGTAAACTATTTATATTACATTTATGCAACTACTATGTTGAGAATTCTGTTGGTTTCATCCACATCTTCTAACATTTCTTTGGCAATTGTCCAATCATCATCTCCTTGAAATCTAATGAAATCACCATCTTCGTCTCTGAACTTAAATCGTATAGTAGTAGAATTAAAAGCCTTCTTATTATTCGCATCTACTCCCATACTATAGTTCATCTTATTAACCATTTGTTCAGAAAGGTTAATAAAATTAATATCTGAATTCACAGATAGATTTATGCTTGAAACACCAAATGTTAGCTTAATGTTAGTTTTATAGTCAAATGAATTTTGGGATAATGTTATATTTGATAAATTTGATAATAAACTTTCATCATTACCAAATGAAGTATTTGATGATTGTCTATTAGATCTGCTAGCTCTTCTATCACTAGTTATACTATTAGTTACACTTGAGCTTGAAATTGATCTTAATTTTTTCTCAGTGGGCAATGGAGGATAAGCAATATTACCAATACTTGAATTACTTGTAGCTCTTAATTTCGGTATAAAAGAAGAATCCGAAGAATTTGAAGATGATCTAAATTTAGTATTCGAATTTCTATTAGTAGTACTTGTTGCGGCAGTATTTGTGGTCATTAAACTTGCGGAGCTATTTATACTACTCATGCTTCTGGTACTATTTTGAACGTTATAAATTTCATCAATTTCATTTTCAAATGATAGTTTTTTAATTGCGTTATCCCAATGATGCAATTGTTCTTCAGACCTAAATCTCATAACACAACCCCCAGTATCTTTATTACCTTTCCATCTTAATGTTAAAAAATGTCCTGATTGTCCTGAAAAATATGGCGAATTATCCGAAATTGAAGTTCTATACATTTTTGTAATATAAACAATACCATTCAATGACAGCTGGCCACCGTTATTGGTATTATTATTATTATTATTATTATAACTTTTATTACTATTAATACTCATATTTGAAGATGTAAGATTAAGTGATGAAGCAGAAGATAACGCATTTGAAATTGAAACATTTGACTTTTTTCTAGAACTCAGAAGTTTATTTTTTTGTTGAATTTCTTTAAAAAAGTAGATAACTTTTTCAAATAAAAAGCAATGAACCTCCTTTTCATTTGAATGACCATCAGTTAATAAATCTTTAACAGTAACAATACTTGAAAATAATAAATCACCAACATTTGTACTATTATAACCTTTCCAGTCAATAACCTTGTTCTGTAAATCTTTCAGTAATTGAATGTTTTCAGATTTCCTTTGTGCTTCATTAATATTTTGTCCAACTTCTTTTGAAATTAGATAAGCCTGATGCAACTCATGATAATTTGGCCAAGAAGGATCGGAAAGTTTTAATAATTCGCGTAATAGCAAAGGGTATTTACATAATCTTTGGATTGGTTTAATCAAGAAACTTTGTAATTCGTATGGGTTTGCAATTAAAGTTGAAGATTTTTGCAATTTTTGAGCTTCAATATTAATATACTCGATTGCCGAATTTTGAAACAATGACCAAGCTTCATAAATCTTAAAACCTTCTGCACCCGCATGAACAAAAACAGATCCAATTCTTTGATATTTACTTGGAACAGATGCATTACATTCTAAGCCCACTAAAAATCTTCTTTGAAAATCCATAATTTCGGATAAATTTGGAAATAACATATTAATATTTTCGCTTGAGATCAACTCCTTTTGAATTAAACCGTTTCTATAACGAACTAAAATATCCAAGTCCTGAACAAACTTACGTTCGCTTTCAATTAATTCTTTAACAACTTTGGACCTTGCATCTGTAATCATCAACTGATCTGGAACAGGTGGTGCATCAAACGATGGATCCAAGTTTAGAACAAAACTAACAGAATGTATAACTTTGAGTAAATTAGTTGTATCATCCGAGAAAACACTAGTTATAGGAAATAATTCATCATCTCTAATGCTTAAATGTAATTTGCAAGCACTTAAAAATTGGTAAACATTCATTTTACAAACTTTAATATCATCAGAACTGACTATATCAATTGCATTCTCAGGTTTTAAGACATTGAATATTAAAGACAATGGTGTACCTTGCTGAAACAGGGCCCAAATTGGTGTCACTGGATCATAAGAAATTTGTGCTGGTAATATCCCTGCACTAAATGTATACAGTGCATTATTCCAACGGCCCAATAAAGGATCTGAGTTTCTGTAAGATCTTGAACGTGAAACATTATGATTACTATAATTCTTACTGTAATTATTATTATTGGTATTATTATTGGTATTATTACTGCTATTATTGTTGTTATTATTATTACTATTATTGCTGTCATTGGAGTTATTGATATTACTGCCATTATCTGTGTTGGCACTCAATGCAATTGCCTGTTGTTCTGCATTTTTTTCAGCTTCAATGTATGCGTGTTCCATATATGGCAACATTCCTGGCACTTTTGAGAGTCTGTTCATCAACCTGAGACAAATATAATACAGTGAGTCTTCATGTTTGGCTTGCCTGTTCATCATTAAAGTGGCTGCACATACCGGTCCACTGGGCATTCTTATAGGAGATGCCGTTGACAACGAGGATGTATTTGAACGCAATGGGGGCATGAACGAGGACATTCTGGAACTTCGGTCTGTCTGTCTGTCTGTCTGTCTGTCGGTCACGAATTGGGTATCTAATATCGATTTGGTTCAAACTTAGCAAAAAAATAACTGGTAAATGGGTGAATAACTTTCAAGTGTTGTCTGCGCAGGAACGAAAGAACAGTTTTAAATATTGTGAAATCTCTGAAATAGAGAATGAAGGCCTTGAAAGGGGTTTCAACCAACAATTAAATTCAAAAAGGAAAAAAAAAAAAATTAATGTTTTCACTTTTCGCGCATTGTTTATGACCCGCTTTGCGAGTTATTGTGGATGATCAACCACGCATCTAGATTCTACATCAACTACGTACGTATCCCGAGTCGAATTCATCAACCGTTTCATATCTGATGGAAAACGTCTATTTTTTTTTTTTTGTTCAGATGATGTATTTTGCTTTTGTACATGAGCCAATATGGTTTGCGTAGATTAAGTGTAAACAAGAATCAAGCAGTAATCCAAAACCAATTCAGGCGTCAGTGACATCATATTTTACAGAGCCTAATCTATTTTGTCTGATAAGTGCATTAAATTTACTAATCTAGACATATGCAAATCCATGACAAATTCTCCGAAAACAGTCGGTTTTTTACTATCTGATGAGCACATCGTCGTTGGTCTAGTCTTTTAATCGACCATGCATCCACCAACAACAGTACAACAAGTAATGCCTCGAGATACTCTCACAGCTCAAGCTGGTATCTATCATCTAATCGATATCCTCATTTAGACGTTAATCTGTGTTCAGCTCTTCTACGGTAGAATGCTGAGTTTTTTTAAAGTCAATAAAGGTTGACCGTTTTTCGCTTCAAATCCGTACGTAACATGGCATTCACAAACGTAGAAAAAATGGAACATCCATTAAAAAAACAGACATGATGCTTTTTTCCAAGCAACGGCAATTGAAGATTCAAACTGAATGCTGTTGTCAATTAATTGTTATGAACGCTAGATAGATTTTTTGATTATTAAGAAGAAATCTATTTATGTATCAGTTAATGGTGCAGTGCAACAATTCATTAGGCATAATGAAGTGATAGGTTTTTTAGAAAAATGGTTCAAGCATCTTTCCTTTCTTCGGGGGGCTTGTGGCTGTTGTTCGATCATATAAGGATGTTAAAAATCTGATTTCTATTGTCGTCACTATCAGCAAGTACATTAAATCTCCCTTTATGCTCATGTAATTCTTTGACAGTATCGTTCCTATTCTTATCTCTACACAGTTTTTACATTTTCTTATCAACGGCTATATAAAAGAGAGGTACCGCTTACGAAGCTGTTCAAGATTATTAAATAGAAAATTAAATTCCTTTCTATCATTGATATCATTTTATGTGCACACGAAATCTAGACAAAAAAGTGATCATCCCAATGCTTTTCGAGAACCATTAATTGAAACTTCCTTTTTCAAAGCTCATCAGTGGTTTATGTTGCAATGGTACAAAAATTCCTCTTTGTTTAAAATATTCGGACAGGATATTGTTAGTGACTAATCTCAAACAGCTCTACATCTTCTTCACATTACTCAAAAATTTAAGACATAGTGTAATCAATTAATGAACAAACTTATTTTTGAACAAATCTGGTGAAAAGTGATGATATAATAATGCCGTGATATAATGCTAAACTTCAAGGCCGTAAATAGATTTGCTAAGGCTAATGGATTAACATAAAAATGCTGCAGCTATACTGAGAATTGTGAAATGGAAAATTATAATAATGCGACGAAATCCGAAACGATTGAAATATCCGGATAAGTAATTGTTCAGGTACTTTCTTCTGTCTCTGCCTCTTATCTTTTGATCAATTACACACTTGGTACATTATATATCTTTTTTGCCAACATGCTTTAATTAACAGTTTAAATTATGGAAAACAACACATCATTCTATGTGACGATGGATTAGTCATCAAGGGGTGCTTGACAAGGGCAGATCGGGATCAGTTCCTGATTAGGTATTATAGGCGAATGCGAAATGGGATATTTTTAGCGATGGAAGCTAAAAAAGTCTTATCAGCTTTGATAAATGGAAAATATAAAAATTGGTTCCTAGACCCTTACTTTCTCTTATTTCTCTTACTATTTCAACTCATTAGTAACCATATCAAAAGTGATTAAAACATTGAAATGTCAGCAGATAAAACCCCCGATAGTGGCGTGGAGATGATAGACTACAACTTAGATAATAGTTCATCTAACAATAGTACAGCTAATAATATTCATCAAATTTTGCACCAGTCAAAAAAGTATAATTCAGATACGTATACAGCTGCGGAAACATCACATCGTCGGCCATCGATATTAGAGGAATCCGATATCGAACTATCTAATTCAGATCTTGATTATTCAGATCCAGATACATCTGATGATGATGCACAAGAGAAAACCATTACCTATCCAGAGGGAGGAAAAATTGCGTATTTAACATTATTTGGTTCATTTACCGGTTTAATTGCGGAGTTTGGTCTTTGGAATTCAACGGGTGCTATAGAATCTTATGTTTCAAATCATATTCTTAATGGCAAAGCAAACGAAGTTGGCATTGCAATGGTTTTTGCATTATTTTCCTTTTTCACTATGGGTGGTTCAATGATTTCCGGTATTTTATTTGACAAGTATGGTGCAAAAGTTTTATGTTGGCCAGGTGGATTAATGATTGTCGGTGGACTAATGGCCACAGCAAACTGCACGGAGTTATATCAATTTATACTTGCATTGGGCCTTTGTTGCGGTATGGGATGTGCATTATTGACAAGTCCACTAGTTACCTGTATTGGTCATTATTTTCAAAAAAAGAGAGGAATGGCTTTGGCAATTGCTATGCCAGGAGCATCCCTTGGTGGTGTTATTTGGCCTCAAGTTTGTAGAATTTTATACGTTAAAGTTGGATTTCCATGGACAATGAGAGTTTTAGGATTTTGTATGTTAAGTTTGCTTATTATAAGCTGTATATGCGTTCATGATAGACACGATGAAATAATGAAAATTAAGAGGGAAAATGAAGGTGATAGAGGTGACCTTACAATAAAAGAAAAAGTTAACGAAATATTAGATTTTGGTTCATTAAAAGATGTCACGTTTATGAGCTTAACTGCAGCACTATTCATGAATGAATTTTCATTGATTATGATCAATACTTATATTCCATCGTATGCTTTGAGTAAAGGCTATTCAGAAAGTTTGTCCTTGACTGCTTTAACTGTGACAAATGCTGCTGGTGTTTTAGGAAGAATTATTCCAACGTATCTTTCGGATAAATATGGTAAGTTTAATTTAATTTGTCTTATGTCTTTTACAATGACATTATCGGTTTTTATTTTATTATTACCATTTGGTAAATATTTAGGTACTTTTATGGCTTTCTGTATTATATTTGGATTTTCAGTTGCAGGTACGTTGGCTTTAACTCCATTATGCACATCAGCAATTTCAAAGCCTAAAGATTTTGGAAGACGTTATGGCACTGCGTACTTTTTTGTTGCATTTTGTAACTTAATTAGTTTACCAATTGGTATGGCTCTAACCAAAACAAGTGGAGGATATGATGCCATGGCGGGATTTGCAGGAGCTACATGTGCTTTGGCCACAGTCTGTTTCACATATACAAGATATAGAGTCGGAGGTATCAAAAGAATCGCTATATAAATATGTAAGATAAAAAAATAGTCCAATGGAAGAAGCATATAAAATTTAATAGTAAACCTATTTAAAATCTCAATATGCTACCATTAGAATAAGTAACTATACTAAAAGTATTGTTAATGAATGAAAACAAAGATTTTGAAACTATCTTGCGAATTGTAATATAAAGAACTGCCATAATGCGACGAAATCCGAAATGATTGAAATATATTGATCAGTGAAATTAGTCAGCAAAAGGTTAAATCGGGATTAATTCCGAATTAGGTGTTATAGGCGGATGCCAAGTAGAATATTTTTAGTGATAAAAATTACAAAAGTCTTATCAGCTTCGATGAATAAAAAATGTAGAGATTGACTCCCATATCACCTTTTTTTTTGCTTCTGTTACTTCTGTTACTTCTGTTATGTCTCCTGCACTTCCTTACTATTTTATCACATTATTAATTACAACCGTATAAGAAGTTGTTGGAAAGTTAAAATGCCAGCCGATGAAGCCCATGATGGTGGCTTGGAGATGATAGACTACAACTTAGATAATAGTTCATTTAACAACAGTACAGCTAATAATGTTCATCAAATTTTGCACCAATCAAAAAAGTATAATTCAGGTATGTATACAGCTACAGAAAAATCACATTACCAATCATCGATCTTAGAAGACGCTGATGTCGAATCATCTAATTCAGATCTTGATTATTCAGATCCAGATACATCTGATGATGGTGCACACGAGAAAACCATTACTTATCCAGAGGGAGGGAAAATTGCCTACTTAACACTTCTTGGTTCATTTACTGGTTTGGTTGCAGAGTTTGGTCTTTGGAATTCAACGGGTGCCATAGAACCATACGTTTCAAATCATATTCTTAATGACAAGGCGAACAAAGTTGCAATTTCAATGATTTTTTCATTATTTTCATTTTTTGCGGAGGGTGGCTCTGTAATTTCGGGTATTTTATTTGATAACTATGGTGCAAAAGTTTTATGTTGGCCAGGTGGATTAATGGTTGTCGGTGGACTAATGGCCACAGCAAATTGCACGGAGTTATATCAATTTGTACTTGCATTGGGTCTTTGTTGCGGTATAGGATGCTCATTATTGACAAGTCCACTAGTTACCTGTATTGGTCATTATTTTCAAAAGAAAAGAGGAATGGCTTTGGCAATTGCTATGCCAGGAGCATCCCTTGGTGGTGTTATTTGGCCTCAAGTTTGTAGAATTTTATACGTTAAAGTTGGATTTCCATGGACAATGAGAGTTTTAGGATTTTGTATGTTAAGTTTGCTTATTATAAGCTGTATATGCGTTCATGATAGACACGATGAAATAATGAAAATTAAGAGGGAAAATGAAGGTGATAGAGGTGACCTTACAATAAAAGAAAAAGTTAACGAAATATTAGATTTTGGTTCATTAAAAGATGTCACGTTTATGAGCTTAACTGCAGCACTATTCATGAATGAATTTTCATTGATTATGATAACTACTTATATTCCATCGTATGCTTTGAGTAAAGGCTATTCAGAAAGTTTGTCATTGACTGCTTTAACTGTGACAAATGCTGCTGGTGTTTTAGGAAGAATTATTCCACCATATCTTTCAGATAGGTATGGTAGCTTCAATTTAATTTGTCTTATTTCCTTAGCAATGACATTATCGGTTTTTATTTTATTATTACCATTTGGTAAATATTTAGGTACTTTTATGGCTTTCTGTATTATATTTGGATTTTCAGTATCAGGCACCTTGGCTTTATCACCATTATGCACATTAGCAATTTCGAAACCTAAAAATTTTGGAAGACGTTATGGCACTGCGTACACTTTTGTTGCATTTTGTAACTTAATTAGTTTACCAGTTGGTATGGCTCTAACCAAGACAAGTGGAGGGTATGATGCCATGGCGGGATTTGCAGGAGCTACATGTGCTTTGACTACACTCTGTTTTACATATACAAGATATAGAGTTGGAGGTATCAAAAAAATAGTTATATAAACATGTAAAACAGAAAAATAACCAAGTAAAACAAATAAAAAATCAAAACAAATATATAAAATTTAATAATAAACCTATTTAAAATCCTAAAATACTACCATTAGAATAAGTAACTATACTTGAAACGGTGTTAATTTCCCAAAAATTATCGCCAGGCAAATTAATTCCTTCATTAATAGTATCGCTCGTCGCTGTTTCTGTGTCATCATCTTCGTCATCAAGAATCCCATCTTCAAAATCTTCATCACTATCATGAAAATCAGGCAATAAGTTGGACTCAATAATAATTTTACGCCAATACAAAGGCACGTACTTTTCTAAATCTGGATTATTCATAATTTTTCTTTTGTTTCTTCTACCTTTTGTTCGATTCTCTAATCTTTTTTTAAAAACAATATCACGAGAACTTAAATCCCTTTCTAAACTTTTAGATAAGTTATCAATAACCGTACGGACAACTTTTAATTGTTCCTTATTGAAACCTCTGATGACGCAATCACCATAAAATTTATCAATCTTACTTATAACAAAATTTCCACTGGACTCCTCTCTCGGCTGATAATAACATTCACTTAATTCACCCAGCAACATTGTGATTTGTTCTCTACGCCAAAGATCTATGCGATTTTCTAATTCATTACGTAATGTAATCTCATGCATATGTGTGCTTGTAAGATTGGCATTATGAATTTCATTCCATAGTGAATCTTCTTCTTCCGAATCGTTTTCTCTGTAATCATCAAAATCACCATTTAATGAAGATGTCTCAAGTTCCCTTGAATCTGCGTGACTTAGAATATCATTGTAATTATCAGATAGGGGTGAAAATAGAATCCATTCTGAGGAGGTGCCTGAATGAGCATGTGAACCATTTGTTGGAGTTGATGATAGAATACTTAATTGATCGTTTACACGATGACTTTGCAAATTTACCCTTGTTTGTTGCTGTTGTAGTGACGCCATGGTTGTTAGTTTAATAGGTTGCAGAAAAGAAGAAACCCAACAATTTCAAGGGAAGGAAGAAATAGGATAGATAAGGGAGATAACAATTTGCTCAACGCGACCGATATCAAGGTAAAATAAAGTTAAAGTAAAGAAAAAAAAAAGTTTCATTAAACCAAAAATAATATAATTTGTTCATATATATGAATATATATATGTAATTAGATCATCAAGAAAATAAGTATATAGGAGTATTAGTATATGAAAATTGAAAAATTCAAACTCTAATTATAACATAAACAAAAAGCAAAAAACAAAAGAAACACAAAATCAAATTAAATTTCGTTATAGCAAATTACCATTTCTAAAGGTTAAATTATATAATATCTAAAGGGCAGTAATAAAAGTTGATTCGTTGTAAGCATATCCAGTTTCTTCAACTTCAATAACATCATCTTTCTTAATTGTTAATTCCATTTCATTACTGAATTGGTAGATATAAGGTTTAGTACCGGCAACACCGCTGACAATATTTTTAACAAATTGTGGGATTTCAGCCATAACATCGACTCTTTCGCATAAGTTATCCAAAGAGCCTCTAACAACAGCTTCCTTACCTTTATCGTCAGTCAAAGTGTAAGTAATTTTAGTTGGAACTTCCCAACCAGAAGTTTCATCCACCTTAACTTCTAAATGTTCCACCTTATTATTCATTGTACCTAATACAATCTTACCATCTTTATCAACAACCATGGATATACTGACCTTTGTTTTGTTGTAACTTGGTGGAGTAGTATATTCCATAACAACGACAGAATATTCCTTCGATTGGTAATTCAAAAAATCCCAAGTAGCAGCAGCGTGGTGAGGTTTCATACCTTGCAATGCCATAACATACATGGTTAAACCGTCTTTAATACTAATAACTTCTTTATCTTGATATAGTATTTCTTCAGCTTCTAATTCATCCACATTTTGACCTGGTTTGATTTCACGTAAAGTTATTTCACCATTCACATGACATCTTGGCCAAAAAACATGTCTCATACTACCCCAAGGATTTTCAATATCTGTACCGTAGTAAGTGGTACCATCTTTACCAAATTTAACACCATCACCAATTCTATTAACCTTTAAATGAACTTCAGTTAATGGATTAACGGATGAGTCAATATGATAAAAAGCACTAGATTCTTTATCCAAAACAATAGAAACTTTATCAGCAATAAAATCAGTCCCATTTTGAATACTAAAATTTTCTAATTTTGTAGAAGTCCAAGTAAAATCTGACGGACTAGATTTTAAAAAAACTTTAAACGTAAATTGAGCTGTTGTGTGTAAACCAATAACATTGGAATGAATGATCTGAGCAAATCCAGCATGAACACCATCTTCAAAATAAAAGGTTTGGGTTTCAACATTAGTATGACTTGGTGAAATATAACATAAATCTTTTAAAACTAATGGACCATATAAAGTATCTGATCCCGTAAGATTGCTTGCAACTGGGTGTATAGCCTCTGGACCATATTCTGGTTCTGCAGTACCTGCAACAACGGATAAACCTGATTGAACTAATTTCCACATTTTCTAACAGTATCTATGATTATATCTGTAATGGTCACTTTTGATTTTTTTTTCTTTCCTTTGTCTAAATATGTTGGAAGGCAATTAACAACAATTCTTCTTTTTATGAATGAATCGCTAAAAATTTTTTATTTTATTTTTTAATTTTTTTATTATTTATTTTTTATTAAAAAATTCTGTCAATGCTGTTCCTGTTACCGTTTTATTTTATTTTCTCAGATATTTACAAGTTGTTGAAAACCAATAGCTTACAGTTTCCAGTATGAATCAGATTCATTAAAAAATAACATCTATACAACTTCAGAATAAAATTATATATATATTTCTTTGTTATGCAAGAATGATTATTTGCTATACTTTAATTAATCAAAAAAAATTTAGCCTAGTACTAATTATACTAACTATACTGGACCGGTTATTTAATCTTCTTCTTCATAACTACTTTCGTAACTTCCATCATCTTCCGCACTTTGGTCATCGTCTTCATCATCCTCATCTTCATCTTCATCATCTTCATCGTAAACTAATGAAGCATCAAAATATAGTGATGGATTTAATGCACTTATATCACATGATGATGCCTCACCGTCCATTAAAATTTCACTAACTAATAAACCTGTTGCAGGTGCATTATTAATACCCCAACAAGAATGACCTGATGCTAACAATAAATTTTCAACATTTGTTTCACCAATTAAAGGCCCTGAAGATGATGGTATATCTAAAACAGGTAAGTAACAAGCTTGTCTTTTCAGGACTGTACCATTTTTTAAATTATCTGAAATTCTTGAAACATATTTAAATAATTCTTCACATTTTTCCGTAACGACTTCAACGTCATCGGTTGTTTCAGGTATTAAAACACTTGAATCGCCTTCACCACAGACGTAAACTTCATCTTTTCTGGCATAAATTTCAGGACTGACAAATTTATTCCTATTCAACTTCAATTCTGTGAAAACGGCATAAGGACTAATTTCTTCCACTCTTTCTGGTTGTATAATAATTGAATGAGCTCTTAAACCACTAATTGGACAATCAGGCAAGATTTTGGAAGTCCATGGACCATTTGACATTATAATTTTATCACCCAATAATTCAACTTTATCTTTTGTAACTTGATCATATTCTGCTTTGGCACTTGAAGGATGATAAATGATACCGTTACATTTACCAGAATCTTCATCAATAATTATATCATCCACTTTACCAATAATCAATTCGACACAGCCAGTGTTAATGCACTGTTTTAGAATGAACGTAGTAAACTGATATGGATAGACTTGGGCAGTTGTTGATTCATTACCTAATTGGTTCCAATCATTAACAACTTTATCGTTAATCCAAGGCAAATTTTTGGGTAAATGAGTTGATAATTTCTCCTGCGACGTTGAACTATTTTCAATTTCAATCGAATTTTTTTTAATTGTCGTTGCTCTACTCATTGGCTTGCTCCCAAGGTCTAAATGAGCATTTAGGGATTTTTCAAAATCGTCATAATCATCGTCAATATTGTCAGTTTTATTCTTATTTGTTTCATTATTTATAACTTTATTATCATTTTTATTTTTGATTTCATTTTCATTGTCATTATTATTATTATTATTATTATTATTACTATTACTATTATTTTTATTATCTTCGTTGTTTGTTATGTCTTCAGCTTCTACTAAATTGTTTAATTTTGATTTTTTTCGTTTATTATTGAACTCATTGATATAATTTATTCTTGCATCACTAATATCACCTTCGACACTAATTGTTGTCAATCTTCTATAACCCCATTCGTTTTCACCATCGAATTCAGTTGCCAAATCTTGATGTAACTGGAAACTTAATGGAACAATTTGTTGTGGGAAGGCCCACAGGGCCAACAAACCACCAGCTTTACCTGATGCACCACCAGCCACTCTTTTACTTTCTAAAATTGTAATATAATATTTCTTTGGATCAAATTTTGGATGTCTTGTTAAATAAAATGCAATACAGACCCCAATAATACCTGCTCCGACAATAATATAATGTGTTTTGCCCTTATGTTTACCAGATGGAAAGGATGAGTAGGTTACGAACTCTGGTTGCTCGGGCTGTTCTTGTTTTTCTGAACCCATTGCTTATTTGCTAAAAATATACTGAAAAAGAAAAACTTGAATTAGTAATGATATAGGATATATGGTATGAGTATGAAGTGGAAGCTATAGAGACTATAGGAATTTAAAATATATATATATATAATATAGTATAGAAAGATAAAACAGAGTCTGATTAAAACACTAAAAATAAAATAAAATGTGGTTCAACAACAGATAAACAAATTTTTTAGAACCGGTGAATTATTAACGACTTTGGAATGGACCTGTAAAGATAAATTAATTTTGGCAGTATTGAAATTGAAATTTGGGAAGCGAACGAAAGTGGGTCGATTTTTGCGAAGCTGTTCTTCTGGCGATGGGAGAGAGGAAAAACGAGCCGGCGACGATCGACGTGGTTTTCAGAATTTTGGATTTTATATATTTTTTTTTTTAATTTTCAATTGTTTCTTGAAAATTGTTGTTGTAAGTTTGATATATATATATTTTCTTTAATTAGTTGACTTCTAAATTATATCAGGATGTCTATGGCAATGTCGAACCAATCGAAAAATAACGACGTTCAAATTAAACATTTACTTAGACAGGTGGGATATATGTTTTATCCCCATCAGTGTATTATTATTTTAGAAGTCCTTCTTTTTCATACAGTTTTATTTGAGGAAGATTTGTTAAAATTATGTTGCATGCACAAGAAATTATTTCGTTCATTTTGTAATAGATTACTAGAAGATAGGTTGATTGTGGCTCATATTCAAAAGGAAGAGGCACAGCAGTTTAGACTTTTCACAAGAACTTATTATTATATACATAACATTGAAGCAATTGATTCTATTAAATGGAAGATCCATTCAATTGTTAAACAGGTTAAGGAAGAAATCGGGAACTTTTCTGAACCGCAGGGTTATATTTGTCCAACTTGTCATCATAGATATACGCTATTAGATGCTGCATCACTATTAACAGATGATAAAATGAATTTTGAATGTTCCATTTGCGGTGATTATTTAATTGAAGATGATCTAAGTAAAGAACAAAAAAAGGGTCAGGAAAAACTAGAAAGATTAATGTCACAGCTTGAGCCAATTATTGAATCGCTAAAAACTATCGACAGTATGAAAATTGAAGATAATAACTTCGAATCTGCACTTATCAGAGCAATTCCTGCAACATCCAATTCACTTGCACTGTATTCCGTTTCAAATAAAACGTCAGCAAGTAAACGTAGACATGACGATAATCTTAATCATTCAGGTATTCAAGATGCAACCAAACGTTCTCAAGCAACAATTAATGTGTCAATCACTGCCGATGATGAAGATCTTAGAAGAGAAAGACTCAAAAGAGAAGAAAGAAATCAAAAACTTAGACAGAATGCTCTACCAAGTTGGCATCAAGAAAGTACTGTTGGCAAAGAAGCTTTGGGTAAATTAAAAATTGAAGAAGATGTTAACAACATTAATGATAACAGCGGTGACTTTGCAGACGGATCTGAGTTTAAAATCAAACTACAAAATGATGAAATTAATGAAACTCCAAAATCCCAGGATACTGCGGTGACAGATTTTACTCAAGATTCTGCATTAACAGAAAATTCAAACACTACTTCAACAACAACAACAACCAGTAATAATATATCAACCACACTTACAGATTCTGAAACTGTTTCCGGATCAGGATCAGTTTCGGGATCCATATTGGCACCGGCAACCAACACTAATACCAATTTGGAAGTTGTGTCTAACAAGAACTCGGATGTCAACAATAATAATAATAACAATAACAGTAGTAGTAATAGTAGTAACACTGCTGAAGAGCTAGATGCTTTAACTGCATACTATGCTCAACTTAGACAAAGACAGGAAGAAGAAGAAGAAGCTGAAGAAGAGGACGACGAAGAAGATGACGAAGATGAAATTAATGACGATGCCTTCAACGACATCGATGATGAAGAGTTTGATGGTTTTGATGAGCCTGACGAAGCAGAGAACAAAGGGAAAGAAGTACCAAAAGAAAAAGTGAAAGAAACAGACGACACGCCGAAAGTTAAAGACGGAAAGCACATACAGAAAGAGGATAAACCCTCTGTTAATGATGCTGAAGAAGATGAGGAAGACTTTGATATGGATATGTTTGAAAGTGACGCCGAATAAATCCATCCATTTACCAAATCACTTTTCTGGCAATCTATTCTCTATCTATAAGTAAGTGTTTAATAAAAAATCATGTGAGAAGCCGTGATTATTTACTGTCAAATATTACAAAATTAACAATACCTTCTTGAAATTAGATATCTTCAATGACTGCATTCATTACACACTTTCCATTCCCACATTTTGATGATTCGCAGAAGAAATTTCATGTTTTTTTTTTTTTACTTATGCATTAATTAATATGTATAAATAGAAATTTCATATGCTCAGCAATTATTCTACTTAACAAACGTCTAAAACTTGGAAAGTACAGGAAAGCCAGTAAAACTCGGCCCAACATCAGTAAAAAATATTAATAAAATCGAGTAAAAATGAAAAAGTTAGTCTACATTACATGAGTACATTGATATTCGTATCCATACCCGTACCTTTACCCATTAATGCTGCAATAGCTACGACAGGGGAAGTGATAAAAACGTAAGAGAAAAATCATAGTTTTTTTCAAAGAAAAAAAAAAAATCAACCAATCGAGACCCCACTCGAATACAATAACGGGATTTTAATATTAGCACTATCGATAAATTTCATTTCTCTCTAATCTTCAGACTCCGTAAAAATTGGATTATCTAAAGAACAATCAATAACAAGAAACCAGTAAAATGAAATGCGATGCATGAATGAAATTTCACCAGATATCTACCACGATCTAATCGATTAATGGCTTGTCCACAATTGCAACTTATTAGTCTCGGCAGCTGCAAAGTCACGTGCAGATGGAAAATGTGGCATTTTTCATGTTTCTACCCTAGCCACAGCTGCCTATTCAGGAATTTTTTTCACCATTTTCTCAAATAATTTACAATTTACTACGAACCACAGCTCATCACAATCAATCTTTGGTACCACAATGAGTAAATACCCTTACGACCATTTTAAAATTTTTTAAATGAATATCTAAAGATGATGTTGATATCTGAATCTTTCTTTTATAAAAACGCACTTTATTCCCTTAACCTTTCAGATTTGATATTTGATATTTATAATTTTAACTTTGTACTTTGTAGATTAATTATCAAGAAAAATATAGAAGGCAAGCAATCATGATTTCAAAAAAGTTACTTAGTCCTTTCAGAATCAAAACGATTCAAACTGAATCATCAACAGAAGATACACCATTAAACGATTCATACACAGAATCATTCTACTCAGATTTAGATTATGCATCATCATCATTAAATAGAGATTTTCCTGTCCCTGAATATAATGAGTATGTTCTTGGTCCAACAGATTACGTCAAGAATTTGACAAAAAATCCAGTGAAAAAATCGGTTTTCTACGTTAAAAGTTTGTTCCCTGTGATTAAATGGATTCATCATTACCCATTCAATGCTAATTGGATGATTAATGACTTAATTACCGGTGTTACGGTTGCAATTGTTTTAGTTCCACAAGCCATGTCTTATGCTAAAATTGCAACTTTGAGTCCTGAATATGGTCTATATTCTTCATTTATGGGATTAATGATTTATGCATTTTTCGCCACTTCAAAAGATGTTTCAATTGGTCCTGTTGCTGTTATGAGTTTGGAGGTTAGTAAAGTTATTGCCAGAGTTCAAGCAAAACACGGTGATGCTTATACGGGTCCACAGATTGCAACAACAGTCTCTTTACTTTGTGGTGCAATTTGTTTAGGTTGTGGTTTACTTAGATTGGGTTTTCTTGTTGAATTAATCCCATTGCCTGCTGTCATGGCATTCACAACTGGTTCGGCTTTCAATATTTTAGTGGGTCAACTACCTGGTCTATTTGGTTATTCTAGTAAAGTTAATACCAGATCAAATACTTATAAAGTTGTCATTGACTTTTTAAAATTTTTACCGGATACTAAGGTTGATGTTGCATTTGGTCTTGTCGGTTTATTTATCTTGTTTGTTTGGAAATATACTTGTGATTATTTAATGAAAAGAAATCCAAGCAAGAAGAGAATTTATTTATTCATTCAGAATATGAGATCAGCATTTGTCATTATTATCTCGACTGTTATCAGTTGGGCTATTATGCGTCATCGTAAGAATGGTAAGCAGCCTTATAAACTTACCGGTGTTATTAAAAGTGGTTTGGATAATGTTGGATTATTTACACCTCCACCAGGAATTGCAAAAGCCGTGTCACCTGAATTACCAGTTTCTGTCATCGTTTTAGTTTTAGAACATATTTCAATTGCTAAATCTTTTGGTAGAATTAATGGTTATAAGATTGATCCTAATCAAGAAGTTCTTGCTATTGGTGTTGCAAATATGCTTGGAACTTTCTTTAATGCTTACCCAGTTACCGGATCGTTCAGTAGAACTGCTCTTTCTGCAAAGTGTGGTGTTAAAACTCCTTTTGCAAAAGTTATTGCCGGTTCTTGTGTTATACTTGCAATTTATTGTTTTACAGATGCTTTCTATTGGATTCCTGCTGCCACTTTATCCGCCATTATCATTCATGCTGTTTCTGATTTACCAGCTTCTTGGAGAGCAACCTATGGTTTATATCTAACGCAGCCGATTGATTTCATCATTTTTATTGCGGGTGTTTTAATTACAGTTTTTGCAACTATTGAAGATGGTATATATTTTGCAATGTGTGCTTCTGCTGCTCTTATTTTTTGGAGATTATGTATTACGAACGGTACCTTTTTGGGTAAAATCAAGTATGCTGAAATTATTAACCCACAATTGCAACCAAATCTTGACGAAAATGATGCGATTGCAACAAATAGTGCAAATAATTCTTTAATATCAACTAAAAATAACCCAACTGGTGAGGCTACCGATTCAATTGAAAAAAATAATTTAGTTTATCAATACAAGTGGGTTCCAATGCCAACTAATTCTTTGAATTCAAGTTCAATACATACAAGATATGTTAATAAAAATATTCAAATACTTCCACCACCGCCTGGTGTTATTATTTATCGTTTATCAGAATCTTTTGTTTATCCAAACAGTTCACACCAAGCAGATATGATTATTGATGAGGTTAAAAGAAAAGTTAGACCATTGAATCTAAATATGGAAAGAATGTGGAATAATCCTGGTAAATTGGATGTAAAAGCATCTCTTAGAAAATTTGCTCACGTTGTTAAAACAAGAGATTTTTCTCAATTTGGTAAAGATGATCAACAAGATGATGAAACAGCTCATTTGCCATCATTAAGAGTTATTCATTTAGATTTTTCTCAGGTGGTGGGAACTGATGCTACTTCAATCCAAGCATTAATTGATATGAGAACTGCAATTCAATTGCACTGTGGTGATAATTTCGAAATTCATTTTTCAGGTATAATTAATCCTTGGACAATTAGAGGTTTGGTGAATGCTGGATTCGCTGGTGCCACTAAAGGTAATAAAAAGGAAGAAGTCGAACTTAATGTTGATATAGAAGAAGAAAAATTCAGGGAAGAAGAAGGTAGAGAGTTTCAAGAAAGTATTAAAGACCATAAATTTGATGATGTTGAAACAGGACCTGAATTACCCCATTACGTTAGCGTCGGTTTTGGTTCAGGTGGAATTTATCCCTTATCTGGTACAAATTTTCCAAACTTTTTCTTCGAAATTCCTTCGTATGAAAAATATGATTCGTAATTTTTGACATCTTTTTTAATGCTTTTGCTGGTTTCAAAGTTTGCTTTTCTATAGTGTAGTTTATTTAATATTTAAAAAATTTAATAATTTAGATTTACGTGGTTTATACATATTATCGTAAAATAATTATGAAAACGTTATATTTTAACATCCTTAGAAAGGTAATCTATGTATGGCACTATTAAGTATAAATTACAACGATTTGTTTCTTGGGAGTTCAGTAGAATATTTGTTGGAATTTTCAAAATCCTTTTGATTTTGTTCCATTTCCCTTCGTTCAGAATCATCAGAATGATATCCACCCAAATGAAAATCCATATCTTCATTTATATCGGAACTGTTGCCTTCAACCGGATAGCTAGAATGATTAGAACCTAATCCACTATATAAATCAGGTTGATTTTCGCAATCATTACTATGCTGACTTGAAACCCGATCATGTTGTGTATTGACAAAATTCCCATGAAGTTCGTTATCTTCATCATCATATTCTTTAACATTATACAGAGACGGACCAGGAACATAGTGGCTATGGTCGTCATCAGATTCACTATTATTCCAACCTTGATTTGTTCTATCAGAGTAACCTGTTTCTTGAGTATTATATCTTGTGAACTCTCGAGGATAATTTTCTTTATTATTACTAGACATGGTAAACACATTTTTACCTAGCTTAGCAGCGAACAGAGCAGATTGCTTCAAAATATTGCTAAATGGAATCTTACCTTTTCTAATGTCCTGACTAATAGTTGGCTGTCTGTGAATTGTACCAGAACGCATAGTTGATGCATGCGTAGCAGCATGCGAAATATGAGGAAACAAACTATGCAAATCCGTGCTGCCTCCGGTATTTGTTTTTTTCAAATTATGATATGCTTCTAAATCATCTCTTAAGTTCAATTTATCTTGGGACAGCATAATAGCTCTATCAATTGAATTCGGTAAACCCCTATGACGGCCTCTAATCATGGTGGCAATCATAACTAATTTTGATAAAGTATTAAATTGCCCACAGAACGACGTATTCGTATTTGGAAAACCCATACTTAGCCCAACTGTACCATATGCCGATGTAACTTCAAACATAATTTGAAAAATGCCAAAAGATGCATTATTTTCTCTAATTTTACCAGATTCACAGATACAAATAATAAAAATTGCCAGAAAAAGAAACCACAAATCAAATGAAAGTTGTTTTCTCAGATGGGTTGCAATAAATGAAATTCTTTTATTGTCTGAATCATCGTAATCTTCCTCTCTATGATAAACACCTAAAGATTGCTCTTCGTAAACATTAGTTCTTCTAATGGAAATGGCTAATGGTAAAACAGATATATACATCATGACCATATAACTGACTTGAATTGCAGGATTTAAAATAGACAAATCAACAATTCCAAAACCAGCAGTTCTAGTTGAGAAAGCTTGAAATAAACCATCTAAAACTCTATAACCTCTAGGTATATTTTCGACAGCCGCAGAATGAAAGTCCAAAATTAGAAATAAAAACCAATCAATCGCATTTAAAATCACCAAAACCACAAATAACCACCAAGTTGGACCCGCAGGAAATAAAAGTGTGAAACAACGTCTTGGATGTTCTAATAGAAAAGATAAAGATTCATGCATAATTGTTAGGGGCCTACTGATCTTTTTCATAACGTAAATGATAAATCTTAATAAAATCGGAAAGCCTGTATTACCAATGACAATAAAAAATGAAGCAATGATAAGAACATATGCATTCTGCGCAAATGAATACATTGAGTTTGGTGTTAAAGTGTAACCTAAATCATTGAATACACTTTGTGCGGTGAAAAACCCCCACCAAGTGGGGGTAATACCATAATCTCGAACAACAGTTTTATAATAATCCTTGGTGTTAATGAAAGGTAAGAAAAAGACTAAGCATGTTATATGGAATCCAACATAATAAATTACCAAAATTGTAGCTAGTAATTTCATAGCTCTATACTCAACACCACCTAATTCATATTTTTGGGCGTCTGACAATGCAACAAATGTAGAATTTCTACCCACAGTAGGATTCCATGATAAATACTGGCCATGATTAGGTAGCTGATCTGAATACATACTAACCAATTCGTCGTCAGGAATTTCTGAAGGGTCACTATAAGCTCGAGTCATTCTGCTACCACTTGTAAAAGTCTTATTAAAAAAATGGGGCAATTTTTTACCTGATTTCACAATAGCTTCCATGGTTGGCGAAATATCAAATTCACGTTTTGATGGGTTCAAATCATCTATAGTATGTGCTCTTTTATTTATCTTTTTAAAAGTTTTATTTTTCTGACTTAGATCTTTCAGGCTATCTGTATTTCCGTGAGTTTTAAACCCAGTATTTAAATTTGTACTATCAGAGGAATCCGAGCCCTTTCTATCTTCTTCAAAAATTTCACTACTGGGAGTGCTTGAAGATGATTGAACATCAATCGCTGGGACAGACAGGGATCTTTGATGTTTCTTCCTAGGTTTCAGACCAATATCAAAGTGAATACTTGGATGAGCATTATATCTAGCTTCTGCGTGTTCACCAATTTTTTTTATTTCTTTGATTTCTTGATTAAACAAGCGATTTTCCTTTATTTCTTGGTTAAACATGTGATTTTCTTGCTGGACTTGTTTTATATCATGATTCCTTATTTCTTGCAATTTTTTCTCTTTATGGCGTTTTCTACGCTTATGATGGTGACCTGGAAGTCTATGGTCATTATACTGTAACTCGTTATTTCGTTCTTGTTCTCGTTCTCGATCTAGTTCTCTTGGACCTTTAATACGCAAAGCCGGACCAGATTCAAATTCTTTATTTGTAGGTCGCTCATTTTGCTGTAACATTGAAATGGACATATATAAGTCTCTTGGGTTAATTTCTCTACCTCTTCTTTTTTTAGGAGGTTTTGGTAAATCTGCGAATTTAATATTTTGATGTGACATTTCATCTGAAGATTTTGAACGTGATTGAGATTGAAAGTGAGATTCAGGTTCGGGTTCAGATTCAGATTCCGATTCCGATAGAAATCCATTATTTTTTTTGTTCTTGTTTTTGTTTATGCTGAAAGAAACTTGCTGTCCATTTATGTTTTCATCGTTCTTTTTATGACCATTATTGCTTTCTTCTTCACTTTCTCTTTCTGTATCACTTTCTCTTTCGGTATCACTCGGTTCACTCAAATGAAAAACAGAATTCAACCCACTGTGCTCATCGTTACCCCTATTTAAATTGAGATCGTTTAATTCATAACTATTATTATTGCTAGTATTATTTCTAATTTGTTTTTCGGCACTATTTGAATTTTTATTAAAATAATCTCCATTTTGGTGCTCTTGAAAACGCTTCATTCTAGAATTTAAACCTTCTGATGCATTATGGGTTCCAAAACCATCAGAATTTCTATTAATTAATGTATTCGCTTGTGTTGGATTCATGGTCTCGGATCTTAGTTGTGCCAAAGTTGCCGATCGTCTTATTTTAAACTGCTCAATCGATCTTTTTTGGATACCATCAAATGTCTTTTCATACCAATATAGTCTTAAAAATGTCAATGAAGAGTGAATAAATATTGGAGTTGTAAACATACAAATCACATAAATGACAATCTGTTGATATAATTTTAATAAATTAATATCAACAGTATTTAGACCTGCCTGAGTTGCTGAACCCGATGCAAAAAATAGAGCATCTATATACGAGATATTTTTACATGGATATATAACAATAGAACCAATAATAATCCAGGATATAATGTAAAAATAATGTGCTGCAATGAAATTAGGAATAAATTTAGTAACAACTGGACCTAATACACCCTCTATCTTATAAATAACTTTACGAATTCTGTAACCTACAGTTTCTTTAAATTTTATATTAAAATTAGATGCATCCAATAACGTTGCTCCTTTCCTGAGTGTGTGCCCAAAACTTGTTCTACGTCGTGTTTTCTTTGAGGGTATGTTCATTGTTGGATTATCATATTTTGTGGATTGTGGGAAAGTATATGATATTGGTGTCATTGGAACCTGTGCTGAATGGCTATCCGGAGGTATCACTTCTTCATCTTTTGGAGAAAAGCTTGAAGATTGCATAGATGATCTGCCGATTTGTTTGCATATAAAAGTGCTTGCCGAGAAACAATTCTATCTGAGCACAAGAACTGAAAAAAATATTCTTCTCTATAGAAAATTAAAAATCATTCTCATAATCTTGTAGACTTTTTTCCCGAACAGGAACGCCCACGAGGCGTATATACAAATTAGTTTACACATTATGATAAAATGGGACAGTTTCAATGCTGGTAGATTGTATACAGTGCAAAAAGAATCATTCACTATTGCCAATATGTGTACCTAGTATAACACCTGATAGATCTACCTCATCATTGCTATCTCCACGCTGTCCATCATCGTTCTCATCATCATTAACTTCTTCTTCTTCCTCTTCCTCTTCTTCATCCTCATCATCCCCATCATCCTTCTCATCATCATCATCATCATCTTCTTCTTCTTCTTCTTCTTCTTCCTCTTCTTCTTCCTCTCGTTCTTTATCATTTTCTTCGCCTTCATCGCTTCCAATGTCAGAATCATTCTTCGTATCAGTATGGGATTCATCTGCTTCATTTTGCCAGATCTGTCTATCCTGATATTGTTTCTGTTGATGAGATATCGATGAAATAAGTTTTTTATCACGATATTGGTAATTGAAATTTTGAGGGGAATCTTGTGAAGTTAATGGCTTCGAAACACGGTCATTTAACCTAGGCCTCTTTTTATCATTTACCGAAACTTCATTATCGTCCAATTTTTTTTGTCTCTTTGTAGCTAAATGATCTGTATTATGTTGTTGACCATCATAATGATATTGGGAAATTAATGAATTGATATCTGGATTTGATCTTCGTGAGCTCCCTTCATAAGCTGTATATCTTTTTGGTAAGCTTTTATCATGGTTTTGGAATTTGGTCGTTTTACCATTTCCAACAAATCTTTTCTGTTTATTATTCATAATATCCGCAACATCATCAGGTATTCTTGCATCCAAGCCTATATTGTAATCTGTATCATTATTATGATATATTGCTTCATAATCAGTAGGAAAGCCTCCTTGTAGATGATTTAACTCTGTAACATAACCATGTGAATTATTTTCAGTTTCATTTTCATTGGAATATTCGGTGTTAATATTTAAATTCAAATTCAAATTCATATTTAAATTCATTCCAATTAGTTCCTGATTTGAATCAGTATTATGCAACAATAGATCCTCAGGTGTTTGCGTTTGTGGTTGATTTTGATTTTGATTTTGAGTTTGTAAATTTGTCTCTATTTGAGATTGAGGCTGTAATTGTCTCAGTCTATGTATTGTAGGTTGAATTTCGGAATCTGTTTTGTCAATACTTCTTTTGAGAAAAGACTTGTTCTTATGCTCACTATGAGTAGTCTCTTTACAATGAAGACAATCCTTAACAACTTTAGCAACTGTCAGTTTAATTTTAGTCCAATAATATTTTTCACAAATAAGAGTCGTTGTTCTATTTATACCCAGATGATCTCGTTCATGGATCAATTGTGCAATTCTTAATTGTTCTTGAGGACTAAATATAACTTCCTTACCTTTCAGAAATAGTTTACCATTTTGAACTTTATAATGATAAGCTAATGCTCTCAATCTACTTTTTTCTTCCCTACTTGCACCATCTGGATATTGTCCGGATATTAAATATTTCAAAATATTAGTATGCTTTGAATTAATTGGATCATCAAAAACAATAACCAGATCTCTACCAAATGTTAAAGAGTCAATTAATAAATCTTTAGTACTTTTTAACATACCACAACCTTTAATTCTACCAATTTTTTTAAAACCACATTTTTCAAAAACTTTTTTAGCTGCAACATTTGTATCAAAAACTAATTCAATAACACAATAACTATAACCTAATCTTGGTGCCCACCTTAGAAAGCATTCACATAATAGAAATCCGATACCTTTTTTTCTAATACCTGCATTAACCAAAAAGTTTGCTGTACAAACATGTGACGAACGACCTGGATAACTTGATTTGATAAACATAAATCCAAGACATTTTGTCGCCCAATCATTAATGCTATATTCATTGCTTAAATTTGGAGAATCACCAATAATCATGACGGCGGCAAATTGTCCAAACCAATAATCCCTAAATTCATCTTGAGTCAACGGATCAAAAAATGGTTGTGTATCACCACGAGAAATTTCATCGTTATACTCTTGTGTCAAAAAGGATAATAGGTTCAATGGTATATCTTTAAATGAAAAAATTGGATATATCGTAGCATTTGTTTCTTTATCTTTAAGTAATATAGTCACTCTTTCAATCCTATATGGTGTAGAATAATGTGGTATATAGTGGTTTCGTGAAAAAATAACGTTGTTAAATCCACCCATTTAATTATGTGGATAATAAGTATAAATATATTTATCTATAAATTAATATCCTAATGTAGAGGTAAATTGATGATTCTAGTTACACCATTCAGTTATAGTAGTAAGTGAAGAGATAAAAACTGATTAAAGGATGTTTTCGCGATTTTAATTTACGTGTTTTTCTTAACCTTATTTAGATTATGAAACTAATGATTTAAGCAGGTTTATTATAGTTGTTATAATTATTTAATAGATAAAATGTGAAAAAATTCAAATTCTCTAAAAATATAATTAAGTTAAATAACAAAATAAGAATAAGAATAAAATAAAAACAGAAATATGAATAAAAATAAAAATAAAATAAAAAAACAACGAAAAAAATATTATTATTACTGAAATTAATATTAGTATAGAATATTGATATTATTAATTTCTAATGACTGGAATATTGTTTCTGTTCATAACCTTATTGGATTTACCCCAACCACATTTCAATGGTCTTCCATTGATTGTAAAACCAGATAATTGAACAATTGCCAAAGCAGCTCTTTCATGAGAATCGTAGGTAACAAAAGCACATCCTTTTTCAGAAATTAATTTAAAATTAACAATATAACCAAAATTTTGAAGTAATGGAATCAAATCATTTTGTGTGGTATAATGAGCTAAATTACCTAAATAGACAACGGATAACCAATTTGGAGTTTGTCTTGAAACCATTTCATAAGATTGTGGGCCCATAATTGGAGCTCTGTTACCATTACCCATATCCATACCATTAACAGGCATAACATTATTATTCATATTGTTCATGCCATTATGATGATGGCGAGGATTTTTATTTGGGAAATTTTGTTGTT
Organism: Kregervanrija pseudodelftensis; assembly: GCA_030580115.1. Lineage (NCBI taxonomy): Eukaryota > Fungi > Ascomycota > Pichiomycetes > Pichiales > Pichiaceae > Kregervanrija > Kregervanrija pseudodelftensis. Next base: position 118,383 of record JAKTSJ010000015.1, read on the forward strand.
TATGAGAAGCCCAGTTTAATCTAATTGGACGACCACCTAAAGGTTCACCATTCATTGTTTGTAAAGCATTTTCAGCATCTTGTTGGTCTCTAAAACTAACAAAACCGTAACCTCTTGATCTACCAGTTTTCATGTCCCACATAACATTTGCTTGAATAATTGAAGGAAATTGATTAAAATATTTGGATAAAGAATCATCATCAATTTCTAAAGATAAATCTCCAACGAATAGATTAAAAGCATCTGAAGTTTTATTTTGTTGAGTTTGGAAAGCCCAAGTAATTTTTAATGGATAGTTTGCTAAAGCTGTACCATTTAAAGTATTCAAAGCTTTCTCAGCAGCATCATTTGTTTCATATTCAACGAAGGAATAATTGAAACCCGGCTTATTTTTATCATGTAAAATCTTCAAACTTTGAACATTAGCACCTAAAGAAGCAAATAAATCCCTTAACATTTCTTCAGCGACAGATTTATGAATATTACCAACATACAAAATAGTTTTAGAAAGTTCACGGCCACCATCTGAAACGGTAGCGATGTTTAAGTTATCATCAAGTTGATCTTGTTGAGGGACCATTTGTTGCTGTTGTTGTTGCTGGGAAACCATTGGTTGTTGCTGCTGCTGTTGCTGTTGCTGTTGCTGTTGCTGTTGCTGTTGCTGTTGTTGTTGTTGTTGTTGTTGTTGTTGATCAATTGGTTGTTGCTGTTGTTGCTGTTGTTGATCAATTTGTTGAGGTTGTTCAACAGGCTGCTGTTGTTCAGTTGTCATTTTTTTGAAAGTTGCTGTTATGAGATAAATTAACGATTGTCTATAGACCAAATTCCGATGATAAATAAAAGATAAATTAATTAATTAAAATGAAACAAGAATGATTGTGATTAGTTTTATTAACAAAAAATGGAAAAACAAATTTAGGGTAATAAAAGCAAAAAAAGACAAAAAATACAGTTTTGAAAAATCGAAAAAAAAGGATGAAGTTATGGATGTGCTGTGCTATATGCCTGCAGTTTATAAAACAGTAAGTCCTAAGATTTTTGTAACTAGTAAACAGTGTAGTACAAGAAAAGAATAAAGAAAACTAGAGGGGTCAATACAAGTTGATTCAAACACCTACACCGTTTTTCAGTTTTTTTGGTAATTTTTTTGTGCCCTCGAGAAAAAATAATTTTTTTCAGCCAGAAATGGAGGAAAATTGGGAAAAAAATACATTATGGTGCACGGGTGTAACACATCCTTGTGAGTTTGCGACTTATTTGTTTGACTAGGTAAAATTAATCATCTTGCATATTTATTAATTGAGACGTAATCAATAATTCAATGTCTGATAACCAACCATTTCCACAATTATCTAAGGTCCATACGTCGGTGCCGGAAACTGATACTGCAATTGATAGATCCATTCCAGATTTTCCAGCTGCTACACCAATTGATGAAGATAATTACTTTAGATTTCACAAACCGCCTTCATATTTGTCACAAATATCAAAAGATGTTGCAGATTTCATTAATTTCCATCATCAAAATCATAGAAGGATTATTTTAGTTACATCGGGCGGTACAACTGTTCCTTTGGAAAATAATACTGTCAGATTTATTGATAACTTTAGTGCTGGTACTAGAGGTGCAACATCTGCTGAATATTTCCTTGAAAACGGTTATGCAGTAATTTTTTTACACAGAGAATTTTCATTGTTGCCGTATTCACGTCATTACAGTCATTCAACAAACTGTTTTTTGGATTATATGACAGAATCTGCAGATGGTAAAAAAGTTGAAGTTGATAATAAATTTCAACAAGAAATGTTAATAGTTTTGAAGAAATATAGATTTGCAAAAGAAAAAAATCTGCTTCTACTGGTTCCGTTTACAACTGTTCATCAGTATTTATTTACTTTAAAACTAATTGCTCAAGAATTGTCAGTTATAGGATCTGATGCAATTTTTTATTTGGCTGCTGCAGTTTCGGATTTTTTTCTACCAAGTTCTAGAGTTCCTGAACATAAAATCCAGAGTCAAAATGCTGGCAGTAAATTAGTTGTTGATTTAGAGCCAGTTCCAAAATTTTTAAGAAGATTAGTAGATTCTTGGGCACCAATTGCGATGATTGTTAGTTTTAAATTAGAAACTGATAACTCAATATTAATTAAAAAGGCAAGAGGTGCTTTAGAAAGATATAATCATCAATTGGTTATTGGTAATTTACTTCAAAGCAGGAAAAAGAAAATTGTTTTCGTCACTGCCGAAAATGAAGAATGGATTAAACTAGCAAATGATCAAATTGAAAAAAATGTTGATATTGAATCATTAATAATCCCAAGAGTTATCGAAATGCATAATGAATGGATAGAAAGTAGAAAAAAATTGGTTTTATAAATTAATTTTTACTTTTATTATTATTATATAAGTTATTTACAAGAATGAAATACCAATCCCCCATTGTAAACCTTTCCTTAAATCATCATGACTATGTGCAATTAATGGTATGACCCAATTTAATTCAAATCTAGCAATCGGATGCTCATAAACTAGTCCGACTCCAGTGCTAACATTAAACTCATTGAATAATCGTTTACTTAATTCTAGGTAATTTTCACTTTTTTTAAAATTTGTCAATTTACCTGCATTAGTAAAAAAATGTAATTTGAAACCTGAATCTTCAGCAGTAAATGGAATTTTACTAAATAAACTACTTCCAATCCCAAAAAATACATCACCTCCAATACTTAGATTCATTTGTTTTGGACCCATACCTGAAATAATCCAACCTCTAATATCATTCGCACCGCCTAATTGAAATTTATCCATAGGATGAATTAAATCATTTTCAATTGACTTTAAAATTCCACCTTTAAAGTTAACATTTAAAATATTGTTTTTGTTCATACTATAAGCATGTGACATATCCAATGCAGTTTTAAAAAATCGTGAACCTGGTAGTAGAGAAACCTCATTTGTTAACTTATAGAAACTACCTTTTCGTGGTAAAATTGGTGAATCTCTTGAATCTTTGGTAATCGCATGTGTAATACTATACTTCATTGAATCTCCGGCATTAAATAGGAAATTATCGTTAACTAGCGAATTATTTCTATAATTGTTTGGAGTTTGAGAAATTTTAATTGTACGTAATAAAGATTCAAACGATAATTCATGGTTTAATTTCCCTTCATGAGGTAAGTTTACTGTACCAATTTTGAAAGTTAAACCCTTAATAATTTGTTCATGATATGTTGTAAAATCAATGAATTTTGAAGAATGATATAACAACGTATCAAATTTATATGATGGCGAGTTTAATATTGGTGTTGAATATGAAACTAAGTATTGTGATTTGTTTGAATGTCCTACCTGATTTGAAGCAATATTTGTATCAAAATTTAAAAGTTCACCACCACCAAAAATATTTTTCCATTGCAATGTTATATAACCATCACCTTCACCATTACCCACATTTGTACCAATTTTCATGAAAAATTTTTTAGTTGGTTGTATTTGTAAATTTGCCACAATTTCAAGTGTGTTCAAAGTGGTAAATGGTGTCTTAAATTGTGGTGATGCAATACCTAATGCAATATTTTTAATTATACCAGTCTTGGTAAAATTTTCAGTTGTTAAATCAACATTTTTAAGAAATTCTCCCAACGTTAAGTGCTCGTTGTTATTAAGTAAAGGTGACAATTGTCTTTGTAAAAAATTATCTCTAAAATTATTGCCGGCTCCTAAAACATTAACTCTAAGAACTTTGACCGGCCTACTATTATTTTCAGTCAAGATTTCATTGAAGACTTTGCGATTATAATCTAGAATAACTTGTTGACTTTCAAGCTCTAATTTTTCAATTTCTGATGACTGTTTTTTTTCTTTCGAGAACGTTTCCATAAATTCTTCCTGAAAAAGTTCAGGGCTACTACTCATTGTTTAATAGCAATTTACGTTATACGAAGAAGAATTTATTATTAAGATTCATCACAAAATGTTTCGTATTGATCCCGGCAAAAAAAAGTTGTACATCAAATACATAATTATTCTTTGCACGTTTGAAAATTGACAGATCTCTATCTTTCTAATATTTAGCAATGATACAAATAAATAGTCAATGATGATTAATTAAAAATACTTTTATCAAATAAAGATTCCAAAATATGATAGAATATTATTCTGGTTTTGCTAACTTTCTTGAAAATTTATTACAAGATATTATTCATCAGTTTCAATATTTTCAATCCTGGAAAGCCACCACTTAAATAGTGTAATAACAGATAGTTAATGAGGTTCCTACCATACATTATCTTTAACAACTTGTTTTTGGAATAATAATATATGTTTAATAAATGAACCCTAATATAATTTTATTTTCACTCAAAAACTTTTTTAAAATTTGTTTATGTTTATTAGTCATAAATTTGCTCTTCAAGTATTTTCTAAAACTTGAGTTCTAAATAGCTTTGCTTTTAGATAAACTAGGGCATATAAATTGTGATAGTTAAAATACTGCTTGCTATTTAAACCAATTTATAATTAAACACAGCCAACAATCAGAATTTGAAACCTTACAGACTATTACCTTTTCCAACATAAAAAAAAAATTAATTAAATGGAATCTTGCAAGATAAGAACAGCTTTCACTCCATTGTGAGAAATATAAATGTTTATTAGTTGGCCAACTAGTTTTTGTTATAAAATTATAAAATGACAAATAAAAAAAATTGTTTTATTATTATTTTTTTTTGTGGAAGTTAGAAACGTATCTAAATATATTGCAACACAGTTTGAAGTTAATTAATATAAAATTTGAAATTTTTTTTTTGATGTTGATTAGTTTCTGGTTAAAAAGCCCATAAAAATGTGAAATAATAAACAGTGTTTAAGCATATGACGTTCCATTGTTTTGAAGTTATATCGGTCCCTTGATGAGGTGGAATCGTGATGGTAAAAGCTACTCATTAACTTCCAAAATTTCACTAATATCAAATCACTGCTATTGGATTGTTTAAAATCAAAAATATCTTGTAATATTCAAATGTAATTAGTAGATTAAAGTACACTAGAAATGATATTGAAAATTGAAGGATTGCCATGAAAAATTTATGGACAACAACAATGTTTGTACTTTTTTTCAATTATCTTTTAGAAGTAACCAATGCTGAATTATCAAACATAAAATATTATAATCACATCATCTATTTTAAATTGTATTGGAGATATTTGATGGGGTATCAAAAAGATGGACTATCTGATGGAATTTCGATACATAATCAAAAATTACCCGTATGATATCTAAATTATTATTATAAGAAGAGAAGTTGAACAAAAAAAAATCTGTTTGTGTTAAAGAGGTTTAAATATCTTAAAACTAAGAACCTAAAAAAAAAAAAAAATTAAGAATAATTAATTTAAAGTATAAGAGATAGGTTTAGGCAGTAGCATTATGTAATGTAATTAGTGCAGAATTACCGAAATTGAGTGCTAATTTTCGGAAAACTTCGAGAACTCTCACAAGTTATGTTTCCTTATTTTTAAACAGCTTGTTAGCATTCTAAAAATATACCATACCTTAAGTATCTCTTCTTTGTACAAAGATTGATTTCATAAAGGTAAAGGATCGTTTTATTAACTGATGCTTAAAAACTGAACTTACGGACTACGATTTATTATAAATATTTTTTATTTAAGTTATATTATTTATCCAAATGATTGGTCTTAATTAGCACTGTAAGATCTAGTCTACTCTGCACTTCAAATGAATTCTAAAGCATTAAAAATGTTTACAATTTTTGGTATTATTTTTGAGTATGCTGCTTTTAACTAATCGTCCAGTGTATTAGAAAACCATAATTTGATTCTGTAACTTTCAATAATCCAGATTTTTGTGGTCTTGCATTTTTGCATTTGAAAAAGTTTTTGTTGATTAAAAGTTTGTGTTAATACTACTCAAGACACATTTTCTTTAATATATATTGTTACATTATAAAATATTCTGATTAATTCTTGCCATTCTGCTGATTCAAATAATTTTACTACCTGCAACGCTAGTCATTGTCAAATGTAATTTGAAATAGCAAATACCAAGGCTGGATATTTTCAACGATGTTTTTTCTATTAGAAAAAAGCTATATTAATATATCAAATAGTTAATTTGGCAGAACAGCAGTTAATTTAAACCCAATTTTAATAATAATATAGCCACGTTTTAAGAAAAAACTTAAGTTAGTACAAGACTTAACTATCTTTAGTGATATGTTCATATATTTATTTCCAATATACCTCAGTACTCAACATTTAAAAGTGATATAAATTGGAAAGCAACCATAGTGCATTGCTAACATGATGATTTACATTTTTTGAAAAATATGAACCGGAAATGAGTTTCTAAGTAAAAAAGAAATTCGAGAAAAAAAGTAGACTGGCCAATAAAAATTCCACATGCAAGAAAGTCAATTGATTAGTTATTGCAGATTTTCAACTTATATATTTCTCAGAATGTTAATTTTTTCGGCCACAGTAACTGCAGCTGATGTTTGAAATGTGTTCCGATGGTTCGGTAAAATCGAAAAAAACTTACAATATCGGGAAACCGCAAATTAATTTTTTTTGGTTTTTTCTGCAAGTTAAGTATCCGGTCATATTACCGAACTTGCACATAAATCTGTTGAAGCATTTTCAATTGGCGAAAAATAGGTTAATCTTCAAAACATAAGTTGCAGCTATAAAAGTGACATTTTAAATATCAATACTAATTGCCAATATAGCTTACTTTATCGTGGGACGTTTACAGCAATATTAGGTTGTATGGAAGATACAATAAGTGCCTACTATGTCGGTTTTACTATTACCGTGTGTATTTCAAGGCAATAAAATTTTGTGTTCTCTTCCAAATTAAAATAAATTTAGATTGTATGACCATTTAAGCAGACCCTGCATTTTTTAAGTAACCGACTTAAAAGAATTCAATTAATTCATATTTTCCATTCCAAACTATATCTTTGGCCCTATGATCCGTTTAAATGCCAAGGTCAACTTTAAAAATATTTTCGAAATAAAGCAGGGTTATGCTTTGCGTGCTTCATAAACTTTCTTGAAATCAGTACTTTGTCGCCGATAAACAATAAGCATTGAAAATAACCTTAACTAATTTCAATTAAAAGATTGTTGTACTTAGCGAGGTTATGATAGACCGCTTGAATTCTTGAGGTTCTTACAAATATGTATGCGATTTATGATTTCGCAAACGTTTTAAATTTATTAAATTTGAAGAGTAAACAAAAAATGAAATAAAGTCTCACTTTTAAATGTTCTTATTTATGGTACGATTTAGGTTTTTTTCGGCGACGTTTTCTCAACTGCTCATATTCTTTATTTTGTTTTCAGGTAGATTAGACATATTCAGCATGTTTCAATTTGCGGACTTGGAAATATGCTTTCAGGAATAAAACTGATATACTGAGAGAGGGTACCATAGTAATTGGCGGTCATAATTGAAAGGCTTTATCATGGCAACTCTCCCGAATACACGATTTTTCGGTTTCATTTCATGTGTAGTTTGTAAATAACTAGTATCCGCGTTCACACACTAAACAAATACCAAAATCATAAAACAACAATAACTTTTTACGTCTGTACACGACTATTCGGCTATTGTGCCGAAATGCTACCGAATAAGGTTTTGGCATTCCGACAAGCAGGCCTCCGATGCTAAAAAAGGTGGCAACGGTTCCTTTTGACATTAAAAAAAAGTCTAAGCCTTAAGTGGCGACATTGATGCATTAATGTGTTTCGCCCGAAGTAGTAAAATTATCGGCAACTTCAGTAATAATTGAATTAAAATGATCGGAGCTATGGGCTTTGTTGCCGAATATGGTTCGGGTTTTTGTACGGAATTTTTTCCCATGATAAAAAATTCCTATCCCCTTTTCTACACTTCTTTCTTTTGGAGTTACGTTTTTTTTGGATATTTATTTGGTTGCTGGTTATACAATTTAGATATACACAGAAATTATTTAAATGTTCAACGTATATCAACCCTCGAATTCAAATTCAAGCGAGTCAACATCAAACATGGATCGGCAATTGAACGCGAGTGGTAATATTTCACTAACAACATTTGATTCAAAGAAAAGAAAACGGTCATCTAAAGCTTGTATAATTTGTCACCAAAGAAAGATTAAATGTGATTTAGATTCAAAAGGCGATCATGAAAGGTGTTCAAATTGTGATGAATTAAATTTAAGATGCGAGCTATACAAAAGAAAAAAAAGGATTAAAAAATACCAAATTCAAGAAAATTTAAAACTTTTGTTAGATAAAACAAATTTACAAAAAGTGAATAATTTAAAATTAGATTCCAACTTAATTTTGGAATCGTATGTATTAAATAATGACAAAAGTATCGAGCATATTTTGAATATTTTAAATTTAACTGACAGTGAAAATAATCTAATCAAAAAATTACTGCCCGAATTAGACAATAGCAAAATCAGTGTTAATGATAATAATAATCAATCAGTCATTAATAAATTAGATGAAAATGATGTAGAATATTTAAAAAATGTTGGCTGCTTTAACTTACCGTCTTTAGATCTTTGCCAGGTTTATATCAATGATTTTTTTAAAAAAATTTATCCCCGATTACCAATTATTGATAAAAAAAAGTTTTTGGATTCTCATACAGATTTAACAAATCCACCATCATTATTATTACTACAATCAATTTTGACCGCTGCATCAAGAGTAATTACGGAATCACTACCAAACGATGAACAACGATTATCACAAGCTAATATCACAGCAATGTTGTATAAAAAATCAAAACTACTATTTAAGTACGGATTTGAAAGGAATCCCATTAAAATTATTCAATCTTTAACTTTTATGCAACTTTCAGATTTTGTGGAACATGAGACAGAAGAAATTTCATTTTATTTTTGGAGCGAATTCAATAAAATACACATTAATAATTTAGATGAAATTGAGGGAAGAATTGTTCGAAAGATTTACTGGTTCTGGAAGACGAAAGATAATTTTCAAAATTTTGTTCCAAATAAATTGTCCTTTTCAAAATATGCGTTTTCTAATAAAATACATAAATTTTCAAAATTGTGTATTGATGATTTCAAATTTGATGAAGATTTACCAGATTTATCAAAACATGGTATTATTGAGCTATATAAATCTCAAGATTTATCAATGTTTATTATAAAAAATTCAACAAAAGCAGATTTTTTAGCATCAAAAAATAAATCATTTGACTATTTAGTTAAAAATATGGATATTAAAGTTAAGGAATGGTTTGATAACGTGCCAAAAAATTTAAAGTTTAGACTTAAAAATAAAAAGACTCATACATTTCAGGCAGGCACGGTAACTTTAGCTTATTATTTTTTATTAATCATAATCCACAGTAAAAATATACATAGATACACACCAATGGAACAAAATAACAAACTTATTTTAAAACCAAAATACTTTCCATCATGGGGGATTCTATTTTATGCTACAGTGATGAGTTATTGCATTTTGCGCAAATTTAGAAAACAAATCTTATTTTTACCAACCTGTAAAAGTTTCAAATCTTTTTACTATTTATCAATTGCGAAACCATTAATTTACTTTTTATCATCGAAAGAATATTTTGAAAACATTTTATATTCGAGTTCAATTAACGAAGTTACTGTTGGATTGCTAGATTTGATTAGACCAATTTCCAACATTTCCAATACAGGAAGTGGTATTAAAGAATTATTTATTGTATTACAAAGGTTATTTAATGAGAGACAGTATCAGGTCGAACTAACTAATACTTTAGGTGATGGAATAAAAGAAAAAAAACTATGTGAAAATGAAGATGAAGATGACGATAGAAAATTTGAAAAAGATTTTAAACCTGATGTTGGTTTGGATATTAAACTTGATCCAAGGGAATTATTTACTTTGAATATATCAGACATTGACGAAAAATCAATAAATTCAAACTTAAAACCAGGTAAAATGAGTATTACGTCATTAGTTGCTGATTCAGATACTATTATACATAATCTAATTATCGATAATACAGAAGACTTAATGAATAAATTAAAGAATAATTGGATACCTAATATTTCAAATTTAATTTAATTCTACTTTACTAAAATTACATGAATATTTAACTTTGATATTTGCATTGGCATTATGATAGATTATATATAATGATAACTTATAATTAATAAATATGTAGCTGATTAGCGTGGGGTAAAATTTTAGTTCTTTGATAAGAAAATTGAGTTTCACCATTTAGTAGCGTAAAAAAAGTTCTAAAATATACTTTCTAGGCCACTAATGATAAATGAATAGAAACAAGCATCACAATTAAATTAAGTTCATTTTTCCTTTACAAAATATTTTTTTTATTTTCAGTTTTAAAGTTGATAAAAAAGTGTAGGCCCTCGGAAATAGAAAAAAGTTGAATATCCTGGGATGTGTTTAAGGATATTATTTAAATTCAAAATGTATATTGATGAAAATGGCGTCTAGAGACTGAAATTAAAAATATTCTCCAACATTTTATGAATATTACTTTATGTTAGGGCTTGCTAACATATGGTAATCCAGTTTGTTCGATAAAAATATTGGATGTCTTTATTCAGTGTAGAAAAGTTTGGGGTATACTTCCTAGACCAATGTTAAATGTACAGGAAAAAACAATGACAACAAAATTGGATTTATCTTTCCGTTACAAGATACTTTTTTTGTTCATAGTTTTAGAGCTTTAAAATTGGAAAAAATTATGGTGACCCTGTGAATATAAAGAAACCTGGATTGAATATATTTCACATTATTCGGATTCAAAATGTATATTGGTGAAAGTATTTTATAAATCGTAAACTAAAGAAACTTTCTAACTATTCATAAGCGTTAGTTTATGTATGGACTTGCTAGAATATGGTTTTTTTAAATTAAAAATTTAAACACAAACTAATAAAACAACTTGTTTAATATTGTGAATATTGGAAGCTTTTTCGATTGATGTGACTTATTAGAAAGAGGATGACGATAGATGGTGAGTTTCCACTCCGGTCTGAATAAACAGTTTGTTTGCTCATAATTTATGCAACATATAAAAAGAAACGAGAAGGGTAATTAGATTTATCGCGGAGATCGGGAATGTAAGAAATAAATCGGGAATAATTATGATATGTATCTATATGCATATTTATATTTTTTATTATGCGCCTGTTGTTTAAATTATGAAAATAATTTAGTAATTTTATATTTGTCACGTTAACGCCGGTATATATATATATTAGCCTTTGATGGAAAAGGCAATTGAGTTTTAAAATATTTTTACTGCAATAGACTGAAAGCAAAGACTAGCCAGGATTTTCCAAAAACTAATACAGACCATAATACTCGGCCTCTAAAGAAAAAAGCTAATATTTCTATATTAACAATTTTAAAATTAGTTTTTTAATCCAAATACATGATATTCACTGATCACGGAACTTTATTCGTTTAAACTACTACTGTCGATTGATACAACTTAAAAAAATACACCTATACATGTGGTTTCTTTTTAGTTAGATGTTTCCGACACTGTTTGAAATATATCCACTCTACTTAAGTCCTTCGATTCAAATTAGGTCAAAATTGTTTATTACAATATATTGTTCCCTGAGCTACGTACATACATCATCGGATATATACATATAATAATTAATAGACACTATTTACGGTGTTTATGCGCATGACCGGATATTAATTTATTATGATCGGCGCATATGCAATAATTACAAGTGCAATAGTAATACTTATTGCAAAGAATATTAAAATTGGAATTTTCTTAAAAAGTAGGTGGCTAGGGTCAACAAATTTTTTCTCTCACACCAGAATGTTAGTATAAGTACCCGAATTCATAATTGTTTTTAATTTTGTTTCGTATTATTTCAATACTTGAATAATTCTTATTTGGACAGTTTATTTGTTTTTTCATGTCATTTTATCATCGCATTTAATCTTTATCTTTGTCATACCTCCTACTATATGGCAATAATAGTAATATTTCACGAGAGAAATAGTATATACGAGATTTGTTAACTTAATTCAATTTGATTCTCGCGCGGTGGTAAAGTTAATCTCTAGAAGAAACGCAACGAGCCAATTATCGATTGCTTTACGAAAATAAATATCTTCTTGTCACATGTGTTTTATATTACTGCTAAAAATTATTTATATAATAATAAAATCTTGGTTACTTACTTAATGCCTATTTGTCCAAATAAACAAACAAGAAGTATGAAAAGCAGTAAAAGGATATAAACTGCAATTTTTCATGATTTATGACTATCTAATAAGAACTTACATATCCTTTTTTTGATTGCAGGTTTAATGTTTTGGACTGTAAGGTTTCCAGTTTAAACTTACATAAAACTCAATTGAGGAATTTCATTCTGACTAGGGATGGAATAATGCTGTTGCCGTATCATCTTTAGATGGCAGTTGACCAGAAGATTATGCCCCAGCTGATATAATGATCGTTTTAGACATTTACATGTTCTCCAAGAATCATTGCGGTCAATATTTAAGTATAAAAACTGGCTATGTGTTAACTTCATGTTTTTCACGCTGAATAGGTATATTTTTTGCTATTTATGCCTTTGTTTATTTATTCATCATAAAATAATATCATATTCGTCTTCAAGGACCATTTAATTGAATCCTTATATTTATTTTATTATTTGTCCTAGTTAAAATTTCAATAATTTTAAATTTTTAAAAGATATCCAAATATCTGTTGTTGCTACGATGTCCACAAAGGTTAGTCAAAAATGCAAAAACACCTTTACAAAAACTTGTACTGATCATAACAACTGACTTAAATAGTGGCTCAATTTTATCAGTTTGCAACCAAAACATAGGGAGATACTGTAAAAATTCAAAAAGTTATTATTTTGAAATCCAAATACTTTAATTTGTTTAGCTTGGTTGGATTGGAGTAGACTAATTGTAAACAATTGGACTGAAAGGATAAAAAACCCTATTGGAATCACTTTCATGTTTAAATTAAAATTACATGTCATTGCAACAAATATCAAACGCAAATTTTGAACAAATAAATTTTAAATATACTAATTATTTCAATTAAAATTTGGAAAGAAAACTTTACAAATACATTAATTTATTTGGTATCGATATTGCTATGGACTGAATATTAAAAGATTTAAATTTTTCTTTTTTTATCATGTGTTGAATTATTTTTGGGACATCAAAGACATATAAGAATTTTGTATTTTATATCAAAGTGAATATGAAAGCATATAACTGTATATTGACAATCAAAAACTGAGCTCAAGTTAAGTATTTAAGATTTAAAAAAATTTAAAAAGTATAAAAGTAAAAAAAAAAAGTTTATCCTTTGCTTATGACTATCAAAGTCATAAAATCACCAATTGTAATTATTTATATTTACTAAATATTTTGGCATCTGTAGTAGAAAAGTTTTTAAAACGGTAGAGCTTTTTCTTCGACAAATTCTTGTTTTAATGATATTAAGTCAATAATTTTCTTTTACCAGTACCAATATCAAAATCCTTTGAGCAAAAGGAGGAATCGTAATAGTTTTTATAGATAACCCAGAAACAAAACAAAAAATTAAAATTGGAACACATATGAGAACTTCAAAGAATGACTGAACTGAAGCTAGTGAGCCAATTGGGAATATAGCAACCTAAAATTATGCTATTAAAATTAAGCAATTTAATAAAAAATCAAACATTGAACCGAACACACCACATTGAGAAGTAAACGGCAATTCGTTAGTGGATATAGCTTAAGTTTCTAATGCTCTTCTAAATCATAAATGTATCAAACCACGTAGAAATTGATTAAAAAGAAAAAGCCAATATCTAAGTGAAGGTATAACCTGATGAGGTGTTGCAGCCAAGTAATATAATAATCCAATGATTAAAAGAATTGCGACATCAACCAAGGTTAAGAAAATGATTTAAAACAAAGCAGTCCTTCAGAAGACCTGTCTAATAGCAGAAGGTAGAAATTTTCTTTAATCTTAATATTCCCGTCCAAAATGCAGTCAAAACAAAAAAAAATATTTTGATTATCACATAAGAAGCAAAGTACAATTATTACAGTGCTCTCTGTGTCAATACATGATTGAAGATTAAACTATAAGGTATGTATCCCAGTGGTACAAGCGCAAGTGAGAGGAGTTTTTGGAATTAAATGCAGCAATTCATTTAACAGGCGTTTTGGCTTTATGTCGCTACACTACCACAATTTCTACAAATTTATATCACGTGACAATCAAGTCATGCCAAGCATCTATTTATTTTCACACGTATAACTTATATAATGTTTTGATCATGACTACTATATATCGAATTGTAGTGTTAAGGTACAATAATAAAGATGTTTGTGCAAAGTTTTTTTAGAATAAATCAACCCAACCAAAATATTTAAACCATTTTGGCTCAACCAGAATACAAGTTGCATCGGCAACATGAATAGGTTTATCTCTCGAATTAGTTGCTGGAATTGTTTCAATATGACCTCTAATAATACATTTTCTACCCTTAGTTTCCGTAACATTGGCAATTAACATGATATTTGAATTTGGAGGCGCCTTATTTTTAAAGTCAATTGTAAGTTTCGCAGTAACACCTCTTTTTGATGGCAATTTATCAAATCCACAAAAACATAATGATTCATCAAGTAATGTTGAAATTATACCATTATGTATTTTATTATCATCACCTGTCAAGCTTGAGCCAAGATGACAAAATGAATACATTGATCCCTTTTCTTTATCAAGTAAAATAATTGGGCCAACATCAAGGTGATTTGGTGAATTCAAAAGTCCTGATCCAATATGATTTTTTTTATGAGCTTCAGGTATTAATTGTTCAGGCGTCAGTAACTTGTAGTGTTTATTCAAATAAACTTGTTGAAATAGCTTATCGTGTTGTATTTGGTTGAATATTTTCATACTTTCTGCAGTCGAACGATTATCCGTCAGTTTTTCTTTATTATCGATATTGGGCCATGCTCTTGCAAATAAACTAAAACCAATTCCAAAAAATGAACCTGCTAAAACGGTTCTACCAATAAATTTGAAAGCTCCTCCTAATATACCCATAACTATATTTTAATAAATTACTATATCTTTATCTATTGATAATCACGTAAAACCAGCTTATTGCGCACAATTATTTTTGTTTGTGGGTTTTCTTTTTCCTCAATTATTAAAATTTGGGTTTTTTTCGAGCTCAATTTAAAAACAAGTATGTATTATTGTCTGTTTTATCAACAACAATTGGCTATCATATTATAAAACTTGTATTCATCTTTGTACTCACATCAGCACGCATTTATATATATACTTGATCATATTTACAAAATGCAAGATGAAAATTCTATAAGTATTCCTGCTTCCGAAAATACGGCAACTCCTTCACCCGTGGTATCTTCTAAATCTGAGTCTAGTCAAGCCGTTCCTACAGATAATAACAATGATGGTAATACTGATAATAAGAATATCAGCCAGAATAAGTCTGTCTCAATAGAGCCAAATAGTTCACACGGTGTCGAGGGTAATCAAAATTCAATAAAACTGGAAAATTCATCTGTGCCAGTTAAAGAATCTTCAGATGAGTCCAATATTACACCACCACAAACTACAAAAGTGATTGACAGTAATGAAGAAAATGAATTAGTTTTATTAAATTTGGAAAATTCTAGTAGTAATATAAGATCTTTAAAAGATGCTCCTATAGAAACTACAGAATCTAGTAAGAATAATCTGGCAAATTCTCAAATGGAGACCACAAAATGCAAGCCATCCCCTACAAAAGAAAATATTCAAAATAAAACTGTTGAAGATTCTGTTGATGATGATGTTGATCCCAGCATTGATAATAGTCCAAATGATAAGGATGGAGCATCTTCCGAAAAAGTACAAGATTTATTAGATAATAATAACTTACTAAAAATGGACAGTAATGATAAATTAGATGAAGATTTTGATATTAAAATGGCGGAAGCAGATGAAATTGCAGAAAAAGAAGACGAATTAGATGATGCGATGTTAATGGTTCATCAGTCAAAGCAATTGGATGAAACTGAAAAAAAAGAACTAGCTAAATCTTTTCCATCTAAAAAACCTGCACTTCATAATGATGACAGTAATAATAATGATGATGATAATAATATTAATGATGATGATAATAATATTAATGATGAAGATAATAATAATAATAAAGACAATAACATCTCATCAGACCCTTTTGATAATGAGTCAAATATAATCGAAAATAATTCAAATAATGAAATTTTAGCTAAAAAAACTTTAAAACAAGAAGTGGTTGCAACCAAATTTGAGCCAACTTTATCTACAGAATTACTTAAAAGGCAAACTCATATCATTGTTTTACCTTCATATGCATCTTGGTTTGATATGAAAACTATCCATAAAATTGAAGAAGAATCATTACCTGAGTTTTTTAATAATCTAAATAGAAGTAAAACACCTGGAATTTATATGAAATATAGAAATTTTATGGTCAATTCATATAGAATAAATCCAAATGATTATTTATCTTTTACCTCTATCAGAAGGAACTTAATTGGCGATGCAGGTACTCTACTTAGAGTTCATAAATTCTTAAATAAATGGGGGTTAATAAATTATCAAGTCAATCCGGAAACTAGACCAGTAGCTGTCGAACCACCTGATTCTAGCGATTTTATAGTGGATTTAGATACACCAAGAGGTATGTTCCCATTTGAAAGTTATAAACCACAAACTGAATTTCCTGATTTATTAAAATTTAAGTCAATATTGAATGAAAAACCTGAAGTTGATGATGGCAATGAACCACCCACAAAGAGACAAAAAATAATAACACCGGATATTAATTTAGGTTGGACACTGGAATCAACAAGCAAATTAATTGAAGGCGTTAGTAAATTTAGAACTAATTGGTATAAAATTGCTGAATTTGTCGGCGACAAAACTCCAGATCAATGCATTATAAGATTTTTGAAATTGCCAATGGAGGATAAGTTTTTAGAAAATAACAAGAATCTCTTAGGTCCTTTAAAATATATTCCAAATTTGACATTTTCACCAAATGATAATCCGATAATGTCAACTTTAGCTTTTTTAGTTAAATTAGTCGATCCAGATGTTGCAGCTGCTGCTTCCAACAGAGCGATTGAAGTCATTGATAAAAAATTGGAAAGAAAATTAAACAGAAATAAAAAAATTGTTGAAGAATCAGAAGTTGGTACAAGGACAGATGCTTTGAAAGATATCAAAGATGCCGCAATTAATTCGTTTGGTATAATTGGAGCAAAGTCTCATCTTTTTGCTTGCTTTGAAGAAAGAGAAATAAATAAATCATTTGTTAATATCATTCAAAATCAATTAAAAATTGTAGATTTAAAATTAAATAAATTGACTGCATTAGAAAGAGAATATGAACTTCAAAGAAAACAATTGAATAAAAAAGCTGATGAATTATTTTTGGAGAAATTAAGTATGTTTAAGTATGCAAATTCCGCCACATCAAAATTAATGCAGGCTGTTGATATCATTGAATCAAAAACTAAAGAATTTTCTGATGATGATAAAGACGTTGAAAAAATTAAGAAAATGTTAAGTCAAGCAAAGGATATTTTACTTAAGCCACCACGTAAGCAAATGAATGTTCTTGAAGAAGGTGACGGAGAGGCCGAAAAAGTTAAAGAAAATGAAGATGAAAATTTGAAGCCAGTAAGCTTTGAGGCTCCTATGTTATACAGATATTGGAGCGGTTAATGCATTTTTGGTGTTAGATTCATTTTTTGCTTGTTATTACATACAATTTTTTTTGTTATCTTTTATATTGTACATTGTTTTATATAAGAAAGAAATAATAATATATTAAGAAACCATCCATCTATAAACACGTAACTACAAGAATTTATCCAATTTTTCCTCTTTACTTTGAAGTTTGTTAACATTCATATCGTTTTTAACTTCCACACCTTTGACTTCTTTATAAGCTCTCTTAACTACTTCTTCGTCTAATCCTTGTAATCCGGTAAATTCACTAGCTTTCAGGCCAAAAACATCAACAAATCTTTCATTCATACTTTTTAAATTTGTCCTAACATCTTCAATTGTAGCTTCGCCTCTATCCACTTTCAACTTCAGTTCAGTTAATAAATTGAATTTACGTTCATAATTTTCCGATAACTCTTCTCTCATATTTTTCTCCCTCATAATATTTAACACTGATGATCCAAGTAAAGTTATTAAAAATAGTTGCCATACAGTCATTCGAAGTGATCTACGGATCATGGCTTTTTTAATAGCTTTCTTTTCATCAACGGTAGCAGAAGGCACATCAATCTGCTCAACGTCCTTCTCTGCCAGTTCTTTTGCCGTTAGTGGTATTGGTTGGTGACCAACATCAGACATATATGACTCCGATGGTCTTGGTAACTGTTTCTGATACCTGATATTTGTATGAAATGAACGTATTACACGAAGCTTTAGCATGATATGAATCTATTTGATTTCTTAAGTAGTAAAATTTGAAAGTAAGTTAAATACCAAATATTGTGAAATCCATTTCGAGATGGGTCACAAAAATATTTATGTGTACGGTTGTCTACAAAACAATTTCTTTCAATTCCATTTTTTCTATACGGGAGGAATCTACTTTTTTTTGTTCAGTAACAAACATAAATATATCATAAAACAATTACAAAGTTATCTAGTAATAGAGTTATTCCCCATCACTATTGTTATCATCATCTTCGTCAATTCTAAAATCTTCATCATCAGGAACTGGATCTTCGTGGGTTTCAAAATCATTGAACCCTTCAGAATCTCCATGTTCTAAGAAACTTCCAATTTCTCTAGCATCTTCGTCATCACCACTCCAAAATAATGGGTCCTCTTCTTCAACTCTATCATTGAAGAATGCACCAATACTTCCATCTCTTGCGGCACTATTTCCTCTAAATTTGTTAAAAAATTGGTTAAAATTTCGATATCCTTTACCCATCAAATGGAAACTCCAAACACCAACTTTAACAATTTCATTAATAATTTTATCGGTCTTGTTTTCTTCAACCAAGTGTAAGTTATCATCATCGTCTAATCTAATTTCACCTAATCTACTGAAACCACCATTTCTACGAATACCCTTTTCATAAACGACCGCTAAACATCCCGCAAATGCCAGCATTGGGATAAAGAAAACAAAAAACATTCCCCAGCCTCCAACACCATTATGCTTACTTTGTTTACCTGGACATGTATGTGAAGTCCATTTATCCAAAATTAAACCACCAACACACGTACTTGCTTCTAGTTTACGATACCCGGTTGCTTCAAACCATTCATCAATATTATTGTCCTCACAAACTTCATCTCCTTTATATCCTTCTAAACCTTTAACCAGTTTACAGGTTCCATCAACATTTAATTCGTAATTGTAATCACATTCGTAATCTTCTCTAGTACATGCACAGTTCTTTTCCACTCTATATCCCTTTTCTAGAGGAGCTTTACCAATAAAACAATTTTTGTTTGGTAAACGGCGCAAATATTTGGATTCGTGACCAAATAGACAAGAATCTTTCAAACTTGGGTGTTTAGGAGTAAAATATTCATAGTCATCATCTTTTTTATTTTCATTCAATAACAATTCACATTGTCTAGGATATATTTTAGTGAAATCTAACGAAAAAATGCTATTGGAGACATCCTTATCTTTAACAATTAAGATAAAACTTCTAGAAGAATCCGATGGAACGGTGGAAATATCTTCAACCAAATATTTATTTGGTGAAAATTGATATTCTTGCCATGAATCTCCCATATCAAGTGAATATTTTACAATATTTGTTTCAACCTCTATTGGCACAATAACTAAAATTGTACCTTGATCGCCAAATTCCCAAATGTAACGTCCCTTAGCAACTTCTTTCCAAGAAATACCTCCGTCTTTAGAAAAAAATAAAGCAGTGGATCCATCTTCCATCGGTGAAAGTGACGTACCAACATTGCCTAAACCAAATAACATACCTAATGCAGAAGATGATGAAAAGGTATCTCTTCCAGGATCCACACGTTCGGTGTACGAATGTAAATGTAAACTACACGCTTTGCATTTATATCTCTGACCTTCAGAGTCTGTTTTTGGCGCTGGTAATAATGACCAAGAAGCTGCGTCATTATGAGAAATCATTGAAGCAAGTTTTTTTTCTTCTTTTTTAGCTGAAACTTCATCGTAGTTAATGACAACGTTAATCATTGATAGTCCTTCGAGGCTGGTAACGCTTTCATAATCAACATAGGCATCTTTGTTTCTATTAACATGCCTCATTGATGTGGAATATAAAGTACCATTATAATTTGCTTTTAGTAACGCACCAAATTCATATCCAGTTTCATCATTGGTTGTAACATGCATAAATAACTCAGGTGAATTAACGTCAAGAATAGTATAAGCAGTTTGCTTTGAAATTTGTAAATCATGTGGGAACTTAACTTCGGCATATGTATTACCATCAACAGAAACAAATGCTGTTAATGAATTATCATCATTTAATTTAGCAGCAATGAAATACTTACCACTAGTCGTCGAACCAATAATCTTATCAAATTCGATTTCTGGTGAGGTTGCAAATTCATCTATTGAAGAAATTAAACGATAATACATTTGATTTTCAACTTTCTGATCACAAATAATTAAATTATCATGAACTTTGTAATTATCTAAATCAAACAAAGATTGTGCAAAAATACAGCTTTTAACGTTGTCAACCAAATGAGTAAATGTTTTACCATTATCTTTAGTAATAGCAGCACGCATGCGACAATTTCCTGAACTATCACAATCAGTATCAGCAACCCAAATAAAAATTGCTGGATCTTGTTTATTGAACGACATTCTAAACGAATTATATGATGATGAAACGTATGGTGAAGCAAATTTTTCAAAACTGATTGCTCTATTATTGGAATGGTAGATACTACCTGTATCTGTAACTAGATAAACTTGATTTGGGAAGTAAGGATTTAAAAAAATGTAAATAAAATGGCCTTTATCTTCTGCTAAAAATGGAAGATCCATAAAATTCTCACCTCCATCATAAGAAATATAAACATTTCTTGAAATAGTGTAAACAATCAAAGTTTCATCTGGTGCACCATTATCAACGGGATCCAATTCTAAATATTGATAATACATGATATTCTCATGAAATTCAGTTATTCTAACAGTTATTTCTGAGTTATTTTCATTATTCAAAGCATCTTTACATGATAATGTGTAATCATCTTTGGGAGGACTATAGCCTTCTGTACATAAATTACCTGGGATTTTCCGACGACTAGAAACTTTAACTTTTCCTTTATTATCTAGACAAAACTTTTTTGCTAGTTGAGCAAGTAAAGGTTCACATTCATCATTTTCATTCATTCTAAAGCCATAGGAACATTCTGAATCTTTAACTGTACATTGGCATGGTTGTTCAATGACTTTAAGGTCTTCATAAACTTTATTAACAAAACAATCGGCATTCATTTTTCTTCTGATAAACTTTTCACTATGGCCATAAACACAAGTCGGTTGCTTAGATATTGGATCCACTCTAGCTTCCCATTCCTCAAAATCTTCAGTAGTACAAGTTCTATCAAATGCCCCACTAAAATCAATCGAGTAAGTGACATATTCTTTCGTATCACCATTAATACCCACAAGTAAGATTACTTTATCGGAATTATCTTTGTTTGTCACAAAAAAAAGAGGAACCAATTTAGTATCTATTTTAACTTCCTCCCATGTATCACCTTGATCTAAAGAATAAGAAAAGTAATCAGCATAATTGTCTGTGACACCAGAATAAAAATATTCTATACTAACTGGGATTGTAACAATGATATTACCTAAATCACCGAATTGAAAAATTGATGGCTTATCGGAAATTTTTTTCCAGGACATGCCAGCATCTCTAGAAATATACGTTTTTAGTTTTGAAACATCGGTTGTTGAATATTCACCAGTGTTACCAACACCGACTAAGATACCTGGCGTTTCACCGGTCACAATTTTACCATCACCCGATCGCTCAGTAACCCAACTAATATGTAAAGAGCAATCTACGCCATTCTGGCAAGAATCATCATCTGTAATATTCAATAAATTCCATGATCCACCATCATCAAAAGTAATCATTGATTTTGTATTCATAGCGTAATTTTTGCTATCATACCCTTCATCATGTGCAGCAATCCAAACGCCATCTAGTGTCTCAACTTTAGAAACTAAACTCATGCCCAATACATTAGATAAAACATTGCCAAAAATTTTGTCAAAAAATTTTCCATCCGAATCTGACTTATAAATATCTGTTGCAGGACTATTGTCTTTTGAATTCCTAGATCCGAAGACTGCAAGATACAATGAATCTGATGTTGAAGGTAATATCGAATACATCCAATCTCTCACCTGCTGCTCAAAAAAACTTTTGACAAACGTAAGACCATCTTTTGAGACATAAAAATCTAGATAACCATTTGAAATATATCTATCAGAACTAACAATTGCAACTAAAAATGAATTAACAACTTTCAATTTTAAAATGCGAGAATTTTGTAATTCATCATTACTTGAAAGTAGAATGTTTTCAAAGAAATCGTCTGTTGCAATAATTTGACTTGATTTAAGGAAATTGAAAGCGTCATATTCTTTTTTAAAACAAACAATTTTTTCATCGGCACCAAAGACAAAATCTGGATTTAGTTTAGTAAAAGTACAATCGCCAATGGAATCAGACTCTAGCTCAACTGGGGGTGTTAATAAACCATCTTTTGAGTAAAAGGTATGTTCGCCTAGCATACTATGTTCATTAAAAGTTGAAAACGAAAATAAAATATAGTTGTTATTTGCATAGTTTAACTGTGCTCTGCTCAGATAAACTTTGTCAAATGGTAAATCAAAAAATTGCCAGGTTGCACCTTGATCAAATGTATAATATTGTCTTTTCGAGCTTGTAAATAACATTGCCATTTTATTGTTGTGATCAAATCCTTGCATTGACACCATTGGCACATCTTCGTCGGATTCGGATCTAACAGGTATTTGAGACCAACTCTTACCATTATCGTTTGAAAAAAATATATTGGTTTCTGATTGCAACAACATTCTGGAAGAGTCATCGAAGTAAAGCACATTATCAATTACGTTGAATGTAGACGCAGAAATTGAAGGAGCCCAAACATCAGCTGAATAGACACAATGCAACAGCACTGTCAGAAACATAAAAAATGGTCTTAAGGGTAGAAATATCATTTTCTATGTACGAATTTGTATAAATTGTGTATCTGATTTGTTGCAATAATAGTAGTCAAGGAAAGTAGATACCAAGCAGGCCTTTGAATTATAATTAAGATAGCAGCTTGCACCTCGCGTTTTTTGTCCTGTTTTTTTTTACTGCTCTTGCGAGCCATAAAGCATAATAAGACTTTAGATGTAATATATATACACTCATTAAATATTTTTCTGTCCTTATTAGAGTACACATTTTTCAGCTAAATTTTATTTATAAACATAGATATCTCTTCTTTACTCTATTCCAGTTGATACCATGCAAATCTGCCAACTGACACACCTGTCAATGAAATACTTCCGCTCAAGATTTGCAAGCATCCACCTACTTTACCTTCTATACCAATAACTTCAACGTCACCACTATCAACTTCGACTATTCCACCAACGATGCATTCTTCAAACTCTTTTCTATCCAGTAAATCTATTCTTACTATAATTTCAGATTTCTCCATCTCCCCTTCTTCCCTTTCAAGTAAATCAAATTCGATGGCCTGGCCCATTATGCCTCGTAACTGTTTCAAACAGTTGAGAATAAGAAGTTTCCAAGTCATGGAATCCACCTTAGGCTGTTCTTGAATGTTTAGAACGCTAATTCAGAAGTAGGTATTAGTAACTCTAAATCCATCATTTAAACAGAATATTAAAACATTGAACATGTACTTACAGTTTTATTTTGTAATAATACCATTGTGGATGTTTTATTATAAGATTCCAGTGAAGCTTTTCTTCTTTAACAGATGCAGCCTTCGTCATATTGATCTTTAGTTCTCATCAATCTGTTATATTTAACTTATTCAAAACTGTTTTCCGAGTATCAATATTTTTTCCCATTAGCTTTGTCGCTAACGATTTCCAGTAATTATATACGTTTCGGCATCGTCTATAACTTTGACATCCAGTATTTGGGAGTTCAGTTTTCGAACTTAAATGAATATTCTCGTACTGGTATGTAATGCAAATGAGTCTGTAATTGCCGGTTTCATTTTAACGGTGAAATTTGCTTAATTTGCGTAAGTCGTATGAGGACTAATATAAAACTATAATTCCGGCCCGGTTTACCATATTGCAATGTCAGATCAAATATATACCCATCTGGATTATTAACCGCTCTTTTTCCTTAAAACTATTTTTATTTCTCTGATATACGAGTATTAATATTTAAGGCTAGATATATTTATTAATTAATTATGACCATTGGTACACTATATATTTTGCCTCCATCACCTAGAGCAAATTGGTATCCGACACTTGTTAAGTATTTAAATTTAGATGTGGATGTTGTTACTGATAAAAATGACCCAACATTTTTGGAAAACTTCCCGTTGAAAAAATTTCCAAGTTTTTTAGGTTCTGATGGTTTTAAAGTTACTGAATCGATTGCAATTTTAGATTATCTTGTCTCATTGGCTCCAAATTCTAAATTATTTGGTGAATCAACCAAAGATAGAGCTCAAGTTCTACGTTGGTTATCTTTTTTTAACAGTGATTTCGCTGACTGTGGCATCATAGTTTGGTTCAAACATAAAAGTGAAGAAGAAAAGAAAGTTTACTCTGTTAAATTAACCAACTACCTAAAATACATTGATAATGAATTATCAAAAAGAAAACATTTAGTTTTAGAAAATGAAATTACCGTCGGTGAAATGTCTGCTTTTGTCTGTGTTAATCATTTCGCTAAATTCGTCGGCGGTATTGATTTTTATCCAAATATAGTCAGATGGAAAAATGATTTGATCGACGAAGATAAAGTTTTTACCTCTTTATTATAATAATTGACCATTTTATAATTTTTATACCATTGGTAAATATATATATATATATACATATATATATATTTATCTTTTTCCATTACAGAATCAGCTTAAAATTCTGCTTGTCAGGATAATATCAGCGCCATAAATTGCCTAGTTTGTGTGTGAAAGCATGTTTATGGTAAATATTTTAATGTCCAGCGCTCAACAACTTGAATTCAATTTAGACTCTTATATTGCCTCCGTGAATCAAAAAAATCTCTTAGACGTTGGTTCGTTGATGGCTTCGTGTGGTGTAATCCCTATTGAAGCATTCATTAAATTTATTGAAATTAAGTTACAACTTATCCCCGTCTTTGAATATCAATTCAGTATCTTCAATACTAAAATTTCCTTGAAAAATACTTTTAACAATTGCATCCCATTCAATGACAACATACCTAACTTCATGTTTAGATGCAACTTGTGCAAAATGTTCGCACAATTTTTCTTCATCTTTGCTGCAAACTAAAATAGAAACTTCACTCCAATCACTAGTGATGTTTGAATTTTTACTTTCTTTACTATTGACAATGACTGATTTACTGTTCTCTCCAAACTGTGAACTTTTAGTAGCACCGAATATTTTTAAAATACCGCTAACTTTGTCATAGCCACCTGGTAAACCTCCTGATATATTAAATTTATAATCTTTGAACAAATTGTGTCTACTTAATCTCATGACATCTTCTGCCTGTCGTTTATTAAAATTCTTAGGAAATAGCCTCTTAACTTTGCTATCAGCTTCAAAATCAATAGAATTCCAAACATTATATTTTTCGATACTTGGTGCAAGGGATGCAAAATCTGATGCTTTCTTAGTTGTATCTAGAGTCCCTAAGACATCCGTTAAAAATAATGGAGACAGTATATATTTCGGGTCTTGGGCAAAAACTTTAAGAAATTTCTCAGTACGTAAAATACTTGGTGCAATAATACAATTGACTGACTTAGTTGGTGTCTCCACAATTTTAACACCAACTTTATTTAACTCTCTTTTATCTGCTGAAGAAATATCCAAATCACAACCTGTTAGAATTGCAACCATACTGTATGGTTTGCTGGTTTTACTTTTAGCGTTTGTACCTTCTGATTTCTTTGATGTTGCAGTCTTTTTTAAACTTGGTCCCTCATAACCAAAAACTTCTTCGGCAGTTTCAATTTCTTTCCTTTTCTTAGGGGCTGATCGAATATTTTTTATTTTGCTATTTTTGTAGGTCTTAATTTTTGATTTCGCCTCTTCAGCAATGTCATCACAAGTATTTAAATTAGATTTAAATTCTTTTTCTGTAAAGTATTTAATTTCATCATTTTCATAATTTATAACTTCATCACTTTTGGAAATTTTTTCAGTATTGTCTGATTTCAAATAATTTTTTTCAGCTTTTTTGTTTTCTTCAATGTTAATATGGTTTTTATTTTCTTCCTTGTTGGTTTCTATAAATCCATTAAACTCAACATTATTAATTATTCTCACTTTTCCAACCTGGTCTCTTGGCCAATCATTATATTTCTTCTCGTCCAATTTCTTCCAATTTATAAAACAATCTTCAACCCAAACGTGATTAACTCTATGGATCTTCCAATTACCAGAAAATTCAAATTTTCGACCAATACCTTTGGATATAATTAAATGAGTATTTTCCTTCTTCATCGTTTTGGTAAATTTTCCTCCCATACTCTCGATTAACTCCTGTATATACAAACGTGAGTCACCTGTGTAGTTTGTAGCAGCTGCTACAACTTCGTCCATGCCTTCTGCCTTTTCCGGAGGAGTTGGATACAAAAGCAGAGAGTAATCTATATTTATTGATTCATGAAAGAACAAGCAAAATAGATAATACAGGGAACGTAATTTCAATTTCATATTTTTCATTCCTTTATTAAAATGATTGGTAATCAAAATTTTATTGATGCCAGTTTTACCTTCTATAGTTGACCCTTTTATTAAATAATTTACCGAATCAAGAAGTCCTTTTGAGAGCCCAATATCTGGAGATAACTCAATATGTGATTCAATAAACTTTTCATTCTGAAATTTTGGTGGTTTCGGCAAATTCCCATTTAAAGCATAATCAGGTTCATGTAGCAATTTTCCTGCTATAATTGAATCGACAATCCAACGTGAGGAAACAATATGAATATGTTTTTTGTAATCACAAAAATCATTATAGGCATTAATTAATTGAACTTCTTCATTTTCTAAATCATCTGAGATCAAATGAGTTACGGATTTTTTAAGATCATTGATGAAGATACCACCAAATGCACGCACTGCACTTTTAATTAATAATTCATCACCAACTTTCAATTTTGAAGTTGATGTTATCGTCAATTTCTTAAATATATGTCTTGAATTAGGCGAGTATGGTTTAATCGGTTCTATTTTGCCATTTGCAAGGCATCTTGATAACCACTCACTTGTGACAACAGGAATTAAAAGTTTGAAAGCTATGATTTCATATTTAGGGAAATTGATAGTGTTTGATATAACATGCGTAAATTGAGAAAGTTCCTGTATGGTTAATTTATCAATAGTGCTTTTATCTCTAACTGTAAAAACTTGTTCAATGTCCAAATTTATAAGATCTGTCAATCTATCTTTCATCTCAGATATAGCATCTAAACCCAACTCATCTTCGGGTGATGCAATAACTAGCAAATTTATGTCCTCATAGAGTGGAGATTTAGCTGTCATTAATTCTTATACTTTAATAAATACAGTGCTCTATTACTGAATTCTCAGTAAATAAATATCGTGTTTTGCTAGAGAACAAATCGGTAAACAAACCCAATGTTGAAGAGATACCAAACGCGTTCGGATGTTTAACTGGTGTTGGTGCTAGGATGTCTGGTATAAAAAAATTTTGTATCCCATATTTTTAATTTACTATGCAATCAACACTTAAGCTATTGTTAAGCTGGGATACATTCGAGTTTTCAATCAAGCATGGCATCGACAGAGTCAGATCTGAAATTGGGAGATAAAAGAAGTCGAGTCTCTAATGATCAATTCACAGCAGAGTCTATGCTTCAACAAGCTTATGAATCCAACTCATTCGCATTAAAAACACCCAATTATCGAATTGCCGATCTAGATGAGCTACATTATTTCCAAGGACGTAAAAGAACTGAATATGAAAACGCATTACGAAGGAACAGATTTAATTATGGCCAATGGATGAGGTATGCACAATTTGAGATTGATCAACATGATTTTGCTCGTGCAAGATCTGTTTTTGAAAGAGCTGTGGAAGTTAGTTACAAAAATGTGGCAATGTGGGTAAGATATATTCAAACTGAAATTAAATTTAAGAACATCAATCATGCCAGAAATCTATTAGAAAGAGCAACAAAAGTGTTACCAAGAGTTGATAAATTGTGGTATTTGTATGTCACAGTTGAAGAGTCATTGGGTAATTTATTTGCAGTTAGACAAATTTTTGAAAGTTGGCTGCAATGGAAACCAGAAAGAGAAGTTTGGTCGCATTATATTGAATTTGAAGAGAGATATAACGAATTTGACAATTCAAGACTTATATTTGAGAAATTTGTTGTTGTTTACCCTGATTCTGAAACTTGGATTAAATGGTCCGAATTTGAAAAAATGAATGGAGATTCAATCAATATTAGAAATGTTTATAAACTTGGTGTTAGTAATTTGTTTGAAACAGGTAAACTGAATTCAGCAATATTAATAAGTTGGATTCAGTGGGAACTTTCCCAAAAAGAATTCAATAAAGTTAAAAAATTATATGACTTTGGTTTGAAAGCTTTATCCAAAGCTGAACAACTAAAATTACAAAATTTTCGGGCAGATTTTGAAAGAAAATACGGTGATTCACAAAACATTGAATCTTCAGTTTTAAATAAACGGAAAAACAAATATGAATCTGAACTTGAATCTGATCCTAATGATTATGAACTCTGGTGGACATATTTTAATTTATTGATTGATACAAGCATCGGTACCACAAGAGATGAAATTCGTTTAAAATTTGAACTATTATTATCCAAGACACCGACCGTTTTAGAAAAATCAATATGGCTACCCTATATTTATCTTTGTAATAGGTTTGCCATTTGGGAAGAAGTTAATAATAATGACGTAGAAGCATCATGCATTGTTTACAAGAAATTATTAAAGATAATACCTCACAAAACTTTTACATTCGCAAAATTTTGGATTAATTATGCAGAATTTGAGTTAAGGCATAATGATATTGGTGCTGCAAGAAAAATACTTGGTCAATCTATAGGTTTTTCTGCAAATGTTCAAGTCATCAATTATTACATTGATTTAGAAGTCAGATTAAAATATTTTGATAGAGCGCGTACAATATATGGAAAACTATTGGAATGTTTCCCTAATGATCCAGTTCATTGGATTCAGTATGCTAAATTTGAGGAACAATTAGGTGATGACCCAAGAAGCAGTTTTATTATTGAATTAGCGGTTTTTGAAAATTTTTTAGACAACAATGGGAAGCTGGAAATTATTGGTAACATGTTAAATAGCTTAATAAGTTCGTACAACTTCAAACTTGCCAGAAGATTATTAGACTATCAACTTGAATTAAGCAATTGGGATATCAATAATATTATTAAAAGATGCCTGTTTGAATTAAGAGTTCCAACAACCAAACAAATTGAATTGTTTGGAGATGCTGATGAAGAAGAATTTGTATTTAGTGTCGAGGATGAAGCAAAGAATAGAGCCAGAAAAGAGTTTGAAATATTTATTACAAAGTTCAAAGAATCTAAAAATATTGAGAAACGAATAGTTTTATTGGAATCTTTGAAAAATTTTGAAATAAAATACGGTAATGATGAACTGGTTCAACAAGCTGTTGGGAGATTACCAAGAATTAAAAAACATGTTAAAGAAGATGAAAGGGGTAACAAAGTAGAGTATATTGAGTACAAGTTTCCTGATGATGAAGAAGAAGTTGAACGAGAAGTTGATGCATTTAAGCAAGATTTTGTGCTTGACTTTGAGAAAGAAGAGGTCCAAGTTCAGGAGAACAACAAAGTTGAATTCAAGAGCAGATTTGCAGCGGATAGCGATGATGAAGATGTTGAGGATGCTTTTAAAGAAAAAACCAAGTTTTAAAAGTCGATTTGTAAATGAAGGGGAAATGCAGCCTTCGAATTCGAACGATATATTTGAAAAACAGTAAATATGTCTGTAGTCTAGTTTTGTTAAAGTGTAATAATATAGCGGTCAAAGTTGTAATTAATTAAAAATTTACAAGAATTAAATACACTTTTTATAATTTAGCCTTTTCTAGTAACTTACGTTTTAAAACATCTGGATACATGTCAAAGGTATTAAAGTTACCCATTTGCCAAAATCCACCATCAACAACTTGTATTGTTCCAGTAACCCAAGAAGCAGCATCACTCAACAAATAAATTGTAGCATTTGCAATATCCCTGACACTTCCCACCCTTTGCATAGGAATTTTTCTTGCAAACCCTTCCTTATTGGGAACCAATTTTTCAAAACCCTCTGTTCCACCGATAGGACCTGGGGCAATACAATTGAGTCTAATACCTAAAGGCCCTAGCTCAACTGCCAAAGCATTTGACAAAGCGTCAATTCCAGCTTTGGCTGCACCAACGTGGCTTTGAAATGGAACACCATAATAGTGTAAAGTTGCAGAAATAAATATGACGCTACCTCTATTTAACTTTAATTCTTCAAAACAAGCCTTGACTGCGTTGAAGGATCCAATCAAATCAATATCAACAACGGTTTTGAACCCATTTGCTGATAGGTGATTAAAATCTGCCAAAAAGTTGCCAGCGGCCCCACAAATACAGTAATCTATCTTTCCCAACTGATTAGTGGTTTCTTTAACGGCATTTTGCATAGATTGAAAACTTCTCACATCACAGTTTCCTACACCCATGACCTTAACATCTTTTCTAATACTGGATAGCTCGGATACCACAGTTTCAACTTGTTTTAAGTCCCTTCCAATTATAGCAGCAGAGCACCCGAGTTGAATTAATGCTGCAGCTTGTTTTCTGCAAATTGTTCCTGAACCTCCCGTGATAAAACACACCTTTCCTTTGAATAAGTCTGGTTTCCATGTATTAGTGTAATCAAAATTTTCTGACATTTTTCCTATTTGATGAAAGAAACAACTGCTAACGGAATGAGCTCAATAATGCCTGTATTCTTTTATATATGGATCAAAATATATTCACATCTCCACACGCCATGAAAATTGCTGTCATGCAATAAATTATCTCTTCGGTTCTCCACAAATAAAGCTACTCCGACCGATGTCTGTTTTTTTTTTTTGGCGTAATCTGTATGCGCCACTCCGGAAAATTAGATAATATTATGATTCATAACACATTATCATTAAATACAGATTTATACATAATTATATTCCCAAGTTTAAAATTACACTGTGGCATCAATTTTCTTTTTCTTTTCAAGAACACTGTTGTTTTCCACTTCAACTTCATAACATCTTTTCACATTTGACGTTTGACTGCTACTATCGTCTTCTTTCACTTCGTTGTCCGCATTTTCCTTATCGTTCTCATTTTCTCTATCTATGTTATCTTCAACTAACTCCAACTTCAACAATCTTTTACCTAAGAAATTTTTCTCCAAAATATTTTCGTATTTTTCGGTCAAATAGTTTCTCAACAACTTAAAATTAAAGGATTTTTCGTTTTGAAGCAACAAATGTAACAAATTCAAACAAGCAGAATTGGCTAAATTATTCTCATTGTTTACCTCATGTAATAATTCAGTAAACTGTTTTAAAATATCATATTGAATAATGTATCTCGTATAGAATTCATCATCCAAGATAATAATGGATTTAATACATCTCAGCGCACTCAATCTTAATTGATATCCGCTATTTTTATCCATCAGCTTAGCAATCCCCTGTAATAGATGATGTTCTAGTATGAAAGATCGACTGTAAATTTTTTCATGATACTTTGCAACAAAGCTTACTAATTCACATAAATCTGAGTAGCATACAACATTAACCTTATCCATTTTTCCATGAATTTCAACATTAACCAAAGAACCAAATAAAGTTTTGGCGGATTCTTTGTAAAATCCTATTATAAAACCATCATCATCTATACTATTATTATTATTATTCTCACTATTCAAATTAAGCAGTGGAGAAGAGCAGTTTGAGTTTGGCTCAATTAAGTTGTTTGGATCCAAAAATACTTTTAAAGCTTCAAAAGCTTGAGTTTTTAATCCAATATTTTTCTCATTGATTAAAACGTCCGTTAATGTACTAACTAAAGTATCATCAAAGTCTTTATTACTATCGTCGCCTGTTGCTGGGGCTTTAAATAGCAGAACATCCTGTTCGATTATCGTCACCATAACCTCTGTTGCCAAGACTCTACTGTCCACTATTATGTCCTTTGATGCAAATTGTATCATTTTAAACAATCCTTTGTCTATCAATGCTCTATAAAATTCATACCGCAGGCCAGATTGACTTTTTTTGGCAATAATTACAAATTGGTGGATTAATTTGATCCCGTCCCTTTTTTTATTCAGTGAATCATCATTGTTATTCAAATCGAATAATTGAAATAATTCTTTTAAAAAATCGGCATCCTCTCTGATGAAATCTAAAACTTTGCTTTCCTTCATTTGGATCATCGATGAAAGACAATTAAAGCTAGAATCATCTAATAATCTAGCCAACACAACATCTTTTAAAAATTGCAAAATACAACACCTCCTCACTTGTTCTCTTATGTTATCATCTTTCAGCCCAACAACTTCTTTCAATTTAACTGTATCGTTTAATAAACCTCTCCAGTCCATTTTTAGTCCTGGAAATTCAGGTTCATATTCTAAAATACCGACAATTCCTTCAACAACTTGGACTCCAATTAATCCTTCAAAAACTTCCACATCATTGTAATAAACTAATGTTTTAACAATATCGGATAAGCAATATAACCCGGTTAAATTGTGTTTTTCCTCATATTTTTTAAAGACTTCGATTAGTCTTTTTAACCATTCACAATTATTTGAAACAACTTCCTCCAACATGTTGGCCCTATATTGTGTCAATCCTAAAACATCCAAAACCTCATTTAAGTTATCCTCCGTTGGAATTGGTAATTCTGGAATGGGGCCTGCAATAACTTCAGTTACTTCACCTTCCGCACTTTGAATAACTGCCACCAATGAAATCCCAGGTTCAAGTGATTGCTGAACTTTAACTAAAAATTCGCATAAAGCAATACAACCTTCTGGTTCTTGAAAAGATAGCGCGTAATCTGTACCCTCAAGATTTGTCCAAACAATCAATGTATCCTGTTGTCTCTGGTATTGAGTTGAGCCCGATATCGGCGAATCAAGTAATATATCTGAATCGTTAGATTCATCAAGTACATGAAAATGGGGTTTCGGTGTGGAAAGTCCTGAGCAGTATCCTGTACCGCAATCCAACCATTTGTCAGATAATAGCTTGTATAATTTCACTCTACGTGGTGTTGTTGGTTCCAATGTAGTCATATATAATTATATATATATATATATATATAATATATTGTTTATTTTTGATAGTATTTTAAAAATGTCCTTGAGGGTTTCAATAAAAAAAAATATGGTTCTGTATGTAAGCTAAATATTTGTGTAAAGGTGATTTCTTTGATACTAATATTTATTTCTGCTTTATTTGTAAATAACCAGCAATTTGGTACAATCCCGGTTAGCCTTATGTTTATCGATAGATACCAAAAAAAAAGGGACAAAATTTTGCGTGCACGCATAGCGATTGACGGGAAATATTTAAAGCAGCAAAACACGTCGGTGTGCCCCACGATTTTCTTTTTTAATCAAGGACTTAATCATCAATCATTAAAAACAAAACAAATTTAAAAATTCATTGACTATATACATAACTATATATATAAACTATAAATTAAAACTTAAAATTTACTATTGTTCAAAACTTCGGGCGTTGTAACCGGCCATTGATAGCTCGCTTTCTCTTGATATTCATATCCGTGGTTTTCTAAAAATTCGTTCAATCCTTCAGGACCTCTTGAGCCGTAGGCATACTTCTCTGGGGTAGGGCCATCCGGACCTTCCAAGTAATTTAATAACGGAGTAAACAAAGCCCAACTAATTTCCAATTCATCATCTCTAACAAAATTTGAATGGTCATCTTGTAAACAATCTTGAATTAAAGATTCATAAGCTTCAGGAATATAAAATGCAGAAGAATATCTGTCTTTATAAGTCAAGTCTAATTCAGAAACTGACACCTGGTTTGGAGAGCCCGGAACTTTAATGTTCATCTTCATGTACATTGCTTCATTCGGTTGAATTCTTATCACCAATTCATTCCTGGCGGCGTTCTCAAAAATTCCACTTTTAATATTTTTAAATTGAATTCGAATTTCGACTTTACCTTCACTAAGAGCTTTACCAGCTCTCAAAATAATTGGGACGCCCTCCCATCTTTCATTTGAAACATTGAGGGCAATTGCTGCGTAAGTTATAGCTTTGGAGTCTGGGTTCACAGTCTCATCATCTAGGTAAGCAGGTTTTGAACCATCTTCAGATTTACCATATTGACCGACCAAAACGTCTTTAAATTGTATAGGTTCAATTGACTTTAAGACTCTAACTTTTTCATTCCTAATATCTTCCGCGTTAAAAGAAATTGGTCTTTCCATCATTAAAACTGTCAAAACCTGTAGCAAGTGATTTTGAATAACGTCTCTAATAATACCAATTGAATCAAAATAACCACCTCTACCTTCAGTTCCAAATGGCTCTTTAAAAGAAATTTGAATTGAGCTAATAAAATTTTGACTCCAAGAAGCATTTAAAAAACTATTTGCAAATCTCATTGGTATTAAGTTTTTAACCATTTCCTTTCCTAAATAATGGTCAATTCTAAACAATTCATCCTCCGTCCAAAGTGGGGATAGTTCTTTTTGTAATTGTTTAGCACTTTCTAGATCATGACCAAAAGGCTTTTCAACAATTAATCTTGCATAACCTTTTTCACCAGGATAACAGTATTTTTTCAATTTTTTCGCAACCCTTGTAAAAACTGATGGTGGCAATGCTAAGTAATATAATCTATGTGATTCAGTAACATTTCTTTCCTTGTCAAACTTATCAATATCCTCTTCCAATTGTTGGTAACCTTCTGCTTCATCATAAGAAGCTGGTTTATATGAACATAATTTTAAGAATTCTTCAACCAATCCTTCAGATTCTTTACTTGGTGTTTTGAAGTAAGGTTTCAATCTAGACCTGAAAGTATCATTTGACATATTTGACCTCGCATATCCGGTAATTTTGGTTGATTTAGCAAGTAAGCCTTCTCTGAAAAGACCAAATAAAGCTGGAAACGTTTTCTTCTTAGCTAAGTCCCCGGAGGCACCAAAAACCACGATAACGGTATTTTCTTTGAACTCAATTTTACTCATTGTGGATAAATCACAAATTATTAGGCTGAATAATGAAATAAATAAAAGAATTGAATAGAGATAGAGTAAAGTAAATACTGTTTTTTTTTTGCTAGATTACTAATGTAAAGGAACCTTCAAAAGAATGTCAGGAAATTACCAAAATCAAAAATTAAAACTCCAAAAAAAAATTTTATCTTTGCTAGTTTTTCCGGGTCAAACTCAATAAATTTGCCATCCAAAGAAGAACCTGGCAATATATATTAATTTTTTTCTACTGTTACAGATCGACCTAATATGAGTTGAGTCAATTGCATATTTGTATTGTATTGTCCGATAAGTACTGCTTCTAATATATGGTTACAAACTATATATAAACTCCCGATATCACCTATACCAGCCCTCTTCCCTGTGATTAAGATTCGATGATCCCCGACATCTGCGGACATGAGCAAACGGCACGTGATCTAACGGAGTTCGAACCACCGACTTCCCACTTTACCAAGTTGACGTCAAGGCCACTGCAGTGGTATCCTCCTCATCAACATTCACCTCATCAACAGCGCTGAAAGTAGTCTTCAAGACGGTGTTTTTATCCAGTTTACATTGGTAAATAAGTTTATCTAACCAGGAGGCAAGTGATTCAGGGTCATTCATATCACCAACGGGGATAGTTTCATAAGTGTTTCTGACTTTGGCAACCCATTGCTTGTTGCTTACTACACTTTCACCAGCAGGTCCATTTATTTGACCTCCACCATTGATACACCCATCTGGGCACGCCATGATCTCGACGAAATCACATTGTGACATATCTGCAACTTGTTTGTTGCCATCGATTTCTTCGGTTTCCTTTGCAAGTTTTCTGGCTCTTCTTCTAGCAGCCAAAGCTTCACCTCTTTTCAAGCCACCACCTGCAATACCGGCTTTATTTTTCACCTTTTCTTCAGGTTTCAATCTTCTAACCAGATTCTGAATATTCTTAAAGCCATTAATAACACCACTTTTACCTAAAATTTCTCCGTCTTCCTGATCAACCAATCTCATTTCGTAAATATCGGAGTTTCTACCTTGAATAACTTTGATTTCCAGTTTTCTTTCTTTCTTATTTTCCTGTAAATAAATATCTTTCAATTTTATTAAATAGTCTAATGCATATCCGCCAGAACTGCTACCTTGATCGTTATCCCATCCCCAGTTGTCTCCTTCGAACCATCCTAAAGGAGAATACTTCTGTTTGACTTTTAGATTAGAATCATTCAGATTCTTACATTCATCTAGAACACTATCAAAATCAATATTTTCTTCTTCAAACATTGTGACAACTTCTCTTGCTGTGATAACACAATCCACATTACCTTCCTCTCTTGCTGCTTCTAGTTTTTTATCAAAACATGGCATTAAGCTCAAATGATAGATATCTTCGTTCCTAACATCGTATTCCTCTCTCATCAAGCTCTTAACTAATATTCCTGTGACTCCTTGAGGACTTTTAATATTGCTTAAATTCTCTATTAGCCATGGATGTGTTTTTTCAACATATAAGACCCAACCCGGACAAGCAGACGATAGTATTGGACCTTGTCTACTTTGATTTGTTCTTTTTAATTTTAACTCTTTACTGATTTCATTCAATACTATTCTTCTACCGATACCTAAGCCAACCACTTTATCAAAATTGTATTTCTCAACAAACACTTTGATCAATGCAAGGTCTATTGTTTCTATAGAAACATCGAATGCTGTAGCTAAAGATGCTCTAGTTTGATGGCTTATACTTAAAGCAAACTTTTTGTTCTTATGATGTTCTTTCCAAGCATCTAGGAAATTTTTGTGTGAATGTTGTGCAACTAAAACTTCTTCTGCACTTGTGATACAACCTGAACATGCCAAGCAATCTGCTAATGAAATTTGTGCTTTCTGTAATTTTGTTTTATTTTTTTGACTATCGTTCTTGTTCACTTCCGATACCTCACCATTTTGATCTATTTCAATCTCAAGTTCAAGGTGTGGTTTATCTCTTTTTTCTGAATCATCGGCGGGTTTTATGCATGCAACACCAGGAGTAATGAAATCATTAAGATCATTGGCGGATAGAATTGTACTCATCTTTCTATGATTTTATTAAAAATGTCAGTCTATAAATTTTATTTATCAGTTGGAAATGATTAGTCAGTAAAATAAAAAACCTAATACTATGTGTGATCTGAAAAAAAAAAAAAAATGATTGAAAAAAAATCTGCCCGATTAGGCAGTGAATTTCGCTCTTACATCAGACAATCTTTTTATTGGCTTATCAGTAGGAAGTATTAATCATCTATTATAATTAAATTTAAAATACAAAACATAAAAAATTTATAAATAAAGATTAAGTAAATCAGGATTAAATGTGGCTTTCTAAATCTGATAAGTCATCCAATTGGAAATCATCCTCTCTTTCATTAGCACCCGCAGTTTCTAAATCATCGGCACCAAACAAATTCTGATATTTACCATGATCACTTGAGCCTGTTAGCCTTAAATAAAATCTCAATACCGCTAAAAGCCATAGTTGAATCAAACAAGCTGCACTTATAATTAGCATAGTATAGGCTGAATGATCAGCACCCATATTCACAACTAATTGTAATTGTTCTTCATTTGCACTCATAAACAAACACCCTGATAAAACCAATGCAAACGATGGTAAATATTGAAACGATCTTATTTTTCCATCTTTAGCTGCATCCTCATCATCTAATAAAAAAGTTATTTCAGCAATACGTGCAAAGCCGCCGAGAATTAAAACATAACCGAAAAAGGCATGAACCTTTGTTGAAATAACCAGCTGTTGAACATGTTGTGACATTGCGTAACCTGTAAAAATTAAGGTTAGAGCTGGAATAAAATTTCTTTTCCGACCCCAAGATAAAAATATACCTAACATACCACAAGCCCAAAAAATGATACCCATGGAAGTATGCTGATAGTCACCATGTGACCATGGTTCCCAGGGTCTGTGTTCTGTGAATGTATTGATAATTCCCCAAAGTGTGATGACTGCTGAATCATAAAATTCGTTAGAAAATGAACCTTTGTTGATTCTTAACCATGGAATGACTAACATCATGGCCATGATGTACCCGTAAGCAATGAAACTCATACCCATAATACCGTGTGCATTACATTGGCCCGTATGATCATCATAACAAAAACCTAACATTGCGACAACATTCATAGCAGCTTTTATAAAGCCACAAAGAACTAGTAAACATGATAAGACTTTATATGCAACAGTAGAAACTGATGAGGCTAAAAATGAAAATTTTGATTCTCTGAGTTTAATTGCAAATTCTGATGATCCAACTGAAACTGCACCAATAAAAATAGTTAAACAGTAGAAAAATGCAAGAAACCATGCTGTACCTCTTGAGGTTTTGTTTTCATGGTCAGATGGATCTGGAAATCGAAGTGCAATTGCTTCAATTGCTGCATAAACGGCAGAGAATATTTGAATTAGAATTGAAACTTGAAAATAGTTTGCGACAGCATAAGATGCTGACAGTGAGGGAACCAAAACTAACAAAAACAATGAAATAAGCCAGTGTAGACCTTTGGAAAATGAATGTTCTTGAAGTGATGCTAACTTAGTGTCAGCATCATCTGACGGTGAATCCATCACCATGTCAGCATTAACTGTTAATGCTAATACAAACAATATAGCAACTATCTTGGTCCTATTTAAATTCACATGCATTCCTGGTTATTTTAAAATTGAGCAGTATTTTAGCTCTAAATAAGTGAAATTAACCATAACTTTATCGATCGAAAGTGATAAATTCTTTTCTTCGCACGATTTGCTGATTAGAGTAGCCGTAATTTTATTTTCATGTCACCTTTCATCCGCGTTCTTCCCTGGCATATTTTTATCAATATATCTCGCATACTTATTACAAATCCAACGTAAATCAATTATAACCTATCTACAACAAATATTATTTATACAATTAACACAAATCTCATTTATCTCTTCTTCTAAAACCGAATGACATTCTTCCACTCTTTTTTTCTTCTTTATTATCATCCCGATCTCTGAAAACACTTCCTCTTCTTAGTAAGCCAACACCACTACTTCTCCTCGACGTATTATTATAGTGTGAATTCGTGTCCGTCCTACTAGATCCATTTGGACTTTGTATTTTGTCTTTATAATCTGAATCTATGGAAATGTCAGGATCCAGTATGTCTTGCGAAATTATACTATCATCTGCTGTTAAAAAAGGTGATTCACTATTGGAAGTGTTATGATAACTGTTTTGGTCGTTGACATCAAACGGGTTTTCATTAGATCCGGAGTATTGAGTTTCCAAAAATGAGCCGCTGTTGTCTTGATCATCCAAACCATTAAACAATTCTTGGCTTCTGAATAACTCTTCATCTTCGACTTCCCTGTAAAATAATAAATAAGCAGTGGATAAACCTGGACCGTCACCAAAGAATCTGTAAACATAATCTTCATCAATAGCTTCAACAGTTTCGTCGTCAAATAATAACCAACCGTATTCTTCAGTTTTAACTAAAGCCACATAATGGCCGTGATAAGGACCACCACCAATATGGACGACAACAGAATAAAGCTCATAAAGTTTATCTGGTTGATCGCTATCATCAGTGGTATTGAAAATACGTAAAGTTTTAGGATATTCAACTCGATAAAAAAGCTTAATCATTCTACCTAATTTCTCAGAGTATTTAAATCTTTTAAGATGTAATGCTAAAACCTTAGGTAATTTTTTTAATTTAATTGTTTTAGCGGCTTCCTGTAAAGAATGACAGTTTTCACAATAAAACTTATTTGACTCATTTAGCATTTCAATTTGAGAGAACATCTTAAGGCAATTTGTAATTGAAGTGTTTTGTTGTAGATCTATTGATAAATCAAGAAACTTTTCATCTCTATGAGAGCTATTATCGCATGATAAACATCTAGTTTCTGAAGTTAATAAACCTTCAAATATTTCATTAATTGAACATTCAATAAGTTGTTTCTTTGCAGTTTCTAGAACACTATTAACTAAGAAATTTAAAAATTCGTGAGCATCCTGATGCATTGCATTTCTGAACATTTCATTTTTCTTTTTAATAACTTCCACAAGATTATATGCAGATAGAACTCCAATATCAGAAACGTTTTCGGTGACACATTCGAAAGCATCTTTTAACGTGGTATATAAATCTTCTTCCATTTCATATTCACGAGAAAAAGATGAGTCAACGTTTATTATAGGACCAGCTATTAATGCAAATCTTTTTCTCGACTCTAGGTTTGCCTGTGGATCATTCACTGAACCAATTATCGTTACATTTTTTTGCGAATTTAAAAAATAATTGATCTTCAATTTTCTAAATTCAGGGTACTTTGTAGTTAATGATTTTTCTATCTCTTTATTATTGAATACCTCTGGGGATAAAGAATTGTTACTGTTGTCGCTATTCGGATTCGGTAATAATGAGCTTTGCTCATTATTGTATATTTGGCTTGAATCATTTAAATCATTACTGTTGCTGTTATTATTGTTGGTGTTATTGTAATTATGATTACTTGAAGTCGGTAGTTTCCCAAAAAAGCTCCTTTTTCTTGCGGTAGAACTATTGGTATTATTATTGATACTAGCACTGTTATTCGTATTTGTGTTGATATTCGAATTTGTAATTCCTGTGCTAACTAAAGAATTAGATTGTTGAGATTGACTTGAATAACTACTATTTGGAGGGGGAGGGGTTAAAGATGATGATTGAGAAGAGTTAGCTTGTTCTTTTTGTTGTTTATAAGCCAACGCAAAACCATGCAATGCAATTCCATCCATTTTATATTTTCTTTTCCTTGGGTGATTAATATCTCTATTTGGATAAGAAAGAATGAGCTTTCGAAATGGCTTTGTATGATAAAGTGATTGCAGGATAGATGCAATATAACAAGTATAACCAAAATTTTCCATACCAAAGATTTTATCCGAACCATCACCATACGGTAAATCTGGATCTGATGGATTCAATATTTTATATTCTAATTCTTTATTGATATCAATTGCCGGTTGTGTAGGTGTAATTGTGGTAAATTCATTTTCAACTATAATAGTTTCTTGCAATTTTGTGGATGAAAATTGTGGGTTCTTAAAAATTGGTTTTTGTTGTTGTTGTTGCTGTTGTTGATTTTGTGACGACTTTTGAGTTTCTTGATTCGATTGAGATGTTTGCGAGTGTAAATCATGGTTGGAAATTAAAGTCGGAGGAGATATGGAATTTGTTGGGAAATCCGATACAGAACTGTTTTGTTTGGCGATAGATAAATGGCGATTTAACGGCACTGGGGAATTTGAAGCCTCCCTTTCTTTGGCTTTAAAAGATTTGTCTGTTTTCCACTTTTTGAACATTGACAAAAAATATGGTAAAGATCAAACAGGACACTGAAAATTTTGAAAAAGAAATTCAACAGTAACTAAAAATACTAGAACTCCAACAGAAAAAGAAAAACGGCCTACGGTTATTTCTTCCCTTCTTTAGTGGAGGCGATGAAAAATTACAGAATGGACTGCCATGGATTAGAAATACAACATGTCGTATGAGTGCATTTATGGTTTTCCAATGAATTTTAAGTACCTTCTGTGGCTTGAGTATGGTTATTTAGTATGTGTAAGGTATCACTTCTGCCTTGTGTCTATAAATATACCATATCACGGTAGCATATCTACTTGCTTGTACTAAACCATAACAAAAAAAAGTCTATCTAAGTATGGTACATCTGTGCACCAACGAAGGTTTTCAATACGCATATTGAGCATTTGAAAATTACATTCTACAAAGGGCACAATCGTAACTTGTAAGCGTGTTTAACAGAAAATAATAGCATCTATTTAAGTTTTTAGAATTAAACAGACTGTTCTTTACTTACAATGTCCCATCCTTATAGACTTCAACTGATTCAAGGTGCTTCTTCTGATGATCTTAATGTTGAAGTCCAGTATCCAAAAAAGTCATCTGATGCAAAACCCATCAAAGTGGTATATCCTAACACTGACTCAACGAAAAGGAAATCGCATCCATACCTTAGTCAGTTACCTGGTGAGCTTCCAAAGAATATGGAAAAAATTCACGTCAAATCTCCTGTGAGATCTAAATTTAATTCAAATGTAAGTTTAAATAGCAGTCCATCAACTCCTTACAACAAAAGGCATCAACAAATTAAATTGACAAAGTCAGAAACATCTGAGCCAAGAAGAGATATACCTAGTTTAAATTTAGAATCTAAAATAAAAAAATCTTACTCATCAGTTGTTGCTGATTCAAAAAATCGTTTCAATGGTGTTCGTGGTTCTGTAACTGTTGATTCTAA
The DNA here is from genome assembly GCA_030580115.1 of Kregervanrija pseudodelftensis. Lineage (NCBI taxonomy): Eukaryota > Fungi > Ascomycota > Pichiomycetes > Pichiales > Pichiaceae > Kregervanrija > Kregervanrija pseudodelftensis. The sequence continues at coordinate 161,367 of JAKTSJ010000015.1, forward strand.
AAATAATGAAGAACCAAGAAAAATCTCTCCAATTTCCTATAGATCTACCAGTTCCAATTATGAAGAATATGGATTAATTTCACAAATGGATGATAATGATGATAAAGATATAATTACACCTCGTCCAAAGCCGAAGATCGATATTGAACCTCAATATTTACCACATACCGAAATTAAGCAACCCACACCAGCTAGAGGAAACTTGGCTAGAAGTTCTACAAAGTCTGAAGCATTTGAAATGAAAGTACCTGCTATCTCCTCGACTCCTGATGCAATCTCTCATAACTTTAATAAGTTGTCCTTGTCATCACCTGACTCAAATCAGGAAGGTAAAGATTCTCCGCTCATCTCCCAATCAAAAAGTATTTCAATTGATCCCTCGGTTTCAGATCAAAGTTTGCCGTTTTCAATTATATCACGCAAAGATAAAACTCCCACTAATGACAGCAACGTTAGTTTGCTACCGATGGATGTTTCAATTGAAATGTATGGTAAAAATGCTAAAAAGATAAAAGATCCCAATGTCTTATTTTCTTACGCTCAAGTATTGATCAAAAGCGCACTATCTAAGAATAAGGATGAATCAATTACAGAAGCAAAAAGAGAACAATATATTGAAGACGCACATGTTGCACTTAAAAAGGCTAGCAGATCAGGTTGTATAGATGCTCAGTATTTTCTTGGTGATGCGTACTCAATGGGACTTTTTTCAAATGGTAAACCTGATTTAAATAAAGCATTATCATATTTTGAAACTGCAGGTAAATCTAAACATTCAGAAAGTGCATATCGTACAGCGATATGTTATAGGAAAGGTTGGGGATGCACCCCCGATGCCAGAAAAGTCATTAAATTTTTAGAAATTGCGTCCCTGAATAATCATCCTGTTTCAATGATGGAATATGGTGTTTATTGCTTCCATGGCTTAATGGGTTTACCAGAAGACGTCAATACTAAGAAAAAGGGAATTAGTTGGTTAAGGAGAGCAACAGAATGTGCCACTGATTTAAGTTGTGGAGCGCCATATGAATTAGCATTAATTTACATGAATGGTTTTAAAGATATTGTTATTAAGGATACTAACTATGCCATTAAGTTATTATTTAAGGCCGTTAATTTGGGCCACGCAAAATCTGCTTCACTTTTAGGTAAAATTTATGAGATTGGAGATGTTGTTGAAAGTAATTCAGATCTGTCTATTCATTTTTATAATATATCAGCGTCTCTTGGGGATGCAGAGGGTATGATGGGTCTATGTTCATGGTATTTTGTTGGTACTGAACATTTAGCAAAAGACTATGATGAAGCATTTGCATGGGCAATGCGCGCAGCTGACTGTGGATTCCCCAAAGCAATGTTATTATTGCAAAGATTTTATGAATTAGGTTTGGGATGTGAAAAGGATTTAGTGAAAGCAAAATATTGGGCAGATGAATCAGAAAAAATCCCGGCGAAAAAATCTTAATAAATTATGTAAATATATGTTTTATAGTTAAAAATACAGAGTTGAATAATAAATTACATATGTCATACTGAAAAGCGTTAGAATATCAATTAGTAGAGCAACCTGTTTACGGTTATTTTGGAAAAAAATGACATAAATGATTCACCTTTGCAAAAAAAACATAATGTGGCAAAACACTTTGCCATTAACTAGTGAATTGTACGCTACTGTTATTTAAGAAAATAAACCGCTAAATAACAAGGTGTGTGAATATGTTAGGGATAAAAGAAATAAATTGCAGCAGGAGTTATTATAAAAGCGTAATAATAAAAACTAGTGAACTCCCAAAAAAAGTACATGTAAGTATATACAACTCATGGCACATAGTGTTATGACATTTATACAGCAACTCGCAGACAGAGTATATGCATTCTCGCTATTTTCGCTATTAGTGGAAGAATTTAAACGTCCATAAATGGATTTTGTTTTTATTGGTAATTGATTATTAAATATGCGCATCACCAAAATTCGGGCTTTTTATCAAACGATTTATATAATTATGCATATGAAACATACATATACCGCAAACACATTGTATTTAATATATTCTTGCGGTTAAAGTAAAATTACAATTGAAAGAAAATAAAAAATTACAGTTAAATTAAGATTAGGTTGAAACGACATTAAAGCAAAATTAAAATTAAAATTAGAATTAAAATTAAAATTAAAATTAAAATTAAAATTGAAACTTGAAAGTGAATTTGAAAGTAAATTAAACGTCAAAAGTTCTCAACTATTATTATAATACGGAGTAAAAACCTAACAACTCGCTAATAATACATCCATCTAGCGTGCTGTTTTTTGCAATAAATATATTCTATACAAACTTTTTTTCATTGTTCACCACTTTATCAGATTTAAAATTGATGGTTGAAGATCATGTATTATAATAAAAAAAAGAAGGTAGGAAACCCGAACAAAGGAAGAACGAAATGACAGAGCTGGGAAAAAGCGACCAATTAAAAGCACCCAAAAAGATTAATTTGTTGCACTATATAATTATTTACTGAAAAAATAGAATTCTTTCAATCCGAATTTGGCCTCATAGCCGCTTGAGAAAACAGACATCGCGGAAATGCTCGTAACCGTAAGTATTTGAATATTGCCGAAAGTACTTACCCAAACCTCCCTAGCTTCAGAAATTTCGCTACAATTATGGTGAATTTTATCATCAGTAGGGAAAAAAGAAAAATATTGCGCTCGCTGGCCATATAATTGTTTCATGTTGTGAGTTATTAGCAATGAGTTAGGAGGCACTCTCTGTTTGAATATCTAGTTTCTCTAACTCCTTTGTAGAGCTGAATAAAAGGAGCCAACTTCTGTTATTAGACGTGACCCCAACATAGTGTCGTGATTTACATGATTTCATTCAAATGTTGCATGGATAGGTTTCCAACTGTCTAGCTATTAGATATGGGCACAAACCATTAAAGCTAATAATAGAAAAAAAAAATTAGTAACAAAAATAGTAACTAAATTAACACCAGATTATTGTGCACATCTCATGGGAATACTTTTCTTTTTTCATTTCTATAAATAAGATTCAAATGGTTGTGGTCATGATGGTATTTGATTAATCTGATATTTTTGAAAATATACAAAGTATATAAAATGGGCATTGCCGTAATTTAATTTACGATAAGTAGGAAATTTGATTAGAGCATGCATGAAGCTGTGCAGACTTTCTGACGATCCTCGACGAATTAATACTGAATTTTGATTGCTTACTGGACTGCACGAATTTCGTTCAGGTATTATTTTTTAAATTTGCAACGGAGGTCGATTCAAGAAGTTGCTGCCATAAAAGAATAATTGCAGTGGTGAAACTAGCTAGGCCTTAACAGGTCGAATTGGATTATCTGTATGACAAATATAATAGAGCCCAAAAATATACAGCTATTTACGATACTGCAAGCTAGCGCTTTAAAATTACAGTATAATTTTTGTTTTCTTTAAGTACGTGTGATTTCCCATATTTTGTATTGGTTTCCAAATCAGTCCTGTCCAGTTTTATTTATCCTTATCTTACATCTCTTTTTGTTTCCTTCCTTTTTGTTAATATTATAATTTCATATTAGGCCCGATAGTTTTTTTCCAAAAGAAAAGTGGGGATAAAAGATTAGATAGACCTTGTTTTTTTTGTTTTTTAGTTCTAGCTCCAGATTAAGATGGATTTTATGAATTTTCAAAACATAACACCAAGCCCAATCTCAAACCGCCAGCAACAACAACAACAACAGCAAAATTATACCCAACTTTCAAACCAAATTCACGATCAACATCTAGGTCAATCTTACACAGATTTCTTCCAAAGCACTTCGATTAATAATCTTACTGCCGGAATAACCGAAAATCCAAGTTCAAGTTCAAATTATACCTATAATAATAAGTCTTCAGCTGAATCAAATTCTACCACCAGTAATATCTCTCCAAATGCACTACCAGGATCTACAATGTCCTTTATTGGTGAAGATAATAACTCGTTGATAACAACCCCTTTAGATCCAATAGTATTTGATCAGAAGGAAACTCAACATGGTACTGGTCTATTTCAAAATTATAATACTATAAATAATAGTAATACTAATAGTATTGGAATCAGCAACATTAGTAACATTAGCAACAATTCTAGTAACTATGTGGAACCTGCAAATGATTATCCAAAATTCCAAAATGCAGCGTATGGTTCATCATCTTCAATACAGCCAGTCATCTCTCAGCAGACAGATCTAATATATAATAAACAGGAACACTATCCATATAATTCAACAATGCCATCATCCGAAAGTAATAATTTGCAATCAAGCGTTCCTCACACTGTTATGGATAACCAAGATATCTATTATGAAGAAAGTAGTTACCCAGTTCCAAGTTGTCAAGATGGGTTTCAATCAATATATGAACAACCACAATGGTTGAAACAGAAATTTCCTGAAAACGGACAATCTTCTTTTGGAAATTCAAAAGGCTCAACTCTAATGGATTCCAATAATAATCAAACTTTTTTGTATCCGATGAATCAACAAGAAAGTCAGCAAGTTAATTCAATGCCTTTTCAAATTCAATTAGAAAATTTTCAGCAAGACCAAAATAATGAAAACAAACATGAGCACGAGTCTCAATCACAACCAAAAGTTTATTTTGATAACCGACTAGTTGATACCAATTCCAGCTGGCACGATAATAATCCTAACAACACTTCATTTTCACATAGTAACATTAATAGTAATGGCAATTTTACGGATATTGCACATTTTCAAACAATTGCTGAAACCAGTAATAATAGTTTAGAAACTAATAATTATGCGTTTACTGGGAATGAAAATGTATCTGACCCACAAGAAATCCAGAGACACCATCAGCATCTTCATCATCATCAGCAACTTCAAGATCAACGACAACAGCCAAGTTTAATGCAAAATCAAAATCTTAAACTAGGTGTTAAAATTGGAATTAATAGTGACGGAATTGGAATGAATAGTGGTATTGATTTCAAAGATCCAGTTATATCAAAACTATTAAAAAGTAGACGCAGAAAAAAGAAAAATGATTACAGATGTTCACATTGTAATACACTTTTTCCCAATATAATGTCGTTTATGGAACATATGGATGAATATAAACTGATAAAATTTCAGTCATCGCCTCCACCGCCACCAATGGAGTTTGATTCAACAATAAGGGTTGGAGATGATGTTTTGAATGTCTGTAATTTCCATAATTGTGGCAAAATGTTTAAAAGAAAAGATTCTCTAAGAAGGCACGCACGTTTAGTTCATGAAAATAAAAATAGCCGGTTTAATCAACGATTAAGAATACAAAGGATTATTCTTGAAGAACAAAAATAGATAATTTTTTTATTACATTTGTATTGTGTTTTTTTTCCAACGATAAAGAGGGTTTTATAATATATATCGAGTAAAATACGACCTTTTTAATAAAATATTTACTTTCTAATTTCCATTTTCTCTAAAACCATAAATATGGCAGTTGATATATCTTATTGTGATTTCGTAGAGTAACTGAAAACAAAAGCTTGTGCAACTTCAACATTGAAAAAAGGAGCATACTTATTAAATTTAATATTATGTATCAAAGAAAGTTATAGGATAATTCATTCATGTTCTCATGTTCTCATACTCTCATACTCTCATTCTCTCATACCTGGTTATCGTAAGCAACACAATCACGATCGATTGCCAAACAGCTGTCGGTTGCCGTAAAGTCCATAGCAAACGACCACCGCGGATCAAAATTTTATTGCTCGGAGAACTCCACAACATAATCTGCAGCTTGCATGGTAAAAATCTGATGATCTGCGCAGATAAAATTAATATTTATCAAAAATGTTTAGGTCGTTGCATCGGCATCCAGATTAAAACGCCTTGTGGATGATGTAAAATATTATTACTATCTCTATTTTTTTTTTTTACCAAGTTTTATTATAAACTCGGCATTTGATTTTACCCAGGGTAAATAAAGGATGAATAAATAGTTGTTTGCTGTACGAAATTCAACCGATTACTTCGAAATGATTTTTTTATATGCAAATAATTAAAACTACTTATGATATCCCTTTGCGGCATAAATAATTACGAAGCTCAATTCCTTAATTAAGTGTGTGAAATGAAATCTTTATTTTTAGTTAAAATTAATAATGAATTAAATACTAAAATCAATCATACTAAAAAATAAAATAAACAAAACTAATTAAATCCTATCTATCATAAATAAATAAACAATAAATTTGTCCATCAATATACTTAAATGACCGCGTTACTAAACAAATATGATACTGATTCACCATTATGTAATCTTCTAACAGATTCAGCTAAAATGGGACTAATATCAATAATTTCTAGCCTTGGACATTTTTTGGTATGCTCACTCAATGGCATTGAATTCGTACAAATTACTTTCATCAAAGAACTTTTATTTAATCTTTCAATTGCATTACCACTAAAGATACCATGTGTAACAATCGCAATAACCTCCTTTGCACCTTCTGATAACAATATATCAGAAGCTTTACATAACGTACCGCATGTATCAGCCATATCATCCACTAAAATACAAACTTTATTATTAACATCACCAACTAAAACCATTTTGCTAACTTCGTTTGCTTTAGCCCTTTCTTTATGAATTAATGCAAATTGAGTGTCTAACTTATCTGCTAGCGATGCAACTCTTTTTGCTCCACCAGCATCTGGTGAAACCATCATGAGGTCATCCGTTTCTTTATAGTTGTCCTTAATCCATTTTAAAACATTTGGTTCAGCATACAAGTTATCAACTGGAATGCTAAAAAACCCTTGAATTTGTGAGGCATGTAAATCCATTGTGATAACATGATCACATCCTGCTGTTGTAAGTAAATTCGCAATCAATTTTGCACTAATTGGAACCCTACTTTTATCCTTTCTATCTTGTCTAGCATATGGATAGTTTGGTATCACTGCTGTTATTTTTCTAGCCGAAGCCGTTCTACATGCATGAATCATTAACAATAATTCCATCAAATAATCATTTAATTTTTCAAATCCTCCGCATCCTGTTTGAACGATATAAACATCTTCATCTCTAACTGATTCTCCAACTAAAACTGCACTTTCTTTATTAGTAAATTCACAGGATTGAATATTACTAATCGGAATATTAAGTCTTTTCGATATAAGTTCACTCAATTCAGGATGAGAATTACCAGCTAAAATCTTAATATTATTTTTCGTTTCACAAATAGACATTTCTGGACTTGCAGTTGGTTCTGATACAAGCTTTTTAAGTATCATTAATGTCAATTTAACCGCAATCTAAACGAAACTTCAACTAGAGAAAAATATAAAAAGTTGGTATTGAATATTTGATTAAAAATAGGTTAATTCCAAAAAAATTTTCCCCACGAATTTTTAACACATCTTTGCACCGCAATGGACAAATCCATCATTTTATTGACAACCAATAACTAATATGGTATACTTATTTTCAGAATATAATATGGTTTGTTGATGAATAAATATGAGACAGTATATATTGAATAATCGAGCTTGTGAGGCATTTAGCCGTTAAACAATATTATTAAAAACCGATATCATACCATACCGCCCGAAATCTTTATCAAGAGGAAATTATAGCGATCCAAGAAAAAAAAATATGGAAATAATTAGGTAAATAAGTATACCCTCCACTTTCTAATTATAATTAACTGTAATCCGATATAAATACTACCTATTTATTATCATGTCTGCACAAGCTTATAAGAGGTTAAATAAAGAATATAGGCAGATACAAGCCAATCCTCCTCCTTTTATTATTGCTAGACCTTCAGAAGCTAATATTTTAGACTGGCACTATGTTATTACAGGCCCACAGGGGACTCCATATGAAGGTGGTCAATATCACGGACGTATTACCTTCCCTTCAGAATATCCATTTAAACCACCAAGAATTAAAATGTCTACGCCATCTGGTCGTTTTGAAGTCAATCAGAGATTATGTTTATCAATGAGTGATTTTCATGAAGAATCGTGGAATCCCTCTTGGTCTGTTTCTACTATCATAACTGGTTTACTGTCATTTATGACCGGAAATGAAGGAACAACAGGTAGTATAGTGACTTCTTTATCAACTAAAAAGCAATTAGCTAAAAAATCAAAAACTTTTAATACTTATTCAAACCCTGCATTTAAAGATGTTTTTCCTGATATTTATGAACAAAATTTAAAAGATTTGTCCGATGAAAAAGCTAATGAAATAAAAAAAAAGACGGAATTACAAGCAATAAACAACACAACGACAAAAGAATTACCAACAACTATCGATAAAATTGAAGATCCAGAAGATAGAATTAGAGCACAATCGATGAAAACTATAGAAATTGAAGATAAAGAAAAATCATCTGCGAAAAATTTGAAAAAATTATCTACAAATGATCAAAGCAAGAACTCCTCCACAATTATTGTTATTACGATAGCCGTAATTTTTGGTATTCTGCTGAAATCAATGGGGTTATGTTGAGAGTTTTTCATTATCTCTTTATCAAGCTTGCATAAATTCAATATTCGGAGTATTTTTTTTTTTTAATTTTTGACCCACTATCTGAATAGCTTATTTATTTGATCCCACTTTACAGTGCTGACTGAATTTAGCAAAAAATTAGCGATGAGCACTTTTTATTCGAAGTTATTTTTTAGGATATACTGTATTTAAACAGTCTTATATAAAAAAGAAACGATATATGAATTATATTACATTATTTTATAATCTCAATACTTCACAATATATATACTAATTTTATAAAATTACCGAAACTCCAATGACACCAATGCCATGAGCAAAATTTAGTATATAGTTGAATATAAGACTCTCGGGTACCATATATACAAGTAGACTCTTAATGTAATAAAAGTGAATTTTTAAAAGATATAGCCCTAAATGACTAAAAATAGAGTGATCTCCTCAATCAATTTGAAAAATATTCGGTCATGAATTCAATTCGTCAAGATATTCTTGTAAATCTTCCATTTCAAAAATGATTTCACACATTAAAGAACAAGAAGGGCAGACAGCGATATTTTCCCCTTCTTGCATATCATATATTGAAATTTGAAATCTGTCCCCACATGGACACGGATATGTAAAAATTTGTAAATCCTGATCAAATGTAAAGTCTTCAATTTCAATTTGATCGTAAACGGTTTCAGACATATCTAATTGTATTATTTCTACAAGTGTGGGTAGATGTGTATAATGCCAAATAATGTCTTATCACAGGACTAGTAAAAATAAATGCAGCTATTTTCTAATCCAAGCAATTTGATTTGATTCTAAAAATGTTTCTGGTAGTTTGTAATTTCAAGTTTCAAATTTTTCAAATACAATAAAAATAAAACAAAAAAAAAAAAAAAAAACCAAATATAAACCTCGAAAGCTGTGCCACACAAAACAAACGGATATTGACGCGACGCCATTAAAAATTAGCGCACGTGTTACACAGAAGGGTTTGAACCGTTTTTATATAAAATATTCTTTCGTCGCGTCCCTAAAATTTAAAGATTTGTGACTGTGAAAAGTTATTCCTTAAGGTATTAATGCGCGAGAAAATGGATTCCTCATAGTGAAGTGAGTCTGTCTGTAGTGTACGAACGACTCAAAAAAAATTCTCACTGAGAATCTAATTACCGTCACACTCGCTTTCCATTTCATTTTCATTTTTCTCTTCCTTTTACTTTTCATACACATTATAGTTTAATATCACCAAACACAGAATATTGTAAGTTTATATGAAACATGGATATTAATTATTGGAACAAAAGATAGTGTGAAAAAATTTAAAGAACAGCTTGACTCATTTCAAGCTGTATCAATTAATTAAATTTCAAGGTTGAAAAATCATTTAAATAAATCAGTTAATTTTTGAAGTCGTATTCAGTGAACAGTAAACTCATTTACTTTTGATGATAATATTTTACAGTTTTTATTAACGCACAATATTATGCCATAACAAGTGTTTTTCAAATTTCGATATTTTAAGTCCTTAATTATTATAAAAGTTTGCCTTATACATTCAATTGGATGTCAATTACATAATCCATCAGTGGTAATTTTGTTTCAATATTTAGAGCTATTAAATTTGTGAATCTGTATACTAACTGCCATTTTATTATTTTAGTCAATATGGGTATTTCTAGAGATTCTCGTCACAAGAGAGCTGCCACAGGTGCAAAGAGAGCTCAATTTAGAAAGAAGCGGAAGTTCGAATTAGGTAGACAAGGTGCCAACACCAAGATTGGTGCTAAAAGAATTCACTCTGTTAGAACTAGAGGTGGTAACGCTAAATACAGAGCCATCAGAATTGAAACTGGTAACTTTTCCTGGGCTTCAGAAGGTGTCTCCAGAAAGACCAGAATTAATACTGTTGTCTACCATCCATCTAACAATGAATTGGTTAGAACCAACACTTTGACTAAGTCTGCTATTGTTCAAATTGATGCTACTCCGTTCAAACAATACTTTGAATCTCATTACGGTTTAGTTTTAGGTAAGAAGAAGGCTGATGAAGAAGAATCTAAGAAATCCAAGAAGCAAGAAAAGAAATTTGCTTCTAGAGCTGAAGCTTCCAAGATTGAACAAGCTGTTGCTTCTCAATTCAACTCTGGTAAGTTATATGCTGCTATCTCTTCAAGACCAGGTCAATCCGGTAGATGTGATGGTTACATTTTAGAAGGCGAAGAATTAGCTTTCTACTTAAGAAGATTGACTGCTAAGAAATAAATCCATTTAAAAGTCTAAAAGGTTAGTATATAATCTGTTTCTTTTTCTCTTTTTTAATGTACTCGGTTTTGTTTTATATTTTAATCTGTTATTATACAATAATACTTCTATAGAAGAAGATCATAATTTTATCGTTGTAGTATGAACTAATAGGTGAGTACATGTGCATCACTTCTTTGTTAGTGTTTATTTCGGGATGCTTTCTCAAGCATTTTTTAATATTGGATATTAGGATAAGTCCCTAAAATATTACGTCAGCTTGTATTTTCCATAGAAAAAGCGCTTTTTACAATAAATGATATAAACATTTTAAATCATCAATTTAAGGAACTCAGCTATGCTCTAAGTAAACTTATAGCTTGATCTAAAAAATTAACTTAGTGTTAGTATTAGCTTCAAGAAACATTAAAGTTCAATCAATTATATTTAAAAAAAATATCAATATAAATGTCAGTTAAAGGCAACAATTAGTTTATCTTCAGATCCGAAGATCAGTACAGGTCTGTGTTAATTGTATTTCATCATTTTAATATTGATACTTAAAAATATTAGATTTTTGTATTTAAATGGGATATACATACGGTTTAGTAATTCATTAACAGGTGTAACTTTTAACCTTATTGTCTGTCTAATTTAATAAGGAAAAGAAGTGAAGATATAGTTGGGTGAAAACAAAAAAAATTCGAGATTGCATTAATGGTAAAGAAACCAGGATGCTCGCCTGCGGGTTTAGGGCATAGAACTTACATGAGGGTTTCTAAAAAACTTAATCGATATTATAGTTTATGAGGGTTGTGAAATAGATATAGCTAACATAAAAAGATTACAGATTAATAAAAAAATACAATTAAACAGAATGGAATATATTTTTAGAAGTAAGTGAATGGTAGAGAATTAAACAGAGAAATATATGATCTAATTCTTTTCTCCCGTAACTTTAGCTTCTGCCTTAATCTTACTTTTATTTTCTCTAGACTGTTTTGCAGTTTGTCCAGCTTCAGTATCAAGGATAAAATCCCAAATTCTGAAAGAAGACGCATAATTACCAATAAAATGGTTGTGATGTTCATCATGATGATCTGCACCAGCCCAAATTTTTAGAACATGATGTAATGACCATGGAAACTCGTAACCTGAATGTGCATCAACAGCTTGAAATAATCTCAAAGTGATCCAAATTGTAATAGTAAACAAATGTAAATTTCCAGTAAAAAAACACCAAATAATTGGAATACCAACTGTACCAAAACCAAGTAACATAACTTCAATAGGATGAGCATATTCAGCAGCTAAACCAAATGGAGCAGCATATCTATGATGTTGTTTATGAATATATCTATAAAATGCACCGTAATGTAAACCCCTATGTAACCAATAGTGCCAAGCATCTTCTAAGAAAAAAAAAATAATAACTTGCAAAACAACCGTAGTCCAAGATGGAAAGGGAACATAATAACTGACACCGATTTTTTCACATATAGGATGGAAAAACCAAATTGGAAAAGCTTCGACCAGGAAATGTGATTTCAAAACGGACTTCAAGCATTCCCACTGTTCTTTATTTGATGGGTATTTTTCACCTTGAATTTTATATTTTTGAAAATAAGGAGTACGATCAATAATAAACCACGGTAAACTTCTACCAAAATACATTATTTCATGAATGGAAAAAAAAAGTAAACCGGTCGCTAAAATATCGTTATTTATGTAAACATAATAAGAGGCCCATAGTTTTTCAATAAAATTTAAACTGTCAACATTTTTTAAAGATTGATAAATTTGTGAAAAGCTACCACCAGAAGCAACATCGATTGATTTATCCAAAAAAACTCTATAGTAAAATAAAAAAAATGAATATGTTAGTAAATGGAATATATTTTTTCACGTGTTTGTACCACCAAAGAATGAATTGGAAAAAAGAACATACTTAGAACTCATATTCTATTTTGCAATATTAATATGAAGTTTACTGTATTGAAATAACTTGCTGAAAGTAAAATTCTCTATAACAATCAATAGATAACAAAAAAAGATTTTGGAAAATTAGGGAATGCTAATTTAATTTATATATCTTTTTAAAAAGACGAATATAGCGAAGACTGAGAAATTTAGAAACGAGTTATACGACAAAAGTTGTGTGATACACAATTAATATGCATACATCGGAACGAGGGGAACGATAATAGTTTATCCTTAGTCATGACAAAAATCAAACGCAAATTAATTAAGAAGTTTATAAAAAACAACTGTATAAATAAAAACAAATTAAGTTACTAATTATGAAGATATATTAGAGGCACTCCATATTCTAGCATTTCTAAACAATCTAATCCATGGACCATAGCCTTCCCATTCTTTACCTTCTTCCGGATAATAAGAATTCGATTCTAATCTACAGACTCTTTCTGGATGTGGCATCATCGCCAAAACTCTACCATTAGGAGTTGTGATAGCTGTAATACCATTTGGAGATCCATTTGGATTCAATGGATATTTTTCAGTTGCAACACCGTAGTTATCAACATATCTAGCACCAACTAAACCATCGTTAATAAAGCACTTCATTTCTTCCTCGTTTTCCCATTGTGCTCTACCTTCACCATGCGCAACGGCAATAGGAATTCTGGAGCCTCTCATACCATCAAAGAAAATACAAGAATTATCTCCTGAATCCTGGGTGATTTCTAAAGTACAAACCCTAGCTTCATATTGTTCAGATTTGTTTCTTTCAAAACTTGGCCAATTTTCTGCACCTTTAATCAAGGACTTGATTTTGGATAAAAATTGGCAACCATTGCAAGCTCCAAAAGCAAACGTATCTGTTCTTTCGTTGAAAAATTTGGTGAATTCTGATCTGGCTCTGTCGTTATATAAAACAGACGTTGCCCAACCATTACCGGCACCCAACACATCACCATATGAAAAGCCACCACATGCCGCAAGTCCTACAAAATTGTCCAACGAAACTCTACCACTGATAATATCAGTCATGTGAACATCAACACTTTCGAAACCTGCTTGTTGGAAGCACCAAGCCATTTCTTGCTGACCATTAACACCCTGTTCCCTTAAAATAGCAACTTTTGGCTTGGATGTTAGAGATTTGATATTCAAATCATCAACTGGATTATATGATAATTTGTAAACCAAACCTGGATCTTGACTGTCGGAGATCATTTGAAATTCTTGATCAGCAGCTTGTGGATTATCTCTTAATCTTTGCATATGATGAGACGTCAAGGTCCATGTTTTTTGTAATTCAGCTCTGGTGTCAGATATAACTAGCCCGCCATTAACAGAAACTGAAATGGTTTGAGTAGAATCAAAAACGGGAGTACCAATAATTGAAATATATTCTTCTGTAATATTGTTAATACCAAAAATTGAAATAAAGTCCTGATAATCTGATTTCTTAATTTGGAAAACAGCACCCAATTCCTCGTTGAATAATTCAGTGAAACTGTCTTGTTTGCCGTTAACATCAATATTCAGGCCTGATCTAGAAGCAAATGCCATTTCTAATAAAGTTGTTATTAAACCACCGTCTGATCTGTCATGATATGCTAAAACATTGGATTTTCTATGTAAGGTAATAACGGAATTTAAGAAGCCCCTTAAAATTTTTGAGTCATGAACAGTTGGGCAAGCATCACCAACTTGATTATAAACTTGGGCTAGAGCAGAGCCGCCCAACGTTTTTGCAACAGTTGCTGCAAGATCAACAAGAACCAAAATCGTATCTTCTTTCTTTTGCAATTGTGGGGTCCATGTTTTGGAAGTGTCTTCAACACCGCAAAAAGCCGTAATAATTAAAGATAACGGTGCCATAACGGTATTATCATCCCAAGACATTTTCATAGACATTGAATCCTTACCGACCGGAATTTCAACACCCAAAGCTGGGCATAAATCTAAACCAATGGCTTTAACAGCCTCATATAGGGCACTACCTTCACCGGGCGATGAAGCTGATGACATCCAGTTAGCGGATAATTTGACCATATCTAAACTTTTAATATCAGCAGCGACCAAATTCAGCAAGGATTCAGCAACGCACATCTTGGCCGAAGCGACTGAAGATATAATTGCTAAAGTTGGCTTTTCTCCCATAGCTAAAGCTTCACCAGTTTTCACTAATTCGTCACCTAAGGAAGTAGCAGTAACACCAACATCGGCGACCGGAACTTGCCATGGACCAACAAATTGATCTCTATCAATTAAACCTGTGACAGATCTGTCTGCAATAGTAATCAAAAATGATTTGGAGCCAACAGAAGGCAACTGTAAAACTCTGGATAAGGCATCGGAAACACTAATATCTTTCAGCAAAACTGGTGACAATTTTAATGGTCTGGTGATATCTTGTCTAGACATTTTCGGTGGTTTACCAAACAAGAGACTCATATCTAAATCAATGGGGGTTGTTTTCAGTAACTTATCCGTCAAAACTAATCTTAACTCACTGGTTGCAGTTCCCACGACCGCAAAAGGGCACCTTTCTCTTTCACAAATTTGTTTAAATAATTCAAGATTAGATTGACCGACACCTAAAACATATCTTTCCTGCGATTCATTACACCATAATTCCATAGGAGACATACCTGGTTCTAAAGATAAAATATCTCTTAATTCAAATTTAGCGCCAAGACCATTGTCATGAACCAATTCTGGTAAAGCATTTGATAGACCCCCTGCACCAACGTCGTGAATACATTGAATTGGAGAGTCAATACCAAAAGAGTTACAAGCATCAATAACTTGCTGCGCTCTTCTTTGAATTTCAGGGTTACCTCTTTGAACAGACGCAAAATCTAAATCAGCAGAAGCTTCACCAGATGCAACAGAGGATGCGGCACCACCACCTAAACCAATTAGCATGGATTGACCACCTAGAACAATAATAGCAGCACCTGGGGTAATCTTGAAGTCCGATTTTAAAGATAATTGTGGTCTAACAGCACCCATACCACCTGCAAGCATGATAGGCTTATGAAAACCCCTAATTTCTTCCTTGTTATCAGAATTTGTAACAGTAGTGGTTAAAGTTCTAAAATATCCAGTAATACAAGGTCTACCAAATTCATTGTTGAAAGCAGCAGAACCTAATGGAGCCTCAATCATAATGTCCAATGGAGTCGCAATATGCGATGGTTTACCGATGTTTAATTCCCATGGTTGTTTCAAATCCGGAATTTGTAAATCTGAGACACTGAAACCAGATAAACCACATTTAGATTTAGAGCCTCTACCCACTGCACCTTCATCTCTAATTTCACCACCCGAGCCAGTAGCAGCACCGGGGAATGGTGAAACAGCAGTTGGATGATTGTGAGTCTCAACTTTAATCAACGTGTGAACAGTTTCTTTCGTTGATGTCCATGTATTGTTGTTATCAATTCGTGGAGCATAAAAGTACGCTTCAGAACCTTGAAAAATTGCAGCGTTATCAGTATAAGCAGAAATTGTATACTGAGGGTTTAATTTATGCGTATTTCTAATCATTTGAAATAATGACATATCCTTTTTTTCACCATCGATATTCCAATCAGCATTAAAAATTTTGTGTCTACAATGTTCAGAATTAACTTGAGCAAACATAAAAAGTTCAACATCTGTTGGATTTCTATGAAGGGTATCTTTAAAGGCGGAAATCAGGTATTGAATTTCACCTTCATCTAAAGCCAAGCCCAACTCTTTATTAGCTTTAATCAAATTTTCTTTTGAACCTATGATGTCAACATGAACTAAAGGTTTAGGCTGATGATCTTCAAATAAGTCATTGTATTTTGGAATATGATCATTGATATATAAAGATTGCGTCATTCTATCATAAACTGATGCCAAACAATTGAATTGATCTTTTTGGAAAAAATTCATAATTGGAAAGCCTGGTCTAACATGAATCAAAATTGCCATACCTCTTTCAATTCTATCTATCTTGTTTCCAAGTCCACAAACTTCAACAATATTGGTAGCTTTTGATGACCATGGAGAAATTGTGCCTGGTCTTGGTAAAATTCTAAATAAATATGTATCTGAATCAAGATTTTGTGATAATTTTGTAATGGAGTCGTTATGGTCACCATCCAATTGAACCAATTCAGAAAGTTTCTCGTTTAATTCATCCGATAAATCTAATCCATTATCATATTTTAACAAGAGTTGTAGTTTACCCAAAATTTCCTTATCTAGATCTTCCTTATAATGAACGTAATGGATTTGACATGATTTTATTGCCGTAACAACAGAAGAATTTACCAATTTATCAATATCAGAAATCAAGTTGGAAACTCTGAAGCTTGAAAGAGCTTGAGATCCTGGCAAAATAAGCATTTTTCCACCTGCCATTGTAGTAATAGTAATTTATGTTAATAAAAGTGTAAAATAGCGGATCGATTCAAAAATATTTCAACTGATGGATTTAATTTGATTTGAACTGTTAGTATTGAAGTCATAGTCAGTTGTTAATAATTGAGGTACATACGTTATCCTAAAAAGTAATTTATTCTTTGATATTTAGAACCTTGAAGTTAAAAAATAAATTGGAGCAGATATAAGGTGAAACTTAGCCAGCTAAAAAAATCAGAAAAGGAAAGCAAAAAGTAACGATATTGATATAGATATTGAGTATTATTATTCATGTGTCTAACAAAAAAAATTTTAGGCCGCTCGTTAATTAATGCTAGAGTCACAAACAGTAATTGACTCCTTTTTTAAAATGTTGCATCCGTACACCTGCAGTTTATTTTTTGGGTTAGCTATTTGAACACAGATTCGGAAAACGAGACATTTCATCAACATGTATTGACCTATTTGAAAATCAGGTATACGTGGGTTTATCATGGCTAACACAAAGAGAAAAGCTACAGAATTGACGGACTCTACTGATAACTACATAGATGATACCAAAAGGACAAAACTAGATATTACGGATAATAGCTCCAAGATTACAAATAAAGCCAAAATAGAAAATAAAGAACACGAAGATGAACAAGAAAATGAACAACACGAAGAAAAATATTCAGATGCACAGGAGTTTAGTAATAATGTGGAAACTCCACCACTGAATGGCCAAAATATTAAAGAGAATGATGCAAATGAAGATGAAAGTAAAGTTAATACAAACCAAACAACAAATGGAAGTCCCGTGAAAGATATAAATGATGAAGAAAAAAAGGGAAACAAGGAAGAAAATGAAGAAAATGAAGATCGGGCTGAAGAGGAAGACAAGAAGAGAACGCATACTTTTGATTTTGATGGACAGTTAAATACTTACAAAGATAGGCCTTCGGTGATTGAGGAAAAAGAAGGAAAAATCGAATTTAGAGTGGTAAATAATGATAATACACATGACAATATGATTGTTTTAACAGGCTTGAAAAATATTTTTCAAAAACAATTACCTGAAATGCCTAAAGCGTACATCGCAAGGTTGGTTTATGATAGATCCCATGTTTCAATTGCAGTTGTTAGGAAACCATTAAATGTGGTTGGTGGTATTACGATAAGACCTTTTGAAAGTCATGAATTTGCAGAAATTGTTTTTTGTGCAATTTCATCAACCGAGCAAGTCAGAGGTTATGGTGCACACCTTATGAATCATCTTAAAGACTATGTTCGAAACACTACAAAAATTAAATATTTTTTAACATATGCAGATAATTATGCCATTGGATATTTTAAGAAGCAAGGCTTCACCAAAGAAATAACTTTGCCCAAAAAAGTTTGGATGGGTTATATTAAGGATTATGAAGGTGGTACACTAATGCAATGTTCAATGCTACGGCGAATTAGATACTTAGATAGCCCTAAAATTTTATCATTACAAAAAGCTTCTATTCTGAGGAAAATAAGATCAATTGGACAATCGCACGTTGTCAGAAAAGGTTTAGATCATTTTATAAAACATAATTTTAGACCATTAGATCCGTTAGAAATACCCGGTGTTAAGGAAGCAGGTTGGACTAAAGAAATGGATGATTTAGCTCAAAAACCCAAAAGGGGCCCACATCATTTGGCAATGCTTACAATTTTAACAGAAATGCTGAATCATCCATCAAACTGGCCCTTTTTGCAACCGGTTAATAGAGAAGAAGTTCCAGACTATTATGTAGTTATCAAGGAACCTATGGATTTGAGCACTATGGAGGTCAAATTGGAGAATGATGCCTATGAATCATTTGAAGATTTTATCTATGATTGTAAACTGGTTTTTAATAATTGTAGGCAGTACAATGGTGAAAATACAACATTTTATAAGAATGCCAACAAATTAGAAAAGGCTATTATTGCGAAACTTAAGGATTTCCCGGAATATTCTCAATGCATCGATACGTTACAACAGCGTTGACTACTACTTAATACAAAGTTATAATTGATTGTGTACTATTTTTTAATTCTTCCCTCTGTAACACTAAACTTAACTAATAAAATTTATGAATATTAATTGATTGAAAAGCACGCATCATACTATTTGCATTGCACACAAAAAAAGCAAGTCAGTGATAAAGATTAAATATTATTAAATATAACCAAAAAAAAATATACAAAATATCTATTCATGATAGTTTAAGGCTTATTCTTCCATTTTCTCATCATCTTGTTCTTGACCTTTTAAAGTTTCAATGATTGCAGAAATTTCATCGTCTGAGTAAATTCTAAAGCCACCCTCCTTGGTAACACTAGCCAATTGAGCATTTTTAGAATCTAATTTTTCTTCCATAACTTGCTTTAGAATTTTTAGTGTCAAAACTTCGGCTTCTTTAAGGGTTAAAGATTTATGATATTCATTTTGTAATTCAGCTTGTGCACCTTCAGAACCTGAACCAATTGCTTTAGCATCATATCTATAAAAAGTACCGGATGGTTCAGCATGATATAATTGAGGGCCTTTACCTTCATCATAACCTGCAACAAGTAATGCAACACCGAAAGGTCTGGACATCAATCTCTTTTCACCAGAAGCGCCTTCACCAAATCTTAAAGCTAAATCACAAACCGACTGTGTAAGTGACTCCACTGAGATTGGCTCGTTATAATATAAATCGTGTTGAACAGATGCAACCCTGGCATGATCTATCATTGATCTTGCATCTGCAGTTAAACCTGACATGGCACATCCAATATGCTTATCGACTTCCATGATTTTCTCAATGCTATCGCTTTCCAACAAAGTTGAAGTGACACGCTTTTCAACACCTAATATCACGCCTTCACTTGTTGAAATACCAATTGCAGTTGAACCTAATTTGATAGCTTCAAGGGAATATTCGACTTGAAAAAGACGACCTTCAGGTGAAAATGTGGAAACACCACGATCATATTCACTTCTAGTCAAAAACATTGTGTTTTGTAAATTTTGTAAATGAAATTATTCTATTACCAAATAACCTCAGCTTTATTTTACTTTAATTTAAATTCATGAGAGACAGTTGAGGGCAAATTTTGAGCTTTGAGATTTGAATTATATACATCTGTACACCTTTTATTTGAGAGAAAAAAAAAAGGTAATGCGCCACATTGGTTGATCTAAACTCGGATTTACAAATATGAAACAGAATGCTAACATCAGTTAATTTCAAATAAGAATAACTTTCTCGGTAATTTTTACAGTGAGGTTTTCTGTTGAGCATCTTATTATTTACTATGCATGCATCCAATTCTTCGTGGTCCCGTTCCGTCTCGTTTGCTCATGATCGATAACTTAGCTGTTTAGTTACAAAATGTAGAAGTCAATTAATTAATAGGAAAACAATTTTTATCAAATGGTAAATTTGCGGGGACTAACTGAACAGTATCTTAAATTGGAGATGGTAGCAAACGAGTGTGAAAGGTAAAGGTACTATTTTAGTAGCAAATAGTTTCTGCTTTACTCTCTCGGAGGCCTGCCGTGATGACTTTGAAAAACTCTAGTTTTATACTTATTAAATTAACTTTAAAGAGTTCTAGTACATTGCGATCAAAAATTGTTACTGAAATGATGAAAATAAAATTAATTCACTTCATTCCATATATGGAATTCGGGAATTATCACAACAGTAATATTTTGGGAGGAATTTGAATGGATCTTTTGGTAGCCTCGTGTGTTTGGATGTTGGATGGCTCCGCGCATTATTGAGCATTGTTGAGTTCTTCGAGGAGATTTCTTATCCATTTCAAGTATTTTTCTGCACAAAATGGATTTAGGTTTATTTGATATAATTAGAATATAGATTTCGGAACCAGCTCGGCATTTTTTAAAACTGTATTTTTATGCAAAACCAGTATAATGATAATCCTCGCCAATAAAACTGTCGATGAAAAATGCCCGAGCTTTCAGCTGCAATTAAATGTTCTGTTCAAGTGTTATATCCAAGGAGTTTGGTTTAACATTATGGGATAATACTGTTCATAATTGCTGTTTAAAATTTCAGTAACAGCAGTTTACCATAACCACTGGATAGTTAAATATAGAAATATAAAATATAGAAATGTAAACATACTAGACCCACACTCCATAGTTGCAGGATTAGTAATTTTTCAGGAAAAAAAAAATATTCCCACACACATCTCTCCACTTCAATCTGCAAAAGGTTACGGCTTAGCATATTACCTGGCCTTTAGTGACCATATATTTTTTAGTTCATTTAGCTATTTAAGGACAGCGATGCCCACTATTTCTAGACGTGGGAAGTTTCATTGTAGTTGGACTTCTTTATTTCACAAATTTTATCAATTAATCAATTCTTACTATTAAAATGCAATTATCTCAAGCTTCATTATTTGCAGCTGCAGCATTCCTAAGCTCCGTCTCTGCCGAAAACTTACTTGTCGTTGTTAACAGTGACATTGGTGCCAACCTTGCTGATTACCTTTCCTATAGACAGGCTCACACTACTGAAGATTATGGTCCTTTGTTGTCTCTTTATGAAGAAGGCCAAACATACACTGATGATTCTTATACAACATTGGTTGGTCCAGCTGAAATGTCAAGTTTGTCCGCTTTTGCAACTGCCTTACCATGGTACTCCTCGAGAATTCTACCTCAATTAGATGCTTCCGTTACCTCTGCTGCTGCTTCTGTTACTTCTGCTCCTAATTCTTCTGGTTCAACTTCCTCAGCACATAACTCTTCCACTATTACTGAATCATCTGTTGTCAACCCAACTTCTGGTACCGAATCATCAACTGGAAACTCATCTCACAATGAAACTTCCGCATCATCCGACGGGACTTCAGTTTCAACTGCAGGTGCAGCTGCTGTTGTTGGTCAAGGTGCTTTAGCTGTTGTTATTGGTTTAGGTGCTCTTGCTTTATTATAATTTTTATGATAATTCCCTTAATTGTTGTTTTTAGCGGCGCTTTTTATACTCAAGTCTATTAATGAGATAATTTTGTAACATTACAATTGAATTTAATATGTTTTTCTATTATTTGTATGTAACAAGATGTCGCAAATAATATGCGTGGTTTACGCACTTGCTGTTAATCATGCAAAAGGAAAAATTCGTATTCATTTTTAGTGATACCATTTCAGTTAATCTATCAACAGTATTGATAATTTTAAACGTTTAAAATTCTAATATTAAAATCATTTGACTTAAAATGTAGTAAAGTATAAAAGAATCGATCGTTATCAGTTCAATTTATTGCGACCAATACACTAATTGATTCATTTTATTACATGAACGTGTAAAATCTCATTAATTTTCCTTAGTCCGAATCCTGTATTATTATCATGTTAAATTTTAAACTCAATTGAAATTTGTCATTATAAAAAAAGGAGTTTACCCTTTTCTTATTATCATCATCTCAGTGTTACATTTCTGTCTTAATTAAACTAAGAAACGAACAAAAAATGAGTGCTTATATAAACTACCTAACTAGATTTATCCCAGGTTTTTCTTTAATGAATAGCATTGTCAAAGAATCAATGATCAATATCCTTAAAACGGGTAAGTTTTCAAGTTATAATTTTTATACTTCAAAGAGCAATTACTAACTTTTAAATTAAAGGCCCAGTTCCAACACATCTGTCTTTTGTTATGGATGGTAATAGAAGATTTGCCAAAGGTCGTGGATTACCGTTAAAGGAAGGACATAGAATGGGTGCTGATGCGTTGATGGAAGTCTTAGATTGTTGTTTTAGAATAGGAGTTAAAAATGTTACAACTTATGCATTTTCCATCGAAAACTTTAATAGGCCACCTGAAGAAATTGATACAATTTTTTCTTTGTTAAAGTCAAAATTAGCATACATCTCTATGGATAATAATTTTTGTGATTTACATAAGATAAGAATCAAAATTGTAGGTAATAAAACGTTTGTCCCACCTGATGTTTTAGCTGATATTGAAGAGGTTGAAAGGAAAACAAGCATTAATGATCAACATACTTTGTTTGTCGCATTCCCATATACTTCAAGAGATGATATTTGGCATTCCGTTGCAACAATTACTGAAAAAATTTCTGAAGGTGCATTGGACATTGAAGATATCGATCAACAACTAATTGAGCATAATTTTTACTATGAAGATATTGCCGATAAAGTTGATATTTTGGTTAGAACCTCCGGACATACGAGGTTGAGTGATTTTATGCTTTGGCAATGTCATCAAGATAGTGTTATTGAATATCCAAATACACTTTGGCCCAATTATAGATTTTATAGTACTTGGTGGACAATTTTCAAATGGAGCTTTTATAAAACTTTGATTATTGAAGATGCCGAAGTCATGCAAATCAAAAAACTAAGTAGAGAGGAAGTCAATAAGAGGTATTCTGCAAGTACAATAAACCATCCGCCTTTCGCTTCAGTCACAAAAGTTATTTAAGTTATCTTACTACATATACGATGTTGTTATGTTGTATATGTTCGCACTTATATTGCTGTTTTTGCTGATTTGTTTATTTAACTAACTAGAAATCTTGCTTAATTTATTTGGATATTCTTTATACCTAAATCTTTGGAAATGAAAAAAACACTAAATGCATTCGGAATCTTATAATATTAGAAAAAACTATATAAATGTGAATTATATATAAATAACTAGAAAAACAATATCTTTTTTTATCTTTTTTTATCTTTTTTTTCTGAATTAAAACCAAACTAAACAATGTTAACGGTTGGATCTCTAGAAAAGCTTGCATATCTTTCAAATGGTGAGTTTCTTTCTAAATCATATTCAGGATTATGAGCTTTTTCACCTTTGAAGTATTGCCTTTTACAAAATTTCCAAAATTCAGCCATAGCTAAGAAAAGCATAGTACATAAAAATGCCCAAGCCCAACCAGTGGTCATACCTCGCTGCAAAAACACATAATCATTAATGACAGGAATGTAAATTGTAGGAACCAGTGTAATGAAACCAGCGATCACAGACCAAAATAAGAATTGATTTGACCATAAATCTTTCATCCATTGAGTATACAAATTATCAGCCTCAGGGTGCATCAAAAATAATGATCTTCTTAGATGAATAACTTCCCAAGCTAAAACCAATGCACACCATGTCATGGTAACAAAAGAAGCAGATCTTGCACGGAAAACATGATAACAAGTATCAGCATAATTTGTCTCGTTACATCTTTCACCCAATTCTCCATTACCATAACCATAAATTTCAATAACAAATGGAATCATACAAGCACCAGCAATAATTAAACCATAAACAAGCATATCAATAATAATTTCCCAGGTAAAAACTGCCTCCTTTGAATCTTTTGGTGGTTTATCCATAACATCATCAGATGCCTTTTCAACACCCAAACCCATAGCTGGGAAACATGATGTCACGACAATAACCCACAAAACTTCAACCGGTGATAATGGGAAAACAGAAAAATCATTTTTATCCTTGAACACTAAGCCGATCAATAAAAATAAAGCCTGAGCAACGTTCATTCCTAACAATTGTAAAACAAACTTTTGAATATTATCACCCATCCTTCTACCTTCTTCCACCGCATTTAGAATTGAAGCAAAATTATCATCTGCTAAAACAATATCAGAAGCATCCTTAGCGACATCGGAACCATTCTTACCCATTGCAATACCAATATCCGATTTTTTCAAAGATGGGGAATCATTAACACCATCTCCAGTCATAGCAACAATCTGCTTTCTTCTATGTAAGGCATCAACCAACCTGACTTTGGTTTCTGGTGCACATCTTGCAATAACTAATGGTAATACAGGTAATTTATCGATTTCTTCATTGGATAAGGCATCGAACTGTGTGGCAGTCATAACCATAACATCAACAACTTCTTGGGAATAATGATAAAAATTATGAGGCAAAATACCGACTTCCTGAGCAATTGCACGAGCCGTTGATGGATGATCACCAGTCGCCATATGAACAGATATACCCGCCTTATGACACTTTTTAACGGATGGCAAACTTTCAGCTCTTGGAGGGTCATAAATACCAATCAATCCTAGTAAATGCAAATTTTTTTCGACCTCATCTCTTGGTATCTTTTTCCAGCCTTCTCCTAAATCATCTTCCGGTTTTCTTGTTGCAAATGCTAAAACTCTTAAACCTTTTGAGGATAATGCATCCATATTATTTTCCATTTCTTTAACAATTTCTTCACTCAGTGGAGCACTTAAACCTGTGGACGGATCATTCCAAGTTGAACACAAACCCAAAATTCTTTCAACTGCACCTTTAGTATAGATAATATCTTTTGAAGTATCGTTATCTTTATAAATGGCTGTCATACGTTTGATTGTGGAATCAAACGGAAATTCAACTATTGAAGTATAGGAACCTTGTTTATCGACAAGTTCATTACGAGCAAATCCTAAACGAGAAACAAAAACTTGAATTGAAATTTCTGTTGGATCACCTCTAGCTTTCCATTCAACAACACCCTCATCATCACAATCTTCAAAAACAGATGCAACGTTGGCTAATGAAGCAGCACGCAGCCATTCATGGAAAATTTTTAATTTTCCTGTGCCAGAATAGTTTTGAATAAAATTTTCATAAGTCATCCAATCATTATAATCTGATTCACCAATTTCGATTGGAGTTTTATCAATAAATTCAACTCTTCCCTTTGTTGGGTTAAAAGGTTCATCAAGTTCTTCAACTGCAAAAGTGCCAACTGATGGAACATAAACGTTTTTAGCGATCATTCTACCCTGTGTCAATGTACCAGTTTTATCAGAACAAATTGCATTAACAGATCCAAGGTTTTCAAGTGCATCAAATTTTCTGACAATAACATTTCTTTTCAACATTTCTTTGGCACCAACAGCCATCGTAATTGTTAAAACAACAACTAATGAAGATGGAATCATTGATAAAGCAACACAAATTGAATAAATTGCAACTTCTTTAGTAACATTAAACTTTTGAGAACCCATAACAACAATCGCAAAAACAACTGCAATCCAAAATAAATAAATTGCTAACCAAGACAATCTTCTTTTCAATGGAGTGCCTTCATAGGTACCTAGAACATAACCAATTGTGTTCCAAATGGTGCCACCTGCAGCTTTGGCATAATCTTTACTTGTTGCAGTTTCTTTATCTTCCACTTTTTCAACGATTGAATTATCTCCTTGTAAAGATTTTGCAATCTTACCAATTTCTGTATTCAAACCTGTTAAGATGGCAATACCAGTTGCTCTACCTTTAGAAACAGTTGAAGACGAATAAGCTAAGTTCAAACGATCACCAACTGGAATTTCTTGGTGGTAAATCTCTTTTGCATCTTTAGCGATTGGTAAAGATTCACCTGTAAGTAATGCTTCATCCGTTTCAAAATTGTTTGTTTCAATTAATCTCAGGTCTGCAGGAATTGTATCACCCACTTTAACCATAACTAAATCACCAGGAACGACTTCATCCGAAGATATAGTCACATCGTTACCATTCCTAATCACGGTGGCAGACGGTGAACTTAAATTTTTTAAAGATCCCATTGTTTTTTCAGCTTTAAATTCTTGTTGACTACCAATTATAACATTTAATCCAATAATGAATGCAATAACACCACCAGTAATCCAATCTTTAATGGCAAATGAAATAACCATTGAAATAAATAAGACCAGAATCATGGCATTACAAATTTGACGCATTAGAATACTTGTAATCGAAATCTTGCCACCATCACCAAGTGAATTTTTACCGTATTTTGTCAGCAATTCGTCAGCTTTACTTTGTGACAAACCATGAACTTGATCTGTTTCAAAAATTTCTAAACATTTTTGAATTGGCAACATATAAGCATGAATTGCGGCATTGTTTGTTGTTATATCGAAACCGGTTGAGGTTGAATAACGAGAAATTACCATTTCATTATAATCATTTTTTTCATCTTTTTCAAAGGACATTTTATTATATAAAATGTGTCCACTATTTGAAGATTAATAATATTTTATAAAATGAAAATAAAATAAAGGAAAGGATAATAAAAAAAATAGATGTCTACAATCCAACAAAAGGTGGGGAACCGCAAGTATTTATAGACTTTCAAATTTGTTGAAAATGTTTTGAGGTTGCTTGAAAACTGATGATGATGATGAAATTAAGGAGAACCATTTTTGGGGGTGGGGAATTTAACCGAGAAACGTGAGCAGAAAAAGAAACGAGATAGTGGGATTGATTTTTTTTTTTTTTTTTTTTTTGCAAACCTCCTGATCGATTTTCTTGCTTAAAAGTTGAAATCGTTTGGTTTTCTTGTTTGTAACAATAAATATAATAGGCAGGTATCGATTACTTACTATTTGCTGGCATTACATATGTTTCTTTATCGATAATTTAAAACAGTAAATGTTGACACAAATTAATCCGCAAGTTTAGTTGGACCATAAAAAAAAATTTAATTAGGTGCGTATGTGTTCAACTGTTTATTAATAGATTACCTTATCAGCTGCAATTTTACTTGTCCTCCATATAAAATCCTTTTAATTAGTTCTTATTTTACTGTCAGATCTATAACAGTTTATCGATGTTGGTTTTTCAGACAATCTATTTCTTTATTTTTCAAATTTACGATAGCAAATGAAAAACCCATTTACTTTTTTTTTAGACTGAAAAGGAGGCGCAAGGACCCTTCTACAATGCCCTATTTTCGATTATTGTCATTGGCGGGGTAATGGGACCCTTTTCAAAAAAAAGTTCTTTCTCTATTATATCGGAGTATGGACTATTATCGTTTGAAGTCTATAGTTCACAGCCACACCCTATAGATATTTAATTTATATTTTAAGCTATTAAACATGAGGTTATTATACACAAGGTAAGCATCGATACTGTAATGTATTTTAAATAAACCTCGCATACAGGACACTTTATGACACAGATTCGGTTCAAACGAACACACCAAAACCAGTCAAATATTAATATTTGCAAGCTTAGTTGACATTTAATCATACATTTTGTTTATCGGACAACTAATTCCAGTCTGATCAATCAAATTTCTTTTCATTGTTATTCAGTAAGTAGTAGGCAGACGCATTTTTGAAGAAAGGGATATATACGCTGATTGTTAGCAGCTATTATTTTGACTTATTCAACTTTCAACTGATTCAATGTCATTATTTTCTTTTTACCCTTTACTGAAATTTAATAAAGTCTGAATAAGGCTGTTTATGTGTGCAAAAATCTTTAGAAAGAAAAATGCATTTGTGAACAGAATACTGTGAAAGCCGTTTGAGGAGTTAAATTACGTGATTGAAAAAATTAAAATAACTTTCACGTGACTGAGTATCCAAAAAAAAAAAATAAGATGGAAAACGCGTGCTTAAATGCTGGGTGCTGTTCGCGTTTGGTGTCTTTCCTGATTGGGTAATTGTGTTTCACGTATTTGACTGATTCAATATTGTTATTGTATGCTTTCCGTTCTTTCTATTATATAGCCATTTATTTGGATCCATCACTTTGTTGGATTAAATTTTTTCTCTCTTTTGAAGTACGAAAAACAGTGTGGTAATTTAAGTGTTTGGAATTTTAGTTGTTGTGTTATCATTTATCAGACCAGCTGTGTTTTCAAATTTTCATTCACTATTCATTATTTTATTCTTTATTCATTAGTCATTAGTCATTTTTACGAGTTAACTGCAACATGAGCATGGAACCAAGACAGCCTTACAATAAAAACGTGATACTCAAAGTTCTATATACATTTGATGATAAAACAGCGTTTCTTGCGAGATCAAACCGGCCACTAAATGCAAAGATAATAACTCTACCTCCACAACCACCACATAATAGCTCCTTAATTGGTTGTATAGATCTCAAACAGTGTTTAAACTTAGTTCAATTATCCTCTCCCGAATTATTTCAAAAAGATATGGATTATTCCTTATATTACAAAGATATTATTGAGGTTGATGAGCCATTCGTCGGTTGTGGTTTGTACTCAAAATTAGTTTCAGATAAAAAATTAACAGTTTTAATAACTGGCAGACTATGTAACAATTTTATTAGCTTATACAGTGGTAACAATGCTTCGGATACTTTGGAAATTAGATTAAGATTTTGTCAAGTTAAGACTATACCTTCAACGGAATCAAATTCAAGTTCAAATTCGAACTCAAATTCAAGGAAAAGAAAACAGCAATCAGAATATCCGACAAATCAACGTGTAAATTCTTCATCGTCACCTGTTGAAGAGCATGTTTCAAGTAGTAGTCCTATTATCAATTCAGATGATTTTTCTTTTCAAGAACCAATTCGCAAAAAAAAAAGTGTGCAATATAATAAAATCTTGGCAAATAATAATAGTAATAGCAATATTCATCCCAATAATAAAAGTTTACCTGAACTTGCTACACGTACGCAGTCATTACCATTTGTAACACAGGATTCATTGGCTCACCGTATTAGATTATCTGATATGCTATCATCAAAAGGTAATGGGGAACTAGATGCACGTGGTGAACCAATTTCATCAAGATTTTCAAATTTTCAAAAATTAATGGAAAAGCCTGAACAACCAAGTAAAGCAAAAAAATCAAAAAGTTTTCTGCAATCGGTTGTTAAATTTGGTGATGGTGTCATTAAAGAAAATATTCTAACTAAAAAAAATAGCCTTCATCGTTGCATTAATTGTTTATCAACCTCTGTACCACCATATAAATTTCATAGAGAAGGTATTTTTGAATTTGGTAATTCCGGTGTCTTATGTGCTGTTTGTACAGAGTTACATTCTAAAAATGATATCAAATTTTTAAGAAAAAGGGGAGAATTAGGGTCCAAGGGTCTTTTAGAAGGACCGTATTCAAAATCAAGCGGTTCTAAAAAAAATGGACGTAAAAGAGATCCATCAAACTCAAATTTAAATTCAAATTCAAACTTTTATTCTTCGGATTTTTCAAGTTCTCCATCATATGCTTATGCACTTTCGCCAAATAGTTTGCGAACTGGTTTCCAAAAATCGAAAAAATTTGAAAATGCAAAATTATTACCTGATTTTGAAAAAGCTTTTAATACCAGTGATATAAATGATATTTTAAAGTTAGAGGAAAGACTAGATTCTATACCGGGTAGAAACTATAATCAACAACAATCGACGGATTTGGATCCAATCGATGAACGATTCGCAATTCCTGAAAAAAAAATGTCAACACTTCAATCTAAAAATGATGCATTAGTTATCGAAGAATGTGATGAAGAGTATTATGATAATATCCCAATAAATGCCACAAAATTGAATACAACGTTGATTCCAGTGGATGAAGATGATAAGGAAAATTTTCCACCGCAATCCTATGCTCCATCAGTAGGTACTATTAGAGAACAAGGACCTAAAAATATTCCAACTTCTTTATTAGGTCCAGAAATTTCACCGAGTATTCAGAGAATTATTGAATCATTTTCAAATAACGAACTTCCTGTGTCACCATCAAAAAATTCTCCGTCAACTCAATGGAATTATGATTTTTTCCAAGAAGATAATGAAAAATCAAATCAACAAGATACGGAATTTGAAGATCCAGAAATAAGCAGGATTTTAATGGATGACAAAGCTTTAAAACCAAATGCAAATCCAACACCAAAATACCTTGAAACTAAAACTCCAAATGAAAAATTTGAAACTACTCCACAGGATCCTGATACTGTGCAAACCCAGCCCTTGATTGATAATGATTCACCTCCAAATATGATGAAGTATATAAATGATGTTGGAACTGGAGTACAACCAGGGGTCGATACTCCAACTGAAATTGTTAGGAATAAGAATGATGATGTTCAAAATGGTAAAAATGGTGGAGGATCGCATTTAACTACTATGCCAAGCTCACCTTTTTTTTCTGTTCATATAGATGAGGTAGAAAAGGAAATTAAGGAGTATGATTCTACTAGAACGTCAGAGGTTTGGGATACAAAATCTTCGCCGGTTACAGAACCTTCTTCATCTCTGAATAATGAAAAACAATAATGATGGCTATATATTGGGCAATTTTGTAACTTATAGCGGGTGGATTTATACTAGTAACTTGATAAATATATATAGTATTAATTAATCATATAACATAGAATCTGCGTATCATGTTTGAACCGAAAATCGGAATTTCATGAGTGGAAAGATTTCACACGTATGTCCGGCTTATTGCAGTGAGATTTCTTGTTTTTTTTTTTCTTCGATAAGCACAGATTTGAGGTTTGAACGGAATCAAGACGAAGAAAGTTTTCATAAGTTTTAAATCGACCCCATGGATTATTACCCTTCATAAAGGCATACATATACACATTATCAATAGTTTACGTTATTATGCTTTCATTTAGAACGAG
The DNA here is from genome assembly GCA_030580115.1 of Kregervanrija pseudodelftensis. NCBI lineage: Eukaryota > Fungi > Ascomycota > Pichiomycetes > Pichiales > Pichiaceae > Kregervanrija > Kregervanrija pseudodelftensis. The sequence goes on from JAKTSJ010000015.1 coordinate 192,876, forward strand.
GGGATATAACGGCTACGCCTGCAAATATTCACCATTTTATGATAATAAGCTAGCTGTTGCCACTTCAGCAAATTATGGCCTTGTGGGTAACGGGAAGTTATCCATCCTTTCCATTCAAGATAGCGGACAAATTACTCAGGATACATCATTTGAAACCCAAGATGGATTATTTGATGTAGCTTGGTCTGAACTACATGAGAATCAAGTCCTTGCTTGTTCAGGAGATGGGTCCATTTCACTGTTCGATATATCACTTCCCCAATTTCCAATAAAACGTTTTCATGAACATCAGCGTGAAGTATTTTCAGTCTATTGGAATTTAGTAGATAAGTCCGTTTTTTGTTCTTCATCTTGGGATGGCACTGTGAAGTTGTGGTCACCAAATAGGCAAGAATCATTGCTTACATTATCAAGCCGAAAGGATACATCTGTGAAGACTGACTTATCAATCGTACATAATCCACCGTTATCAAATAAACCACCTGTTCAAAATCCAACAAGTGATTGTGTTTACCAAGCATGTTTTTCACCTCATGATCCATCAATAATCATATCAGTTAATTCTGCATCACATGCACAAGTTTGGGATACAAGATCCCCAAATCCATTAACGCTAGATTTTGTTGCTCATAATGGTTTGGAAATCCTTTCTTGTGATTATAATAAATACAGAACCACTGTGATTGCCACAGCGTCTGTTGATAAATCCATTAAAATCTGGGATTTAAGAATGATTCCTAACTTATCGCACAGTTTCCTGGCTCAAGGAAGTAAAGTTGGCCCTTCGCCATTAAATAAACTTATTGGTCATGATTTTGCCGTGAGGAAAGTTTCATGGTCACCGCATGCGTCGGATACCTTATTAAGTTGCTCATATGATATGACATGTAAAGTATGGAAAGATCAGACTGACGATAAGGCAAAATTCTTAAATAGTATCAGAATGAAGCATGGTGAAGCCATGATTGGTAATTTTGATAGGCACAGGGAGTTTGTGCTTGGCTGCGATTGGTCTTTATGGGGTAGAGATTATGTTGCTAGTACTGGTTGGGATGAAATGGTTTATGTTTGGAAGGCAACGTAGACTTATCTGAAAAACCTTTCAGATTGGACCTGTTTAATATTTTTACTTTCAATTATATCTACAGTCCAGATTTTTAATTTATAATAACCCCTTACATTTATAAACACATATTATATATTAAATTCAGCAATATCAGCCCAGCTGAATATCATTGTTTCTATTGCTAGAAAATCTTTCAATCTCCGTGGATAACCTAGTAACCCACAAGTCTCTTTCAATTCTGGATCTTGCGAGAAACATGATAGCTCTTCCAGTAACTCCTAGTCTGGACACATTTTTTAAAAATTTCAAAGTTCCTAGCTCTTCCTGTGAATCCAAAATACTTTCACTTTCATCATCTGAACTCTCTGTGGCTGAGTCATTTGGTTCTTGATATGCATCAGAGTCGGATTCTGTTTCTGTTTCTGTGTCCGAGTCCATCTGCAGACCTTTTGTACTTGTATTTCCATCTTTAAACAGAAGTTCTTCTTTATCCATGCTCAACTTAGTACTATTTTTATTTTTCACATTTTTCATCATTAATTTTTTAGAACCAAACCAGACTGTAAATTGCCTATCCTCTTGAGATTCACTACTTCTCCAGCCATCCCCATAAACTCTAGGCAACGCATGACCACCTGGGTTCATTTGATCAAAAGACTGTCCTTTGGTCATTACATCAGTCTCATCGCCTGAATTGGCATAAACATAACAATTGGCTAATGCAATTGTGGCATATTTTTTGTAATAGGTTGAAGGTCTAGCAACACCACTTATTTTAGATCTGTTAAACATTTCATACAAAACAAGGAAACCTGGACTTAAAACAACAAAAAATTTTAGGAAATTTTTATTTTTTCTTCTCTTTTGATATAATGATCCACTTATAATCACAGGTTTATCAAGAGCATGTGATGAAATATTATACAATTCTGGATCTGTATAAGCTTTTGATGACTCCCATTTACAGTAATCGCGTTCTCTCTCGTTTGCAACGACAGATTCGTACATGTCATCACTAACATTCATCGTTGCTAAATTTTTTTCTTTCAGTAGGACATGTCTAGCCAAATCTTCCTTTTTCTTTAAAGTCCAATATTCACTCAATTTACCTAAATTCTTAGCCCACTCATTACGAATAATACGAGTACAAACTTGTAATCTTAAAACAGACCCGTCATCCATAACCAATTCAAAGCAATTTTCGGTTGAGTTATTTCCGTCGTTCTTAGTTCTATTGAGTTCTAGATTTATGTAACTGTCGTCATCATTATCATCATCAGTATCTTCTATTTCATCATTAGCACTAGAATGTTGTTGGTCCTCGTCCCGTTTCGGTGGATTATGATTAAGATGGTGCCTAAAAGTGAATGAATTCAGACGTTCTTGCAGGCCAGGATTTTCGGCTTTACTTGCATTACCATTCCAGGTGGCATCACCTGCAGCTCTTACCAAGCGACTGATTTCATCTTTGGAAACCAATTTAATATCGGTCACTCTGCATAAATCTAAAACAAGTGCAGAATTGGAAACCATGCATGCCCTTCTTTCGGCTTCATAAAGCGCATCTTCATCTCTATCCTTGTAATCTTCTAAACTTAAACCTGGTCTCAACCATTTGATGTGATGGGATGTTCTGGGATAAGGAGAGGTTTGAAAAGATTCTGATCTATCGCTCATAGCACTTTCTAAGTCTTTCATCTCGAGGACATCACCAGCAGGTGAAATAAAATGTCGAGATGAAATTGGAGATCCAGAGAAAAGTGGAACGGCATTAAAAAACTCTTGAAAAAAGAGAAGATTATCGACTGTGAAGGCATATAGAAGCTTGAAATAGTTTCTACCGAACTCGGAAGAAGTTTTACCTCCACGGTTAGACAACTTAACCACAAATCCTTCAATCGGTAAAGGTTCAACCATTGAATGATTGCTTAAAATGTGTGATTCATGGTGGAACTCACGAAGTTCAAGTTCATATGATGATCCCAAAATTTGAGATAATGTTTGAACAACCGTTTCATGTTCACCAAGAATCCACTCCAAGCGATCATACTTTCTGAAAGCTAAAGCAAGGAATGATCTATTGTTCAAAAGTTTGTCAACAAAAGCATCTGAGGCTTGATTATTAGGGAGTTTTTTTATTTTCTGTAATTTCTGTACTTCTTCTGTAATCATATTTAGAACTTTATCAAAAATACCTATTCTTTGGAGTTCGTATCCATCTTTTCTGTAGTGAACTGTAATAAATGAAGATTGATGATTTTCTTTGGTAGCAAGATAGAAATTATAAAAATTTTGAATAGTGAAGGAAGTGTTGAGAGTTGGCACACTAACTAATAGAGTAGCACGTTCTAGATTTTCGGCTGTTTGATTTAAAATTCTTCTTATTAAACTCAACCACGTGATGGCAGAAGATGACGAATGTGCAAGAATTGTATAGCTAAAAACAGAATGTTTACACTCTTTTCTAACTTTAATACTCTTATCTAACAAGTTGGAGAAGGAGACATAAGTATCGTTGATCGATAAAACAACTTTAAATTGGCAGTCATGACAGCTCGGCTCCTTCTGAAGTTTAAACTCTTTCTCTTTCCTCATTTTATCAAGTCGACCACTGGGATGGCTGCGTTCATAAATTTCATCTTCTTCTGCTTCTTCGTGTTCTTCTTCACTCTTAAGTTCTTCTTTTTCTAATGCAATCTCATTTTTAAGACTTTCAGTTATATCTTTTCTAAAAATCTTTTTTGTTTTAAAAAATTGTAAGATTGCCGGATACTCAACATTACCTGTAGCTCTTAAAACAACAATGTATTCTTTCCATTTTTCAAGGACTCTAGAATATTGTGAATTTTCACTGTTAATTTTAAATTTTTCAGTGACCTTTACCATAACCAACATTTTTTCCATTTTAATAATTTCACCAATTTGAAAATGTTCAAAAAGCCTTTTCAACTTTCTTTTTCTTTCGTATTTATTTAGTTCTTGATTCAAACCAATTTTGGCACCCAAAGTTTTAGTTTTCAAAACTTCATAAGAATCAATAAGATAATCATCTGCCTTAGAAAAAGTTTCAATTGCTTGCAAGGGAATCACTTCATCATCACTATCTTCGTCTTCGTCTTCATCATGTTGATCTAATTTTGTATTTCTTCTTGATGCATTGCATGGGAACGGCGTAGCTTTATCCAACTGTAATTTTTTTGAATTCAATCTAAACATCGCCATGCTATGTATTCTCTTAGGTTTATTAATTGATTTAAAGCTTAAAGTTTTACGTTTATTTTCAGTCTCATCGTCGACTTCAAATATTGGAGTCGTATTAACATTAGGTAATTGTGTAAGATTTTGGTCATCAGTTTTGTTGTGGTTTTCATTTTTTTCTTGATTTTGTTCTTGTTCAAATTCCTGTATTTCAGTTGGAGTTTCGCATGCAGTTACAAAAGATTCTATTGATGAATCTGTCAAATTTTCCTCTGTTTCATGTTTTCTCTTTTCTTCCAACTGAAATCTGGCGTGATTTAAATCGATAGACATTTTTTCAGGGTTATAATCTGAAAGTTGAGGTTGACATATTATCTGGTTGGGTGGTGATGGTAATGATTGTAGTTGTGTTTGTGTTTGTTTTTGTGTTTGCGTTTGTGTTTGTATTTCAACTGGTGTTGATGGCACTAATTGATGTAAATTTTGTTCTGTTATAGTCCTACTCGAATTTGGAGGATTCATATCACATTGAGTAGAGATATCAGAATCTTCAGATTCTCCATCCGCTACATCCTTAACATAATGATTTTGAATATATTTTTTAGACGAAGGTTCTTTTAAAGCATCATCAATATGAAGTTGAAATTGTGCGTTTTTTCTAGGAATTGATTCATGATTAGGTTGAAACAGTGGAGATAGTGTAGAAAAAGGAGTACAAGATTTTAAATTCTCAGAAGTTAAAAATTTGTTTGTAAGTGAATCTAAATCTGATGTTGGTATCCTAGTTTTGCTGTTTTGGTCTTTTGGATGATGGGTAAAATGCTCTTTCAAACGTTGAGTAATTCGTTCTTTTGGATGCTCTTTTGAAGGATGGGTAAGATGTTCTTTCAAATTAGAAAAAAAATAACGATGATGATGATGATAAAGAGCATCAGACTTGTGTAAATGCTTTAGATGAAAATGGGTACTAGGATGTCCAGTTTTAGAATTACTTAAAGAGGTATCGGGCTTATCAAGCTTATGACGTCTATTGATTGCATTTTCAAATTGATTAACTGTTTTATGTTTGATTTCTTTACTGGTGCTTCTCTGAGCATCAAGGCTATATAGTTTTGCAAGCAAAACCGATTTTTTATCTAATAACCAAGAACCAGGTATTTTACCTAACGATATAACGGCAGAAGAATTGTACAGTTCAAAAGGGTCACAATATCTTAACCTAAAGGCCGTGTATGAATTTCTAGGCACTTCTAGTACCATAAGATTTTCCTTTGATTTGCGCTTTTGGGTCATAATTGCATTACAATTGTTTGATTGTAAACATTAAACAGTGAAATACACATCAAGGCTTTTTTATACGGAGATGAAATTAAACTTGGCTTGTCCGATGCCTAAATAGGGACAAAAACTCGTGTACGACGATCGTCGCCGGATTTTAAAGATTTTAACTGAGATTAGCAGATAACCGGGGGGTAACGATTGTTTAATAAGCATTTATTGCTCCATATTTTATATGTTCAGACAGATAAAATACTATAGTTTGTCTTAAATATCAGATATAAGATTATACAGTTGTTAACATAAAACAACACTTAGAAACACGTTCAGACTCATTAGGACACGTCTTGTCGTTTACATTTCTCCAGCCGAACAAGTGTGCCAAACAATTTTGAAAATAAAATAACGGGAAGGAGCTTTTGCGTTTTACTCGTTTTCGTTTGTTGGATCAAGTTTTCTTACAAGGATTAGTAATTTAGGAAATTACTGAGCTGTGTTTCTATTTCATATCACATTCCAGCACAACGTTTTGTTGCTACTATTACATAACGTATTGCTACTTTTGACATAGGTATTCCCCATTCTTAAGTGAATATTCTTTTCTATATCGGTTACGCCTAATATTTTAACAATCAATAACAGCTGGTCACATACAACAGATTATACAATAATTTATTCCCTTGTATAAATTAATTACAAATACAATAATATATTCAATTTTTCAAATTACACAATCTATCTGTGAATTGGTTTTTAGAATAAAATCGTCTCTAAACTAACCTTAAATTCAAACTGTATGTATTCATGATATTCTCTTAGTCTTTCTGTTTTTTTTTTTTTTTATTTTTTACTCGTTTTAGATTTAACTAACATTTTTATTCATTCTAGAATCAAATGTCGAACTCAAAAAACACTGATAGCCCATTTGACGATAAATTTGCCTTTGGACCTGGAGGTAATGATGATTTTCCTTTACAATCCCCTGCTATGGGACACTCTTCAAGCCTGGGGAAAAGACATTTTTCAGGTTATAGCACTGCATCATCGAGAGTTGAAGATGATTACCAAGATGTAAATTCAATGGGGAAAACCCCAATGTTACAACAGAAGCCAACATTTTCAAACGTTAATTTAAAAGATTCCCATGTTAGATCTGAAGAAGTTGAAGTGGATTTAACAGGTGACAGTAACGATGATTTATCAGATCTTCCAAAAAGATCCTATACGACATTTCAAAGACATAGGTGGGGTACTCAAAGACATAAAGATGGTAAACCTCTGGTGAGAAATAAAACTTTCAAAAAAGTTGTTGAAAGTTCACTTCCACCTCAGGCCCGGAAATTTTTCACCCAAGCAGGTGATGAAGATGATCATATTTATGATCGTAATAATAAAGATGATCAAGATAAGTCCCATATTAAAAGAGATGTTTATTGGAATTTACCATTACCCGAATCATCATTAGACGAAGATGGACAGCCTCCACAATATTCAAGAAATAAAATTAGAACGACTAAATACACTCCTATAACTTTTATTCCAAAAAATTTATATTATCAATTTGAAAATGTTGCTAATATTTACTTTTTAACAATGATTATTTTAGGTGCATTTGAAATTTTTGGTGTTCCAAACCCTGTACTCTCGGCTGTTCCTTTGATTGTCATTGTCGTTATTACAGCTTTTAAAGACGCCATGGAAGATTCGAGAAGGACAGTTTTAGATTTAGAAGTCAATAATCAAATTACTCACGTTTTAAAAGGTATGGATAATCCAAATTTTAATGGTGAAAATATTAGTTTATGGAGAAAAATTAAAAAGACTACTTCTAAAATAATGTTTTCGTTATTTAGGAAACTTAAAAATGAAAGAGAAATTGATCCGCTTGCTGAAGATGAATCTGGTATGCCACGAAAATCTTTGGACAGTTTTGATTATAGAAGAAGTATGCAGCAAGAAAGATATGAGGATACAATAACAAATGAGCTTGATGCTGATCCTTTCGCTGATCCTTCTGACACTAAAAACGAAGATAAAGATTATTATGATGATGATGATGATATCTATAATCAAAAATTACCACCCTTTGTTTCCACACTGGAAAATGTTGATTCAATTTCTCATCCTACTTTCAAGAAAGAATATTGGAAAAATATTCATGTGGGTGATATCTTGAAAATTAAAAATAATGATTCAGTTCCTGTTGATATTGTCATCTTATCTACATCCGATGCTGATGGTGCTTGTTATGTTGAAACTAAAAATTTAGATGGTGAAACAAACTTAAAAGTTAAGCAAGCTCTTAAATGCTCACATAATGATTTGAAATCAGTTGATGATTTAGGTAAATGTAAATTTTGGTTGGAAAGTGAAGGTCCAAAAGCCAATTTGTATAGTTACCAAGGTAATTTGAAATATTTTGCTAACGGTGAAGAAGGTGGTGAAGTTTCAAATGAACCAGTAACTGTTAATAACATGCTATTGAGAGGTTGTTCTTTAAGAAATACAAAATGGGTTGTTGGTATGGTTGTCTTCACTGGTGATGATACTAAAATTATGCTGAACTCTGGTGTCACGCCAACCAAAAAATCAAGAATTGCAAGAGAATTAAATTGGTCCGTTATTTTAAATTTCCTTCTATTGTTTATTCTTTGTTTCATTTCGGGTGTTGTAAATGGTGTTTATTATAGAGATACTGATGTTTCAAGGGATTTTTTTGAATATGGTACAATAGCCAGTTCTCCAGCTGCTAATGGTATTCTTGGATTCTTTGTTGCAATTATTCTTTATCAATCATTAGTCCCCATTTCCCTTTACATTTCCATCGAGATTATCAAAACTGCACAAGCTTACTTTATTTATTCGGATGTTAAAATGTACTATGAACCACTCGATTATCCCTGTGTTCCGAAATCATGGAATATTTCTGATGACTTAGGTCAAATTGAATATATCTTTAGTGATAAAACTGGCACTTTAACTCAAAATATTATGGAATTCAAGAAATGTACAATTAATGGTCTAACTTATGGTAGAGCATATACTGAGGCATACGCAGAAATTAGAAGAAGACAAGGCATTGACGTTGAGGAAGAATCAGCTTCTGAAAAAAAGGCAATTGCTGAAGATAAAATTAATATGATCAAGAAACTTACTAAAATTAATACTGGGGAAGTTGCAGATGATGTTGATGAAACTTTGACTTTTATTTCTAAGAAATTTGCAGATGATTTAACAGGTGACAGTGGTGATACACAAAAACAAGCTTGTGAAAATTTCATGCTTGCTCTAGCGCTCTGTCATAGTGTTTTAACCGAGAGGTCTGAAACTGATCCGAATAAGTTTGAATTAAGAGCACAATCGCCTGATGAAGCGGCTTTGGTTGCGACTGCCAGAGACGTCGGGTTTTCGTTTGTTAATCGTACCAAAAAGGGTCTTATTTTGAATGTTCAAGGCGAAGAAAAAGAATATCAAATTTTAAACATCTTGGAGTTCAATTCTACACGTAAACGTATGAGTGCTATAATTAAATTGCCACCTTCTACCCCAGGTGGTGAGCCAAGTGCATTATTGATTTGTAAAGGTGCCGATTCTATTATTTACTCCCGTTTGAGCGATAGAAATGATAAAACGTTACTAGAAAAGACAGCCATTCAATTGGAACAGTTTGCGACTGAAGGCTTGAGAACTTTATGTATTGCTCAAAGACAACTATCATGGACACAGTATCAAGATTGGCAACAACGTCATAAAGTTGCCTCCTCATCTTTAGAAAATAGGGAAGATAAAATGGAGGAAGTTGCCTCTTCCATTGAGAAGGATTTGATGTTACTTGGTGGCACTGCTATTGAAGATAGATTACAAGATGGTGTTCCTGAATGTATTCAATTATTAGCCAAAGCGGGTATTAAATTATGGGTTTTAACCGGTGATAAAGTCGAAACAGCTATTAATATTGGTTTTTCTTGTAACTTATTGGAAAATACAATGCATTTACTAGTTATTAAAACTTCTGGTGAGGATGTTGAAAAATTAATTGCTCCTGATGTAGTTGAAGAATTTAGAGACGATAAAAGTGAGATGGTCAGATATCTTATTGAAAAATATTTGGAAGATAATTTTGATATGCTTGGTTCAGCTGAAGATTTGGAAAAAGCCAAGAAAATTCATCAACCCCCAAGTGGTAATTTTGGAGTCGTAATCGATGGTGATGCCTTGAAATTGGCTTTAAGTGATTCGCTTAGAATCAAATTTTTGCTTTTATGTAAACAGTGTAAGGCTGTTTTGTGTTGTAGAGTTTCTCCTGCTCAAAAGGCCTCAGTTGTCAAGTTGGTGAAAGAAACTTTAGATGTCATGACATTAGCTATTGGTGATGGTTCAAATGATGTTGCTATGATTCAGGCTGCTGATGTTGGTGTGGGTATTGCCGGTGAAGAAGGAACCCAAGCTGTTATGTCTTCCGATTATGCTGTTGGTCAATTCAGATATTTGGGGCGGTTGGTTTTAGTCCATGGTAGATGGTCTTATAAGAGAATAGCTGAAATGGTTCCATGTTTTTTTTACAAGAACGTTATTTTTACACTAGCTTTATTCTGGTATGGTATCTACAACGATTTTGATGGTTCATATTTATTCGAATATACTTACTTGATGTTCTATAACTTGGCATTTACTTCCCTGCCTGTTATTTTTTTGGGTATTTTTGATCAAGATGTTGATGATTATATTGCACTTTTAGTTCCACAACTATATAGGACAGGTATCTTAAGATCTGAGTGGACAATTGAAAAATTCTACTGGTATATGGTTGATGGTTTTTATCAGTCCATTATCTGTTTCTTCTATCCGTATTTCTTGTATTACAAAAATGGTATTATATCTGATTTGGGGTTGAATTTGGATCACAGATACTTTATGGGTGCTTTGGTTGCATCAATTGCTATTGTGTCTTGTAATTCTTATATTTTATTGCGTCAGTTCAGATGGGATTGGTTAACCTGTCTCGTTAATGCACTATCAAATTTGGTTTTATTTGCATGGACAGGTATTTGGTCTTCATCGGTTAATTCTTCTGAATTTTATAAGGCGGCGGCTCGTTTATATGGTACTCCTTCGTTTTGGGCATGTTTCTTTATTGGTTATCTCATGTGCATGCTACCTCGTTTTGCATATGACTTTATTCGTTCTGTTGCTTCACCAAAAGACATTGAAATCATCCGTGAGTCGGTTGATAAGGGTGATTTTAGTCAATTTCCTAAAGATTATGACCCAACTGATCCTAACAGACCCGTAATTTCCAAATATTCACAGTCGCATACACTTGAGGCACATATTTCTCCTGTTGGGTTCCCAGCACCCGAACCAACTTACAGAGACTCCATAAACGGTACGGGTGGTAAAAGAGGAACAATGATTAAGCGTATGTTTGGTAGAGGTGAAAGGACCTTTTCCCCAACTTTGCCAATGAATCCATCAATGGATACTTTGAATACGGAAGAAATTGAAATGGATTTCAGAAAAGGACAAATGAAGGAAGATGGCACATACACAAGCCCATCGCTGTCTGTCAGGCCCGCTGATTTTACAGGCGATTTGAATCAAACCAGAAGGCAAATGCGTTTTTCGGAATCAGGTGAAGGTGATGGCAGAGGCATTAGTTTTGATAGGGTTAGAACAAGTTTGGACTTGCCAGAATTAACTAAAGCGAACACATTGATGAGTAAGCTCTCAAAATGAATGATATTGTTCATATTTATTTCTTCCCATGATTTTGTTCCTGTTCCTTAGTTTATACTTTCATCGTTCACTCATTTATTTATTTTTTTTATTATTTAACTATCTTCTTCTCATTGTTTTTTATATTTGTTTTTACTTGTTTATAAAATCTTATTAATGATGTTTTGTTTTTAATTTAAAAATCTACAGTATTTTATGCTAAAAACCGTTATTGAAAAATACAATTGCAAAATTGCACTGAATAAATTATTCAATCAAATTTCTTCGGAAACATCCTTTGTAAAAAGTTTCTCCAAAATCCCCTATCGTATACATTTTCCATATCTTCCCATCCTTCAACCTTGTTTAACTTACTATTTGATAAGTCATTAAACTCCAATCCATTTTCCAATTTTGTAAAAGACATGCGGTTATTCCAACCGCCTTGAGATTTTAAAACGAGGTATATTTTCTCTGAACCATCATCAATGATTAACTCATAAAGCAGATTCATTTTAATCAATTCTCTTATATAGTCCCATTTTGTGCCTTCATTAGTGGTAACACCTAAATATATAGACCAAAGATGCTCACCTAAAAATGCACCGACAACAGGTAATAATGCAAGGCAAAATAAGAATAAAATTCCAGTTATTTCATTATCAAATGTTGTTCCTTTGATTGTCTTCCAATATTTTATAATTACAGGCGATTTTTTAATATTATCTGATACAGTATCATTATTTATAAATAACCACAATGAAAAATAACATAAATATCCACCGTAAATGAAAACTAAACATATTGAACAAAGAAATGTAAAAAACCACCTATAGTTGTAATAAGCAACATCATTATTTAACCAAATACAATGATGATCAAACATTAAAATGCATCTATCGCATACAGCACAATGTTTGCTTCTGCTTGGCTTGTTAATATGACAGGTACGACATTCTGTCCCTTTGAAATATATTAATCTATCATGCGGGAATTCGATTTCTAATTTTTCTTGGTCTAATTTAATAAATCTTGACACACAACCTGCCTCTGTGAATATGGCAAGAAAAAAAGTTATATAATTTGATGATATTATTGGAACTATGATTAACCATAACCTTAATGGCCAATTAGTTTGAGCATCATATTTAATTAATTGTGGATACGTGCATTTGAAAAATAATTTTATGCATTGTGAAATGATACCAATATAAAATATAGGAATTACCCATCCTGATGTCCATGAAATTATCCTTATCACATTGGGGGAAAAAAAAAGCCCATTGAATAATTTGGAATCAAGTTCCATAATCTTTTGAATAGAATTATCAAAAATCTTGTCGACAAGTAAAATATGTAGTTTGTGAAATATTGTTCCTCTATAATTCGGTAAATCCCCAAATAATATTATTATACCACATATTGTAAAAAGTAGAATAAAAGTGATTAATAAAGCTATGAGCATGGCATGTTATAGCTTATATTGTAACTATATAAGTGCATATTCGGAGTAAAAACATACACGAAAAAACCTGATTCTTCGCTCCAATCCAAATCGATTTAAGGTAGCTAAATGGTGACCACTTCATGTTTTTGTTTTGATTTTTCAATTTTTGAAAGCGTTGTTTATTAAGTTTGATTTCATTCCTTAGAAATAATTTGTTTTATTTTATTTATTTCAATCCTTGCTGGAATCTGAGAAAAGTATACCATTGAATATCTAATATCTTGATAATTTACCAGGTATATGGCAAATTTACTAACTAATAATATATCACTATAATTTTTTATTTCAATGAGAATCAGTAATCGACTATCCAATATCATAATTTTTTAACGAAGATCAATATAATCTTTATTTTTTATTCATTATATTACTGAGAAATACCAGTAATCATATATGTGGACCCATGTGGACACGGGTTTTAAAAAACGTTTTTAGGGTTTTAGCAAATGTCATCATTAAAATTGATCCCTAAACCGTAAGCAATGATTACTAACCTAAAATCGTAGTAGAATCAAAAAATCAGAAACTTGCATTCTGTTCGCCTTCTCTCTTTTTAAGTGGAAATTTATTCAAGGTATCAACGAAAAGAAATTTTCTGGTTATATTATAGACTATATATCATTCAACTGTGTAAAACAAAAGGTTACAAAATATTTTGAATAAATCCATCACTAAGTTAATTGCACTTAGTCAGTAGAATTTAAGATATCCTTACTCCTAAACTATACAGTCTTTAATTCTTAATTTTATATAAAAAATTTGCATAAAGTTACAGGGTGATCGGCTATCGATGTGATCCTCTAATTACATAAAATGTTAATTACTATTAATAGTGTTTAATCAGTAGTAAACTCAAAAGTAATTGATAATAACAATAACAAATATATCAATAGCATATATTTTTATGTAATGGACCTTCCTAATAAAAAAGAGGCAAAAAGTGGGTAAAATCAGAAAAAACAAAAGCAGGAAAAGTAAAACGTACGTATTGACTAACAAAATTGTCTACATTTATTTGATAACATTTTTATATCCGGAATGGTTATAAACTTTCTAACCCATGGGTTTATACTCAATATTTTAATCTTATGAAATTTTATTTAAAAAGATGTGCTTGTTATAATAGAAGCACGATATGACTTAGAATAATATTATTCAAGTAACACATTAGGATATAAAAAAATTTTCATTTAAATATCACATTTCTGCCAATAGTGTGAAAGGATATGTGCAAAAACTAACTATATGATGAATAAGGCGATATACAGAAAAAGCGGTTGAGAATACGGTTCCGTAAATAGTTTAGTGGATAAATACTGGTAGTAATTGTGTAACGATATTAACTCAAAAGTTATAAAAAATGCAAGAGATAAACTTTTAAGGACAGAATTTAAAAGGTGGGAAAGGGTTGTATATAGCTAGTTTGGATTAAGTTTTAACAATCAAAATTGTTTACTTTCGTATAACATCATAATTTCCAACTAAATGAATCTGACTTTATATGGACAATTTTTGATTCGATTTTGTGATTACATTGGTTTAACCTAAGTGAGTTACACATATAAGGAAAGCAGTGCTTTAATTTTATTTTATTGGTCGGGTATAAACAACTATTCTATAATATTAATTGATATTTTTATGAAAACTGTTCAAGCTATTGTTTAACTTTAATTCTATGTATTTTATAGTATTATTATATAAATTAATTCTCTCATCTAAAAGAAACTTTTAAAAGATATACATATATTAGAACAAGTAGAATAGGAATTTGTGAAAATTATGCTAAATTTTGAAAAGTATAATAATAGCAAATGTTTGAATAGCTGAAAAATAGATTCAATTAATCAATAATTGATTGAAGTCTAGAACTACCTAATAAGCATCTACACCGATAGACAGCTTATGGAATAGGAAGTACCGCAATGCCGGTTTACCAAAGTAGCTTATCAAGATAGCTTATCAAGATAAGAGATGATTAATGAAGATATTGTAGCCGATCATATTGATGAAAGGACTTGAATAATGAACAACAAATATATATTCAGTATAATATAAATAGGACATAGTTTCTATTTATTTAAATTATAACTTAAATAGTTTTTATAATTATCGATTAATACTATATATTAGGACATGAAGGATTTTATATTGAAATCGCACACCTCCTCCAGTAGGGTGAAACGTTATACGTAATCATCTATTTCCAACATGATGATTAGGATAAC
>JAKTSJ010000016.1:0-198619 GCA_030580115.1 Kregervanrija pseudodelftensis
AAATCGGATTTAATTGTGATTGTTCATCTTTTGTCTAGACAACATCCTAATATCCAATTAAATGGATATACTACTAAAAATAACATCATGAACTTGGGTTATTTTGATTTCATTGGTTTCTTCTAAAGGAGTTATGCATTTAGAGTTAACAATGGAATGGCTTTAATTAACCCAAAAATAGGAACCATATTAATTGCTTAGCTGTACAATTTCCCCAGGTTCCAACATCTTTCTTATACTTGTTTGAATTCGTCCATTCCAACATTTGAACAGCCACTTTATTAGGACATAAAGGATTTTATATTGAAATCGCACACCTCCTCCAGTAGGGTGAAACGTTATATGTAATCATCTATTTCCAACATGATGATTAGGATAACTCTCACAGGAGAAACGATTACAGGTGTGGTCCCATGGATAGATAAGTTAATATTAGTTAGAGTGTAATCGATGTAGACTCAGAAGTTGTAAATAAATAAGAACAAAGAATAATTAAATTGTATATATAAATTTATATATGGATCTCTTATCCCCAAAAGGGAAAAAGAAAAAGATCGTAAAACAAGTAGGAACTAAAAGGTGGGAAAAGCTAATTTATATAGCAAATCGGATTTAATTGTGATTGTTCATCTTTTGTCTAGACAACATCCTAGTATCCAATTAAATGGATATACTAATAAAAATAATATCATTGGCTCGGGTTACTTTGATTTCATTGGTTTTTTCTAAAGGAGTTATGCATTTAGAGTTAACAATGGAATGGCTTTAATTAGCTTAAAAAAAAAAGAACCATATTAACTGATTAGCTATGCAATTTCTCCCGATTCCAGCATGTTTGAATAGCTGAAAAATAGACTCAATTATTTAATAAGCAACTACAACCGATAGTTAGCTTATGGGATAGATGTCGGTTTATCAAGGTAGCTTATCAATATAAGAGATGATTATGTTTTGATTAGTGTCAGAGTACGGTTTGCTAACCTGGATATCTTCTACCTTAGGCATAGTTATATTAATAACCAGTACAAGTAGACTTGCTACGTGACATTCCATCTAGCCTTAGTTATGAAGTCTTTGAACCGTCAATAAAGAAGCAGCACTTACCTTAGTTGGTATTAGCTAATTTAAAATATGTGTGTGGCTTGAGTCTCATGAACTATTTACTTTGTATTATTATTTTAATAATATGAACCCTCAATTAAAAGAAACTAAAAACAGGATATATAGAATATATAAAATAGAGTGGGAAATTACTAATTCTTATAGACAACAACTTTATCACAATCATTGTGGATATTTGATTGTGGCGACAATGATAATCATGAAAGATAAGCTCATTGGTAATTGCAATGTTAATCTTGTTTTAACACCGATAAGTTCAACTGCTAAGCCTCTGATAAGATAAATTAATATCTTACGTAACAGATTGGATCATACTGATGTAATAATATTATGTTCTTGTATATTCATAGAACAAAAATAATGTCATAATATGTCTTTATATCATGACATTTAATTAATGTTCTGACAATGGTGTTTTGATTAGTATTTTTTTTTTTTTATCCCTAAGATCCAATTGTACATGTTCAATATAACTTAATATATTAAACAGAATTATACTCATTGTTGTTACTCAACTAATCTGTATTGCAATTGATACATGAAAGTACGTGAACTATTTATATTTATTTGAAAATTCTCGCAAAATTTTCATTCTCGCTTGAGATTCGACAAATTAGTTGTCGCAATTCCCAATTAGCAATAACTGATTTTTTCTCAACCTCAACCAGTCAATATTAACAACATTTTTTATTACTATCCTTTCATAAAATTGTACCTAATTTTTACCGATAAGTGAAGGTGTTGCAGCCGACCATGTTGGCGACATGTCTGGAATAATGAACAGCACATATATTTAGAATAACCTAAATAGGACATGTCTGGAATAATGAACAGCATATATATTTAGAATAACATAAATAGGACAAAGTTTCTGTTTATTTAGATTATAACTTAAATAGTTTTTATAATTATCCATTAATACAATATAATGGTTTTTTATACCCAACCAATAAAAGTATAATTAAAATAGGTTTCCAATCTTTTAATCCAAATTAAAAAAAAAAAATACAAATGTCAGTCTACTTACCAACTGATATCAATACTGAAATTAGCAAATATTGCTGTGTGGCTTTAAGCCCCAAAGGAAAAGGTCACCAACGAACGTTTCTGGCCATTATTCAGAGAATGGTTTACCGCATCACTCTCAGCCTATGCTTTGGAATACAATTTTGCAGAATTGATGAACAAGACTTCGGTTGAAAACCCTCAACAAAATGTCTGTACGATTTCAGATTATGGAATTGATTTGTATTTTGATAGTAGTATCACAGACTCTTTTAGGAAGACAGGCGGCTGCAATCGGTTTGCTACAATGAATAGGGAACTATGTGGTGCTAACGATTTTCAACGGGTTGTTATGTTTGAAGAATTTTTCAAAAACTTTCATAACTACTCTTAACTAAAATTGATCGATGAAAATAAAATCCTATCCTATTTTCAACCAAGCTTTGCTGAATACGCAGGTGTGATTTGTTGCACCAAAATTTCAAAAAATGAACCCCAATTTCTTGAGAATTTTAAACTGTTACACTAAAACAGAAGGTGCATTCAACTTACATTCTATGGATGCCTTAGATGTAAGAAGAGAAATTGAGCATTTCGTAGAAGAAAAAAAAAGCAAATCCATGCCTGCTAAAACCGGGAAAACCATTGTTGAGAAAAAAAAGAAAGATGGTAGCTTCAAATATGGTGAAGCAAAAGGAAAAGGCAAGAGTAGGGAACTTATGACGTGCACTAGATGTCATAAGAAAGGACACATGGTAAAAGATTGTTGAAGTACAGAAGCAAACTGCATAGTTGAGAACAGCGATGAATATAATTTCGAGGAAATTAATATCATGGACAACTGTACTGCTGGTCAACAAAACAATAGAGAATTCATTTTAGCCGGTGGCCCAACAATCCATGTGGTCAGCGACCTGAAATTACTTGAAAATATTAAGGAAATAAAAACAATTGTTAAAACCGTAGATGGATTTAGTGCATCCAGTTATAGTGGTGATCTGAAGTTAGCTAATAATCTCACTTTGAAAAATGTGGTGCTATTGAGGCTGCACCAAGAAATATTATTTCAGCAGCCAGACTAACAAAACAAGACGGAGTGACAATTTCCATAGATAAAAACGGTTCTAAAATATACAAGGATAACAAGTTTAACGCTTCAGGAACCCAAAGGAAGGGATTGTATATCTTAAATAACTTAAGTAATTTTGCTGGCGTGTATCAAGTAGAAGAAATTAAGAAATGGCATCTAGCCAAAGGAAACGTTTCTATCTCTCAAATGAGAAGAGAATACAACTAAACAAAAAAGTCCAAGGTAAGTAAAATTTTTTTTCGTAAAGTGTTGAAAAACTGTGTTTCTTGCAATGGGAGGCAATGTTGATTTGTCAGTCACATGGAAGCAAGAAAAAAAGGGCTAAATCATACCAATTGGGAGAACAATTAATAACTCGTGTTTTTGGCGCAATAAATGGCATATATGGATTGGTGATGAAAGACAAGTATTCTCAATATTGTCTAGGTAGAACTCTCAATTCAAGAAAAGAAGTTTCAGAGAAGTCCATAGAAATACTAAAGACACTTAAAAATTCGTTGAATCTTCAAGGTAAATCAGTATGCTATTCAAGAAGCGATAATGAGTTTAGAACAAAAGCATTTGCTTTGTACTGTGATGAAGAAGGGATAGTTCAAGAGTTAACAGCCCCACATTCCACTTTTCAAAATGGTGGTGCAGAATACTTCAATAGTTTGGTGAAAAATAAAATGAGAATATTGATTAACGAATCCGGTATTTCTAGACATTTATGGGCTTACTGCTTATTCATGTTCTTTTCAACTCAGTAACACAATTAGGAGAAATCAACAGGAAACTCAAGAACAATTAGCTACGAAGAAGGAAAAACATATAGATGACGAATTATTACCATCGGTTGTCAATTGTTTGCATACAATTACATTAGGAGCCAAACATTGTTTAATCTTAGTATCAATGGTATATTCTTAGGTTATGATAATACAACAAAAATTGTCACTGTTTATGATTCAAAATCAAGAAAGATGTTTAGAACTTCGGCATGGAAAGGAATGGGTGAGATATTCCCACTAAATTAAACGTGGTCAACTTTTGAAGATAAGAAAAGTAATATAACTCATATTGATGAATATACAGATAATGAAAACTTTGATGATAGTGGATCATCAATTATTTTAGGTGGTAGTGACATAAGCTTTAGTACAAGCTCAAACTTAATTCCAAGTTGAACTTCAAATCAGGCAGTTACTTCTCAAGATGAAGACATTGAAGAAAATATTTCTAATATATCTGGGACTTAAAAAATAGAATTACAAAGGAAACCAAATATGAACGCTAATGATGTTGATTACCCCATGGACACTGGAGAAGACTCCGAAGGCGCTACTGAAATTATTCATGAAATTGATACAGCAAGCGATACCATTCACAAGGAAGAAAGACAGTAATCTAACCTTTGTTACAAAACGGGCTCATAAGGTCAATAAAAAGCAAAATACTGCCACTATTACGAAAATCTCAAAGACTTTAATAAACAGGTTTAGAACAAGGATAGTTCAAATGAATCAAGTTCAAACCCAGTATCAAGTAAGGAAAAAGAAAGGGATAATAGTTTATTAATCAAGAGCTCAATTCCAAGAAAAGCAACCACTGATAAAGGTGCTAATACTACCACCGTTAGAAGAAATGGAAATGCAGAAATTCACGTTGTTGAACACATCCAAAAAGAACTATAGAAGTTGATACTTTCGTTGAAATCTTACAGCCGGTTACGAAGAAAATCAAGTTTATTCCACAATCCGTGCTAGAGCTTAGAAGAGTACGTGCCAACCAAGGCATGAAAGATCAGGCTAATTTGAAGTTATAATGGAGCTCCAAAATCTGGAAAATGGCTGTCAGTGTTAAAATGTTAGAGCGATTTGGTCCCCAGTTTGGAAAGTCGCGATAAGCCAAGGATTAGTGTCACAATCATAAAGCTGACAAATGAATCACTGGCACTCTGTTCGGCTATGAGAAACCTATTTAGTTCACACATTTTACCTATATTGCAAAGGAATTCATACTGTAGGATGTTTTTTTTTTGTTTATCATACGTTAGTTTAACTTTCGTTTCAGTTTTACTACTTTATTTAACTAATTAAAAACTATTTTGCAATGACTGTTGAAGGCTCAGAAAAGTCCTACGTTTTCCAAAAAAAGATTAACGACAAAGGTTTACTTTGTGTCGGTTCTAAACACGATGGTATGTACATCGTTTTGGAGGACCCAAAAACCAAAGAACAAAAGGTTGTTTTAGATGCAAGTTCGGGTGCAGCTGTCTGTTCATTGGGTCATAGTGATCCTGAAATCACTAGTCAATTCTCTAAATTTGCCGAAGAATCAGTTTATACATTTGGGGCCTATTACGGTAATTATTCTGCTGAAGCATTGAGTAAATTTTTATGTGGTAAATCTGAAGGTGCTTTTGAATCTTGTTTATGGACCAGTTCTGGTTCTGAATCTACTGAAAATGCGATGAAAATCATGAGACAATATCACTTGGAAAGGGGTGATGATAAAAGATACAAATTTGTTTCCAGATTACAATCATATCATGGCTTTACTTTGGGTGCTCTATCTGTTGGTGACGGTACCAGAAAACCTCCTTTTACACCAATCTTGTTATCTAAAGAACAAACTCCAAAGATTTCTCAACTTTACCCATACAGAGATTTCAAAGAAGGTATGACTGAAGAAGAATACACTAAATCTTTGTTAGAAGAAGCTGAAAAAGTTTTTATCAAAGCAGATCCGTCAACAATTGCTGGTATTATTATTGAAACTGTGGGTGGTTCTACTATCGGTACTCCAACTCCACCAAAGGGTTACTTAGACGGCTTGAAGGCCATAGCCCACAAATACGGTATATTATTTATGTTAGATGAAGTTATGTGTGGTCTAGGTAGATGTGGATACCCATTCACCTATATGCATCCAGATTTCGGTTTAACCACCGGCGGTCCTGACATTTTATCAGTTGGTAAAACCATTGGTTCCGGTTTTGTTACTTTAGCTGGTCTTTTTTTTTCTCCAGATGTCCTTAAAGTTTTTAATGAAGGTTCTGGTTCTGTCTTGGGTGGTCAAACATATCATTCTCATGCTTTCAACTGTAGAGTTGGCTTAGCTGTTCAAGAGAAGATTTACAGAGATGACTTAATCACAAACGTTAGAGAAGTTGGTGCTTACATGAAAGAACAACTAGAATTGAAATTGAAAGATTGTAAAATTGCAGGTAGCGTTAGAGGTGCCGGTAACTTTATTTCTGTTGAAGCTGTTAAAGATAAAGCTACCAAAGAACCATTTGATCCAGCATTACACATGGGCTCCGTTCTTCATCAAAAGTGTTTTGAAAAAGGTGTGGTTGTTATGGGTGCCTCAGGTACTATTGGCTACAAGTACGATGGTTTGAATGATGTTACCATGTACGGAGATCATATTACCTTAGGTCCAGCATTTACATTCACCAAGGAACATGCGGACAATATTTCCGATGTTATTACCGAAGCATTCTTTGAGGCTGAAAAAGAGTACTTGCAATCCTAATGAATGAGCATAATCTTTCTTTAGTAATAGTCCCGGTTGAGTTTGATATACCTATTTTAATCAATTTATTGAAAATTTCTAGTAAACAAATAAATAAATAAATCATATATCAACAGAAATTAATTCTCTAAACTCCAGGATTTCGTTTGCAGTAAATTTCATATCTTTCCTTAAAACTTTTTCCATTCCATAATTCTACATCACTCTTTTCGATTACAGGCTAGTTCAATTTTTTTTTTATATTTAACGAAAGCAGTTGCAAAAGCGTCAACAAAAGTATGTCCACAACCAATTGGATCAATAACCCTATAGTCCGCAGAATTGATAAGCCGGAAACCATTTATTTAAACCTTCTCTCAATAAACTGCCAAATGCACCACACCGTAAAACTTTATGACTATTTTTTTTTAGTCATGAAATTCAAGAATTGTAAACCCACTTGTTCACAATTTTCTATAGCTTAGAATCAGGTTCGCCAAAAAATGAAGCTTATTCAGCAGCATTAGGTGTTAAGATATCTACTTTTTTCATTATATTCATCGTTTCATTTAAAAATTCTTTGTACATCTATCAGGTATCGGTACCCACACAATAATGGCATCATCATTATGAAGAAATTCCACAACAAATTTAGAACATGTTTTAGCTAAGCAAACCAAGTGATAAGATAAGCTTTGCAACATTCGTGGATACTTTTTCAAGTCATCTACCGTAAATTTTTTTGATTAAAAAATATTTTACATTATTGTTGTGCTGAAATCGAAAAAGTCTACGTTATGATGAATGAAGATTATAGGAAAAACTTTCCACAAATAATTTAAATGTTTTATATTTCAGGTAGAATCAACCGGGATAGAACTATTATTAAGGGAAAGTTTAATACATTTGGCTAGATTAAATATTAGCATTAAAACAATAGAATATAAGTATGCAATAACTCCTAGTTTAATTACTCTTAATTGTAAATGGCATTGAATAAATACATAAATGAAAATATAAAAAGGTGCATGATCCACCCAACAAAAAGGTTCTCATATTAATCTTTTCAGCTAACGTATGTCCAACTAAAAACACCCAATTTATTTAAAGGATGTTTTTGTATCGATATCGCCTTGTGTTTGAAAATTGCATTTAAACGGTGAGTAGATTGAATATCAAATTAGAAACTTTAACCTCCATGTTTTTTACAATCTATTGTAATCATAAATAGGTTCGCGTTCTTACATTGAAACTAATTAAAGATCATGTAGGTGTATTCTAAAGGAAACAAACGTAAGACCATTGGATGTATCATAATCGAAACGAATCGTAGCTTTTTGATTGATTTTTTCAATAAGTTTTTGAAATTAACATATATTCTTGGAGATAGGGTTCCACCCTCCGAAAGATCTCACTCTAAGCACAAAATTTTATCCAAGAACCTAATAGTTGTCTAATCGTGCTGCTTGCTTCGTTTTCTGATCATTTTTCTTATATATTTAAATGATTTAGTAAATAATAAATTTACACCTGATCATGATAGTTAGCCTCAATCCTTGATGAGTAGAATTGTATGAACTTATATTCGTTCAGTTAATTTTTGGTATAACTGAACACTCATTAAAAGATACATAGAAAATTTGTCTTCGACTGTCGTAACTTAAAATTTAAAAAGACACAAATAACGATAAATTGGATAAACTAATAGATCTTTATATTTTCATATAGCACGATTAGAAAACTTCCGAATTAGGAATGTGTAGCCTTGTAGTGAAAGATATATTCTTGTAGATTACTCGGAAAGTCCGCACTCTTAATAGGTTCTTTTCCTTCGCTTTTTTTTTTCCATGGCTGCCTCATAAAGATAAGGTTATGAAGATGTTCAATGCCGAAATTGATAAAAATTTTAAGCTTGAAATTATTTACTGACGCAAAGTGTTTTGATATATTATCAGATTTTTTTTTCTCTGACTCATAAAACTATATAATAGGAGGGTATAATAATACTATATACTATTTAATAGTACTGTGTAATAATACTATATAATATTGAAAGCGGTTAAAATATGTCACATCAATTCAATTATACAACGTCAGAAAGAAGGGCTTCAACATCAGTCATTGGATCTTTAGGTAGATCGGGCTTGTTTATTCCTCAAGATTTTATCCAACACACACCTAAGGAAATTGAAGACGCTTTAGAATCAATGGATGAAGATCATGAAATATTGCCAACAAGCATCACACCGGCGACAAATGCTCTCAATTTAACACCATTGGCGTCGTTACGTAAATACCCATCACGCAAAGAATCGGTGCAAATTTTGAATGAAGAGGCTAAACTATTAAAGGCTAACCATGTTCCAATAAATATAGCAGCACCAACAACAGCTTCTCAGCAAAATCATTATGGTTCTTTAACTTCTAATATACCGGAAGATGAAGATGCAGAGGCAATTATCGAATCCTGGGATGAAGCCGTCAAATCAGGTAAAATCGTTACAACACCATCATTTGAACTTCAGAGACTAGGATCATCGTCGGTTCCATTGGTTATTACATTTTTGTTACAAAATTCGTTATCGGTTTGTTCCGTCTTCGCTGTTGGTCATATTTCATCCGAGGCATTGGCCGGTATTACACTAGGTGCAATGTCATCAAATATAACTGCAATTGCCATAATTGCAGGTTTAGCATCATCGTTGGATACATTTTTACCTCAAGCTTATGGTGCACAAAAACATCATTTGGTTGGATTAATTTTTCAAAGATGTTCCGCATTAATTTTCTGTATAATGATTGTTGTTTGTATTTCCTGGTGGTTATTTGCAGAAAGATTGCTTGTTTATGTTTTACCAGATTTGAAAAGTGCAAGATATGCTGCACAATATTTAAAAGTTACTTCATTTGGTATACCAGGCTATATTTTATTTGAAACAGGTAAAAGATTTTTACAAGCTCAAGGTATATTTGATGCATCAACATATGTTTTATTTGTTTGTGCACCATTGAATGCAATTATGAACTATACTTTTGTTTGGACTTTTAAATTTGGTTATATTGGTGCACCAATTGCAGTTGCAATCAATTATACTTTAATGGCTTTAGGGTTATTAGCTTATACAGTTTATACCAAAAATGACATCAATCCAATGAAATGTTGGGGCGGATTTGATATTAAGAAAGTTTTCAAAAACTGGGGCGATTTAATCAGATTATCAATTCCTAATTTAATTATGATCATGTCCGAATTTTTATCATTCGAAATTTTAACCTTATTGGCATCTTACTTGGGTACAACAGCGCTTGCATCACAGTCAGTTCTGGCAACAATGGCTTCATTAACATATCAAATTCCATATGGTGTTTCAATTGCAGCTTCAACTAGAATTGCAAACTTTTTAGGTGCTCAACTGCCAAATTCTGCATATATTACTTGTAAGATGACATTCATTTTCACAATTTTCATTGCAATTTTAAATTTTGGTTTACTTTATTTTGGAAGATCATTTATTGGTAGTTGTTTTTCAAATGATGAAGATGTCATTGAACTAATTACAAAAACTTTCCCTATCGTTGCAGTCATGCAAATTTTTGATGCGTTAAATACAACAAGTGCAGGTTGTTTGCGTGGTCAAGGATTACAAAGAATTGGTGGTTACGTCAATTTATTTGCTTATTATTTGATTGGATTACCAATGGCCGTTTATTTAGCATTTAGGTGGCCTGCAGAAAATCCAATGGGTCTAACAGGTCTTTGGACAGGTGTTTCAATTGCCTTATTTATTATTGGAATTGTTCAAACATATTGTTGTTTAAATGCAGATTACGATCAATTGGTGAAAGATGCAATTAACAGAAGTAATTCAGAATAAATAAATTTATATGATCAAAAAACAATTAAATAAATATATAGACTTTTAATTAAATTTCAAATTGATTTAGTAATTTCAGTATTTTTTTTTTTTTATTTGACAATTCAGTAATTATACTAACGCATTTTTCAAAACCAATTTTGCTTTGTTTTAAATTTGTTGATACAAAACCACCATGGATTAATTTTATTGGATCGATGATTTCGAGGTTTTCGAAATCTTTAAATTTTTCAGTTAATTTTTCGTTCTTTTTCCTATTCTTAGTTTTTGTAGTATGAACTTCAACGTCTTTTTCATTTTTTTCGTCTTCATTACTTTTAGTATTATAAGTTTTCAGGTCTGCAAAATGTTCCGTTATGAGTTCAAAATTATCATTTTTAACATTCAAGATTCGAACAGGCTTTCTACTTTTAGATTCGTCATATAATCCAAATAGCATTTCATCCTTTTCAACCCAATTTTTTTTGTTTAATTTTTCTTTTGATAGTTTCCAGATCGAACATTTAATTAATTTACATAACTCATCATATTGATCGAAATATGAATTTATTAATTCAATGATATCAAATTCAATTGAACTTTCATTATTTGTTATTAAGTCGCTATTTATTTTTGAGTCATTAATTAAATTTTCAGTTTCGATTGTGTCAGCATTTATATCAGTCATTGGTTATATCAATGAAAAAAAGTAAATTTTTTGTATTGAATAAATTAAAATAAAATTAAAATCGATTAGATTTGATGCTGTGGCGAGTACGTGGCGGAGTAGATGCATGATTTTTTATTATTATATTAAAGTAGGTAAAGTAAGTAAAGTAAAGATCTATAGGTATTATAAAAGGCATCAACATTCCAAAATATCGAGTAACTCATGCTCATCATCTAGCAGGCTGTTATCCAGTCCTAGATCACCAAAAAAATCAACAAATATGTCCATATTTTGGTTCTCATCATTCTCCATAAATGACACAAAATCGTCATCGTCCGATTCCAACTCAACTTCCGCTTCTCTATCATCGGTTTTTGAATCACTAACTGAAGATAATGCATTTTTTAAACAGATTTGGCTTTTTTCTAACAAATCAATTAACTGGTTTTGCTCTTCTTTTTCGGCTTTGAATAGTAAAATCATCGAGTTCCTAGAAACTTTTTTTATTTGTTCGATATCATTTAATTTTAGAGATTCTTCTAATTGGTTTGTTAAATCAGCAACATAATTCGATAATTTCAATTTTTCTAAAATAATTTTGTCATCATCTTCATCATCTTCATCATCGTTTTCCTCCTCTTCCTCTTCTTCCTCTTCAATATTAATTGCTAAGGGTGGTGGAGGTGCACAAGGCATATTAAGAAATTTAGCATTCAAGGTCTGAATTTCAATCTCGGTTTCTGTTGGATCTTCTTGTGGTATGCAAGGTAAATTAATTGGTTTTTTTATTGAATCTCTTCCAGATCCATAACTACTGATCGAACTGAGGCTCATTCTGCCACTATTTTTCGTGAATGTTGAACTTGATCTGCTTAAGATATTGCCGACATTACTCGATGTGACACTGGTTGATCTATTATGAGGTAAAATTATATTGCGACTAATTGTAGGTAAAATGTGTGGATCCAAGGGAGTCGGCGAAGTTCTGTAAGAAGAATAAGCTTGAATTTTTGAATTTGAGCTAAGTATAGATTTTGATATTTTTGGATATGGATCTAGTGTTGATTCATATGTAACCTCGATATCTGATGGGGATATAGATCTAAGTATATTTGACGAGTCCTCATTTTCATTTTCATTTTCATCTATGTTGCCACGATTCAGACATATAGGTGAATAATTCGAATCAAAAGGGCTTTCAATCCCCGAAACCGAATTTTTATCAAGGTGGGTTATATGCTTAAACTCCAACGGATTTGAAATCAGCTTCTTATTGAGCTCATTTTTGAAACTGCCTGAATTCGTTGCCGTTTCAAACTGCTGTAAAAGTTTTGATATTTTCTTATTAGTTGAAAACTTTTCATTTTTGATTAGTTTTGAGAATAATTTTGCCGACTTTCTGAACTTGAACTGATTTTGGTTATCGTCAATCCAGAGTGATTCAAAATTTCGTGAGTATGTCATAGTTAGTCTACGAAATGAAGAAAGATTAATCAAGGGGAACCAAAAGGAAACAAAGAAAAACAATTATTTGCAAAAAAAATGACAACTGAATTCAATAAAGGAGAAGTGAATCCATTTATAGTTTTCCAAGCTAGTATAAATTGTCCAAATCAGAGATCGATTCAAAATTAATTAAAAATTTGCTTTAATTTTAGACAATGCAAAAGTTAAAATCGCACGATATTAATAGGATAATAATGTCAATTTAAGCCAACTACAGGGGTAATCAGGTATAAATTACCATTATAGGTGAGCTTTCAGTCTTGAAAATGTTAATTAACTGGACTAAGCAACCTGCTAGCGCGTAATTTCGACTATTTTCGCGTCAATTAGATTCTGCTGCTGCGCAGTGGCCTAGGGGAAGAGCTGGGCAGCCGCTAAACGAGGCCCGTCTGTCTACAGACTTCCGTACAATATGTATACACATAGGCACGACTGTGACAGACACAGTTTTAATTTAACCATAGATGGATACTGGGTTAACGCTCGTTTCAGTGGCACAGTGATTGTATCACTGGCCAAAGATCAAGTAAGTGCAACCACTAAATTTTACAAGTCAAAATACGTGGCCATTAGAACATGCACAGCGCCTTGTAGGTTCGTTTATTTTACAATAAAAATCGGCCATTACCTATACATTCATAAAGGAGTGAATTACTATTTATATCTTTATGACATAGTTATACTAGTCAAAATGTAGAGCGTGAACCGGACACTCAACAAACCCTTTCCCTTTAATCCAGTCCTTGATGCACTTGTAATGGAAACAACATAGGCACTCCAACCTTGCAACCTTGTCTCCGGCTTTAAACTCTTCCAAACAAATCACACACTCATTATCCTCATTGATGCATAACTCGTCCTCGTTTGCACCTCTGGGTATTCTATAAACTAACATCCTGTTCGTTTCTCTCTTCAATTTACCATCAACAGGCGACCCAAACTCCTGATCCATCAAACATGAGGTAATATGATTCTCCCTTTCAAGTTCATTGATTTTATGTAGATCTTTATTACAAATCGGACAGTGATTTTCCTCTTCTTCTTCTTCGTTCCTGTGATGAATATTCGAGTTCGACTCACTTAATTCCATCGTAATCTCCATGGGTTGTGTTTTGCTTAAATTGTCCTCACAACCACGCACCCTACTGCCTTCCAAGCCATTATCAAGTATACTACCACTAGTATCTCTGTTAATTGCATTGCCTGCTTGTATTCCTCTGTCGTTATCGTCATCGTCGTCGTCGTCATCATCATCGTCGTCATCATCATCGTCATCATCATTTTCATCATCTTCATCATCCTCACCTAGCGCCCTCTTCAACATTCGAATTTCAGCAACACATTCATTACATGTCCTAAAGCTTCTGCCCCGGCAATTTCTTAATAGCCTACCTCCGCTCTCACCAGCTTCTACAACATATGTATATGGCAAATATTTTATAAAATTATCGCAACAATTACCACAAGTAACTCTACCACATTTCCTACAATGGTGCCTCCTATTAAAAAATGAAAATTTTAATCCACATAATGGACATACATTAACTTCGGAATTCTGTTGCCAAATTGGATGTTCGTTGATATCAGCATGGTCAGTGCGATCAGTATGAACATGTTGTTCGTGCGCATGATCATGATCATGATCACCCTCCTGTTGGCTGATTTGTTCTATTGGACTATTGCCTCTATCATCTGTAGGTTCAATAACTTCCAGATCACCAATTCTAACAGTTTCTTCTCCAGTTTCCGTACCAGAACCATCATCGTTACTACCACCGTCACTGTTACGTAATTCAATAGAATGGTTACTCAAATGTGGCTCAAGTACCATTTGATCGATAGTAGTCATTGTCAACGGATTTATCAAACTTGATGGCGAATAATTTATCGTGCGATGTGAATTTGCTGAGGATCTTGAGGATCTTGAAGATATCGAATTTCTACTTTTAGTATTGGATGATGGTGTTGAAGAGTTGGTACTCTCTGAAATTACCTTATTGATTGGTTCAGGGCTTGGTATTGACATCGAAAACGACAATAAATTGAATTTCTTACTAAATTTAGTTATTAGAATCAATAAACAATTGATAAGAGAAAGTCCATTAAAAAAAATTTACAATTGAGGTCGCACCCATTCGAGAAATCAGAGATTTTTTTCATTTGATAATAATAACTTCCTAAGCATAAGAGTGATAAAATTCGAACAAGTGGTATGGATTCAATTGATTTGAATATAATCAAAATATAAATTATTTATTCAAGTTAATATACTTGATAAAATTACAGTGTTATTAATTTTAAATTTTTTTCAATTTAGAAGCTCAAAAATTATTACAATAGAATATTACTGTAACAATTGACAATAATAATCAACATGGCTATAAATTACTTATAAACGTTTTATTTAAGCTATTTATTTAGTTGATCAGGAAACAAGTCTCAGTTAGGTAAGACCCTTATTGAGTTAAATGTCCAATTAAGTAATAAACACAGTTTTTTTTTTGGCATCACCATTAGGGTCGTCAATTAACAATAGAAATTTTAGGGAGGAAGTTTTTTACATTGACATATTTTTCACTTCTTTGTTTGTTAACAATTAACAGTTTCTTAATACCTTGGTGGTTTGAGAATTCTATCTGAAACATTCAATAATGTCATGAGTAAAATCCATATAAAAGGAAGCTCTTATTTCTTCGTTGAGAAATTCAAATGATAAAGGTTATATTTTATTAAATAATCAAGCATACTATACCATAATAAAATGAAGTTCTCAACTCCGATTGCCATTGCTTGTTTATCATCAATTTCCTTTGCATCACCAATTAATTTCTATGAAATAGAGGAAACTAATAACTCAACAACTTCAATTACAACCGTTGAAGGTGAATCAGTCGATTACTTAGAAACTTGGTATGACTTTACATACCCAGACATCAAAAATTGTAATGCTACACAAGTTAAAATGATCAATAAATATTATCAAGATTTATTAGAAGTTTCAAGTGTTGCTAGATCACACTTAATTTCAAATGGTGCAAATGACACAATTTTCCAACATTGGTTCGGTGAAAACGGTAATCCATTAACCGTTTTAGGTGTCATCGATAATATCGTTCAAGGTGATAAAGACGGAGCTCTATACAGATGTGATGATATCGATGGTAGCTGTGCTGAGCATCCAACCGACTGGCCTGGTTATCACAGAGAAAACGCAACTCAAGAAACTGTTATATGTGATTTATTTTTCACTTCAAAAAAACCAATTGAACAAATGTGTGTTATTGGTGATATTTTGACTGTCTCACCAAAAAAATTTGCTGGAATTGATTTATTCCATAGATTTTTACATTTGGAAAGTATTAACAAAGGGTTTGTTGGTGAATACGCGGAGGATTTCGATGAAATAGTCGAATATGCTGAAAACAATTCAACTTATGCAGTTTTAAACACTGACAGTATTTTATACTATCTTGCTGAAAGTTATGCTGCTGAATTAACCCCTGGTGGTTGTTTAGGCGATTATCCAACAGATAATTCTACTGCTTCATATTAGTTTTCATGAGCAAAGATTAAGATTTAAAATTTTCAATCGTTATATGTCATTTACTTTTAATTATTTAATTATTTATTTTACTTATCTTTATTTAGAAATAAATTATTAATAAACAACTTTTTTTATATCTATTCTCTAAGCATACATTAAAAAAATTCACCGGCCCTAAGTAAATATTTACCTCTTAACCAATAAACAACTAGCCCAAACAAAATTAGTGAACAACCACTTGAAAAAAATGTTAATGTTGAACAAATAACTAAGTCATTACCCAAGTTTTTAACACAATTATTTGTAAAATCATTACTATATAATGTATTAAAAAATAAATTCCCAATTATACTCGAGCTTGTAAAAATCCCCCATGTTGTGCCCAAAATATCCAAACCATAAATACTTGCTAGAATTGCAGGAAACAATGTGAAAACTGCTGAATTTAAAATTGCATTTGAAATAACAACAATTTTAAAATTAATTTTCATTAATGGTACGCTTGATAGATAAATATGGCCAATACCACAAACTAAAACCAAAATTGTAAAAATTGTTAGCCTTGAAACTTTAAAATTTGTACAAAAAAAATCTGTCAAAATCATTATTATGAATCTTGTAATTGTGGATGAAATTGATAACAGTTTTAAATTTTTATCAAGCAAAACCGATTCATTTAAATTATTTAGAATCGAACTTAAATTTGAGATAAAAAATTCTGTTGTGCAAATTGATATCAGGCAACAAAAAATTAAAGGATACATTAATGGATCCACTAGAAATGCATTGACTTTTTGTCTATAGGAGGAATTTTGATTTAAATTATGGAATGATTGACTGTGCTGTAAGTGGGTAGATGATGATAACATTGATAATTCATCATCTAAATTTAGGGTATCTTCAACATACCATGATCTTGGAGAACCAATAATTGAATTTGAATTTTGATTTGGGGTATGAATAACTGTCGCAGCACCCGTTAACAGCGGTGAAGTGTCAAAATTAATAAAATCTGATTGCTGGTGCCCGGTGATTGAATCTGTTGTCTCATCGTAATCAAATTCAAAAAATTCAATATAATCTGTTAATTTACAAGATATAAGTGAAATTAGTGTACAGACCATTAAAAAATAAAGGAAGAAATTGATAATGTTTACGAAATTCTCTTTTTCATTGGTTTGATTACTGAAATATTTTGAAAGTATTTGAATTTCAATATATGAAGAAAATGAGACCATCATATTTGGTGTACTAATTGATAATGTTCTATAAAATCTACCCAAAGATTTTGCAGAGTTTAATAAACAACTGAAAAGGAATGATGCATGTGCACAGCCAATTATGAAGAAGCTTAGATAAATGAACTTAACATCTAAATCTGACCTTAAAACTAAAAGTATTAGGTTAAATCCAATAAAATATCCAAAAAATGAAATAATTGATAAAATCCAAATTCCTTTTGCATCTGCAATATAACCACTTAAAGGCGTAAAACAATTTAAACCCAATGTTTGGAAAATAATAATATTATTTATAGTCGATTGTGAATAATTAAGTATAGATTCTAATGGTTGGGTAAAAATTGAAAATAACGTTAATATACCCAATGAAAAACATGCTAATATTGACAATGCAAATGAAAAAAAATATAAATTAAATGAACCATATTTTTTATAAACCTTGAATAATGATTTTTGAATTAATTTCATATTGAATAATTAGAATTAATGGTAACTGTGGTTAAAAATGTAAATGCAATATATTTTTTTGTATATTCATAACATGAAAACAAAAATTTTTAGTGTGTGAAAGGAAAGTAACAATTGATTCAACTATATAAATGAAAAAATGAATATGAAAATTTTTCAATATAACAAAAATTGTCAGAGCAATCAGATCAATATTTAGTCGTAAATGGGAACGATTGGTATACGAAGAAATACGTCAAACCGGAAGTTGATGAAATGAATAGTAAGATTCGGGAAGATTCAGGAGATTCAGGAGATTCAGGAGTAGCGGTTTTTATTGGCGTTAATGTATCTGAAGCAAGCAGCAACTCAAAAATGACAGAATATATCGAAGCAAGTGAATGGTGTGCCAATATTGCTTAAGAGAAAGACAACAACCTCGGACTGAACAGTAACATCAATAGTAAAATTCAAAATCGGCAACCCGATAAGAGACATGGCGTACTCCGTTTTGCCCAGATAAGAACCGGCCCACCTATTGATGAAGTATTTAATTGGCTCATCTTTATAAATATACACGCATAAGTGCACAGCAATATTAACTGTAATGGTAAAGGTAATAATAATATAAGTATGAGGCAAAATAAACTCTGGTTGTGTTTTCAGTTAGCTCGTAGAGCAAGCAAAAGTGATCGATGATCAATTCACGTGTGAAACACGATTTGGTGACGATATGTTGTAGTCAAGAAATAATATACATTATTTTTATTCATTTTGTTTACCAAATCAATAAACCTATAAACTCAGTTATTGAAATATAACATAGTAATTGTTAGATCTGGAGTATAATTATGAGAAGTAATAAAGCATTAGAATATGCTGTAAAAAAATCCGGGTAACAGTATATCACGTGATGTACAACATAAATAGTTGTCGTAATCTTATCATGAAAAGTTGATTTTTTAAACGCGTGAAAACAATAAAGGCAATTAATGAATTATTTGATCAAGGATAGTTTATAGTTATCGGTAACTTTAATTTTTAAGTCGGGAGATGCCTTTCAAGAGAAGAAGACAGCAAAATAGCGGGAACGCCGAAGAAGACCCTAACGCTGTTAGAGGTCCAAGCAGTGCTTTGACATCTTTTTTAAGAGAACAAGGTATTAACGCTGAAGCCATTAGAACTAGATATGAACAAAATCTGAGAAGACAAGAACAAGGAGAAGAGCTTCTTGAGATTGAAGAAGATAGAACTGCGGAAATAAATAGTACTGAAAATAATGAAAATAATGAGAATAATGAAAATCAGGAAGAAATTAGAATACAGACTCCGGGATTAGATTCTGATGAAGAAGTTTATGAAGACGAAGAAGACGAAATTAAACAACGAGCAAGAATGAAAAGAAGAAAAATGAATGGCAATAATGACGATGATGAGGATGAATCTAATAATAACGATAGTGGTATTAACTATTGTATCGAATGCGATAAAAAATTTGGAATTTCAGTTTATTCAAAAAAACTCGAAAAATATGGTAAAGTTGGCTATCTATGCCCATCATGTACTAAAATTGCCATTAGAAGAGAAAGATTAGCTAAAAAAAATGAAATTGAAGCAAGGAAGAAAAGGAAGAAAGTTGCAGCTGCTTTATTGGATAAAAAACAATTTAAACTACCTTCGTTACAAGATTTTTGTATTAAAATTATCACGGATAATATTAATGATGTTGAAAAATTGGGCGATATTGGTTCAATCAATAAAAATAAAATTTGTAAAATTTTGTCCAAGAATAGATCGTTGGATAATAAAACCATGACACTATTTTTAGAACCGAATGTTACAGAGCTAGAATTTTGGGACTGTTCTAAAATTGATAAAAATTCTTTGGATAAAATTGGAAGTTTTTGTCCAAATATAGAAAAATTAAATTTAAGTATGTGTGGCCAATTTCACAATGATAATTTGGTTTATTTTAGTAAAAAATTAACGAAATTGAAACACTTATACTTAAATGGCCCATTTCTAATTAATGATGCAGCTTGGCAAAATTTTTTTGAAACTAATGTTGGGAAAAATCTGAAAAGCTTCCACATTGAAAATACTCATAGATTTTCATCAGATTCTTTAATTTCTTTATTAGAAAATTGTGGTAAAAATTTGGAATCGTTGTCATTAAGTAGAGTTGATGGTTTGGATAATAAAGCAGTTTATGATTTATTACCACATTATTTGAGTAATTTGAAACATTTAAGAATAACTTCCCCCCACAAAGAAGAACTAGTTGATGATGATATGATTATTAATTTATTAGCAGTTAATTGTGACTCTTTGCAATCATTAATTTTGGATGGATGTAGTGGTTTAACAGATAAATTTTTAACTGATGGCGTCAAACATTTTGGTTCGAACTTAATTAAGTTATCATTATCATCATTTGACCAAATTACAGATGAAGGTATCAATAATGTTTTTGAGGACTGGAATATTAATGGTGGTTTAATGGAATTGAATTTATCAAGATGTATCTCGTTAACTGATAAATCAGTTTACAATATTTTAAAACATTCAAACCAAACATTAATTGAGCTAAATCTTAATTCAGTCAAAGAAATGACTAAAAAAGTATTTATTCAACTATCAAGAAATATTAGATTGCCGTTATTAACATCATTTGATGTTGGATTTGTCAGAAGCGTCGATGATTCAGTTTTATCAATAATTTCAAGAATTGCACCAAAATTACAAATTTTGGAAGTTTATGGAAATAATAGATGTACACAAAAGGCTATAGTAAGAGATGGATTAACCATTATTGGTAGACAAATGGATAGTATATAATTAAACAGAAGAATAGTTTTGGAAAAAAAAATTTTTTTATATAGATTCGTGAACATATTTAACATTAATGTTTGCCTTTTCCACATTTCTGAACTGTGGTAAAGGATATGCATTTTCAATCGTAAACGTATTTGTAACTACCGGTATTGGATTTATTAATGTCGGTCTACCTTCTGAAACGGCAGCTGGGTGACCATTTTCTCTAACTAATCTTTTGTTTGTACTTTCTTCATCATTATTTTTATCAGCCCTACTTTTCAAAAAATGCTTCATATGCGTTGAAGATTCAAAATCTGTTTCTAACCAATATTTTAAAAGATCTCTTTTGCTATTATCAAGTTCCAAAATTGAATTGTTTTTAATCATGAACCCCACGTATTCATTAATTAGTAAATTTATATCTTTAACGTTTAATTCACTAAAATACTTAATATAATTGATAATATTTGTTAAATTTTTTTTGTTTCTTTGACAAACTTCAAACTTGTGGAAAAAAAACCAGTATTCTCTACACGGTTTAACTAAATCAGTTTTGAAAAATTGAACCAAAATGTCTCTAGTAGTTCTAATTTCATTTAATTCTAGCCAATAGTATTTCGAAATATTAACAATTAGTTGTCCAATTGTTCTATAATTTAGTAATTTATATAATTCTTTGAAGTCATTTGATTTGATATCAAAATGTTCTACTTTATTAGTGACTTTACGCTTTTTTTGGTTCGAATAATTTTCTCTATTATATAAATGAATGCAACTGGTTAAATCACTCAAAACTTCTTCTTTACTTTCAATTGTATCAAATAAAAATTCTATAAATCGATCAATTGGATCACAGTCTGTTAAATTCTCTTTAATTATTGAGTAATAAATTTTTTTTGCATTAGCTAAATCTTGCAATTTCAATTCATAATATTTAGCATACATATATCTAATCTTTTTTAATTCTATTGGTACAAATTGGTTACATGCTCTATTAAAAACATTAAGAACTAGTTCTTTGTTTTTGTTATTTTGAATTAGATATCTTGCATATTTTATCCAAATTGTATCATTAAAACAAGTTGGAACAATTGCTCTTTCATATAACGAAATTATTTGATCAAAATTTCCTTGGCTTTCTTCATAGTTTAAATAACTTAGCCATGATTGCAGTTCGCTATTACTTGTTAAGCTTAAATCAAACTCAAATTTAGTAATTTTACTTTCAAATTGCCACCTCTCATTAGTACCATTCTCAATAACACTGAAATTCTCATTAAAATAATTTTCTATTATTTGAAAACCATTATTCTCAATACACTCTTTAAAATTTTCATTTGGATATTTTTCTATGACAATTTTTTTTAAAACTTCGATATCTATTAGATCAAAAATATCAAATTTATCTTTAAGTGCCATAAAGTCTTCAAAATACTTTGCATATTCATACAATGGCACATTTATAATTTTTAATAATATTTTAATATAATCATTTGAATTCTTACCAAATTTATTATCTACCCAACTTAAGTAAATATCCCAAAATTCATGTGACATGAATTGTCTACCAATATTTTCTGACGCCTGAAGAAATATTTTGATCATTTCATTCTCTCCTTTCAAGTTATTAATTATCAAAATATTGACATAATCAATCCATAGTTCTAACGATGATGGGAATAATTTAACTGCACGTTCTAAAATATTAATTGAACAATTTAATCCGTCAATAGTATATACGACTGTAACATATTTTTTCCAATAATTAACTAAAAATGGGAATTTAGTTATTAGTTTATCAAAATCTTGATAAATTAGCAATTTCATTTCACTTTTAGTTTGAATTAAACTTAGATGGTCATTAATTAATTTTTCATGATGAGTTATGAGATCTTCCCAAGATTTTGAATCATATGGATCATCATCCAGTTCGTTTTGTAACTTCTCCCATTGTGGAAAATTTTGTAATATCGTTTGTTTCTCCATGAATAATTGATAATCTCTACTAGAATATTCAAATGAAGTTTAAAGAAAAGTAAAAAAAAAAACATGTTTTTTTTTTTTTCCTATTGCGGTTTTTAAATATAGTTTTAAAATGTGTTTCCATTTTTGCTTCTGCTTTTTCTCTAGTTTATTTGCAGCAAGTTATTTACATATTAAAATTATGGAGTTGATATTTGTCTTATTTTAATTAGAATTAGTATATGTAGTAGATTACAGAGTCTTGTTACAGAGTTTTACTACATGCTATTAGGGTTTTCCAAGTAAATAGATCCTGCATAAATGCCACAATTTATTTGATTTGCTTTCGAATAATCAAAAGAAATTGGAATACATAGTATCCTCAATAATAAAAACCTCTTAATGTTAGTTTTAGCCTCAGCATTCAGCCCTTAAACGTCAGTTTCTTACAACTAATCCTTAATCTTTAATCTTTAATTTTCGATTATTATCATAGCTTTCCGTTAAGCTTTGTTAAAAAAAAAGCACAAGCGAAAAATTCGACGATTTTTAATATTTTTTCGAGTGGCAAAAATTTCAACATGTTTTCTTCCCTTTTCATTTGGTTAGATCTAGCAAGGAACCAAAGAAATAGACAAGTGAAACCATGCAGCTCATCTTCAAAGATTTCAAGAAGGAGAAGATTCCAATAGAAATTGAACTGCAAGATACAGTTTTATCTGCGAAGGAAAAATTAGCATCTGTTAAAAATTGTGATGCATCTCAGATCAAATTCGTTTACTCTGGTAAAGTTCTACAAGATGACAAGAATTTTGAAAATTTCAAAATGAAGGAGGGTGATCAAGTCATTTTCATGATTTCTAAACCTAAGAAAGCCCCAGAACCAAAGAAAGAAGAGCCAACAATTTTAAACACATCAACTGAATCAACTACAACCGAATCTGCAGCACAAGCACCTGCGTCGACACCAGCGACCGATATATCTGCTGAAGAATTTAATGCTTCCACATTTGCACAAGGCAATGTGAGAGAAGCTGCTGTTACTAATATTATGGCAATGGGATTTGAAAGAGAGCAAGTTGACAGAGCATTACGTGCTGCTTTTAATAATCCAGATAGAGCTGTTGAATATTTACTCTCAGGCATTCCTGAAAGACCAGTCGAAACTCCTGCAGATGCACCAGCAACAGAGAATCCAGTTGCAAATTCAACAGCTGCCATTTCTGAATCAACAGATCAAATTACATCAGAAAGTACGGAAGTTGCTGCTCCACAAACGACGTCCCAATCTCAGCCTGCACCAACTGCAGCCGCTGGTAATTTGTTTGAGCAAGCTGCTGCTGCCACAGCTGGACAGGAAGATATGCCAGGTGGTGGTGGTGATTATATGAGCTCAATAAGAGAAATTTTGCAAACTCAACCTGAAATGGCTGAAATTCTATTACAACAATTAGCTGCAAGTAATCCACAATTGGGTCAAGTCATTCAAAATAATCCAGAAGCGTTCATGAGATATATTACCGATGGTGATCAACAGGCTTTAGCTTCTGCGTTGGGTATCCCACCTGATTATTTAGAAGCTGCGCAAGCGGAAGAAGGTGAAGGTGGCGAAGGTGAAGGTTCTTTTCAAATCCAGGTTTCACCCGAAGAAAATGAGGCCATTACAAGGTTATGTGAATTAGGCTTTGATAGAAATTTAGTTGTTCAAGTTTACTTCGCCTGTGATAAAAATGAAGAAATGACAGCTAATATTTTATTTAGTGATCATGCAGATTAATTGATTTAAATAACTAACTATATATTTTTTTTTTCAATACTTTTATACATAATTTCCTAGTATACTATTATAATTCGTCTAAATCCTTAATAATTTTAAAAGCTTTCTTATCCTCAATTGATAATGGATGATTCCCCGGTTTATCCACAACATAACTTATCATTCCAGCTTTAATTGCAGCATCAACTTCAAGAGGATTATCACTTAAAAATAGCACTTTTTCATTTTCAGTACTAGATATTTTTTTTAATATTTTCTTATAACTTTGAACTTCAGTTTTTTTACCTATGTTAACAGTATCAAAATAATCTTCAATTAATCCATTTAAATTGCAAGATTCATTTTCATTAGCTCTAACATTACCGAAAAGTAATTTCTGGGCTTTGACACTACCACTTGAGTAAATATATAATCCTTTGGTTGTATTAGACCAGAGCTTCATAGATTTTATGGCATCATCAAATAAGGGAGCCATTATTGAACCTGTAGTGTAGCCTTGTTCCCAGATAAACCCTTGAAGCTGTTTCAATATGGGATCCTTAATATCCCTTTTAACAAGATCATTTATATGGTTTGATAAACTTTTTGAACTTTGTAATGTACTCTCAGGAAATTGAATTAATATTTCCAGAATTGGATCATTTTCTTTTTCTTTTTGGCATGATGCAGTCAATGGAAAATCATATTTTTCTAAATAAGTTGGCAATTGCTGTAAAAAATATGGGAATAACTCATCCTTAACAAAAGAAATTGGGCAAACTGTTCCCTCAATATCCAAAACAACTCTATCATAATCCATTTTTCAAGTACTTATTTGTTAATTTAAGAAATATAAAATATACAAGGCAGTAAAACTTAAAAACTCAGATCTTTAAACACGCGCTCGAAACCAGCATTTCCAATTTGAAAACATTTTATTTTCCACTCACCGCTCTTCAGTTTCACTCATTTTCGGTTGAGTTATAGGAAATATCAATCATGGGAACTGAAATATCTGTTACGGAGACTGCTAAAACTGCTCTTGCTAATCAGATATTATCACATACAGATACACAGCTAAGATTATCAACTATACCCCGTCCGTTACCATTACCAACCAACCAACAACAAGAACAGCCTTCGCCGCCGCCACCACAACCGCATCCACAACCATTGCATCAACAAGAACAGCAAAGAATATCAACGAGATTAGAGTTTGATTTAGATTGTGATCCGGGCAATTTGCAAAAATATTCAACATCAAATTGTAATAGATGCAAAAAGATTTTTGCTCAAATAGGTCCTAAGCCATTTAAATTGTGTTCACATTGTCGTCATTTACAAAGGCAAAGATCGAGAAGATGGCAATTAAGAACCAAAGAAAAGGATGGTGCATGCCGTAGATGTGGCGCTGAATTATCCGAAGAAGGTTTAAGCTATGTTCTTTGTCAACATTGCCGAGACACATTAAGATTAAGAAAGGCCAATAGAGTTATAGAAGGTAAATGTGTTCATTGTGCCGGACCGAACGAGGATGAAGGGAAGTTTAAAGTTTGTAGAAGGTGTCGAGATAAAGATAAAATTAGGAGGATAACATTAGAACAAGAGGGTGCATGTAATCGATGTGCACAAAAATTATCAGCTAATGATAGAAGTCATAAAGTTTGTTCAAAATGTAGAATTAGGAAAAAGAAAGATAATTCTGCAATGGCTTCAAATGATGCATTTAGTGAAAGATCAATAGTCAGAAATATATCGGTGGATCAATTATTTGTAGATGATAAAAATAATAATAATGAAGATAGGAAGGGAATTGCAAGTGAAAATGAAATTATAAATGATAAAAATCAATCTAGTAATGATGAGAACCAATTGGATAGAAATTTGAATAGAAGTAACAATAGTTTTGAATCACAGTTACAAGAACATTTACTTCTGGCAAGTACCCAATCTCATTCGCTTGACTTATCTAAGGGTAAAATGGCAGAGGTCGGAGTTACAATGGATCCTGAATTATTAACAGATGGTAATAGTTCAAACATTAAGAAAAAATCTCCAAATTTCAACCTAAATTCCAAATTACCGGCAACTGCTTCTAAATCAAATGACAAGCATGAATTGAAGCCTTCAATTTCTGGCGATCCTCAAGCAATATTAAAACAAAAATTGACTCAAAATCAACAGGAAAATATGAATTCCAAACAATTAAAATCCAAAAAGCAAATAAAACAAACGCCGGATCTGAATTCAAATTCGACTTCCTCTAATAATACATTATTGAAACTTAATAGCGATAAAACTAAAAAGAAACAGATGAAGAGAAAACAGCCTCCAATTTCTTCAATTAATCAAGAGCCTAAAAGACGTAGAGAAAACTCTGATAGTGGTATTGAGAGTCAACGAGAACATGAACATGATGAACGTGATGACCATAATAATCAAAACGATGTAAACAACCACGAGTTAATATTATCGGATTCAGATACTTCTGCGTTACTGACAATCAAAGAACGTTATGAAAATGATAAGTTATCGAGACATTTACCACTTTCAATGCATCACGATCATTCGCAATTGAACCAACAATTAAAACAATTGAGTCAATTTACAAGTCAAGCTACCGATAGCGAATCGAACAAATATGACGGAGATTCTGTGCTGGTAGATTTGGACGGTTTAGGTGTTAATATTGGGCAAGCTTTGGAAATGACTATTGGTGATGATGATGAAGGGTATGCTCACCTAAACGTGGGTGTAGGCGTTGATGAGGGCGAAAATGAACGAGATGAAGATCCTGAGAACGAAGAAGAAGATAATGAAGTAGAAGAAGATGATGATGATGTCAATCAAGAGCTGGTAAATTTGAATGATGTTGAACTAGACAGACAAACTGCGGATGTTGCAGCAGCAGTGGCAGCAGCAGCAGCAGCGGCAGCTGGATCAATAAACATGCCGGATTCTAACAAGCTATGTGTTGGATGCCATGGTTTAATGGATATTGAGGACGTTAGCATGAACCCCGAAATGAATTACTGTTCCAAATGTTACATGGAAAGATGATGGAAAAATGATAGAAAAGTTTGACAGCAGAACGGAAAAAATAGATTCGCCGAGCGGGGTTTTCTCCGAAACTTAAAATTTTGTAATTAATAGCATTTATAGTGTTGTTTATAGGTATTACTCTAAAATTGATTGCAATTTGTCATACAGAATGATCAATATATTTGTTAACCACCATCAGCCAAATTTGATGCCAATTAACTGCTAAGTTTTCTGATTATTAATCAACACTAGTGGTTTGTGCCGATTAATTAATAATTTGGGCTTCAATTTGCCCGAGCGATAACGCAGAAATGACTTTTGTCATTGTTTTCATTTTTTTTCCCTATTGTGCATTTTAATTTTTTCCTTTTTTCTTTTTGAGGACCTTTTTTATCAGGTTACTTATTCATACCATTACTTGATTTTTTACCAATTAATATAATTCATTTCTTTCCATTTTACTAATAAACACAATTTTATAATAATATATTATGGACATACAACGGCATAATAACACTGAGTCTACAAACACCACTACTGATAATCAATACTTTCTTTCTGAAGAAGATAGTTGGGCATATTGCCCATATCAAAGATTTTTTGCCAAATCGATCAACGAACCACTGCCACAGCATTGGGAATCAGCTTTGCTGAACAAAAATAATAACTTTAAACACGAGTACATAAATTTCCACGAAAATAAACAGGATAATAATAAGGCACACGACAGTAATGCTAAAGTGAAAAATTTGGTTTCTTCATCAATGTCTTCTTCTCCAATGTCATCTTTGAACTCTTTTAATTCAACATTTAGTAGAATACATACAACTGAATCACATTCTAACACTATGGACACAGAAGAGGAAGAAATTGATAGTTTTGATTTACCGAAACCTATACATGTTAAAGTTGAACCAACGTTTATCAAATCCAACAAATTTAACAAATCAAATATTTCAAACCAATTTAGCAAACCGCTGTATATGGGCTCTTTTATTTCAAATAGGAATATTTGTTATGATGATGATAACATAATGGTACCAAAAGAGAATCTTAAAACTGATAATTTTAAATATGTTAATAAGATCACCAAAACTAAAAATAAAAAAAGTGGGTTGAAAATTAAAACCGCTACTTAGAACATCATGCTTTTTCTCCTGTTTTACTGTATAATAACTAAACTTTTTACTACATTTGCCTTTTTTTCGTTTATTACAATTTCAAAATATATATAATAGCTAATTCTAATCTTAAAAACTAAAATTTCACTACATGAATTACATTAGATCAAACTACTAATGGTCTGATTGCAAAAGTATGAAGTTATTTAAATTTATTCATTCTAAATTTGGTTCTTCTTTTGAATTTTTGAACTGTGCAAGTCCAATTTCCTTACTATCTTAACGTGGCAAATTACTATTGACGTTAACTTTTTTAGAATATTTTTTTTTATTATGTGTCTTGCCTTTTCTTCTTTTTCTGTAAGATTGGAGTAAAAGAAATTCTTTCTTTTCAACGGGTTTTTCAAATTCCAGTTGTTTCTTTCGAGCAGCTGGATCTTGATTTCCAAACATTAGGTCTGGAGTTGCAAATTTGAATTCAACAGCATTAGAAGTGAGATTGTCCCCTCGATTCAAATCTTTTTTTGTTTCTAAGGTTCCTTCTTTGCTTCCATCATGTGAAGGGTTTTGGGAATGCTCCGGATTTTCATCATACTCATTTTCCTTTTCGTTTCCAGCTGTAATTCCATTTCCATTCTTGCCATTTTTATTTTTCAAGTCGGATTTACCTAGTTGAAACGAATGTTCATTTTTTGAAAGCTCTCGTAAAATATCATTTCTTGCTTTTTTCTCTTCACTCCAAGATTTGGCAGATTCTTTGTTAATATTACCATTTTGCTGATCAATTTTAGGCAAGCTTAAAAATGCTTGTTTATATTTAAAATATTCAACAACATTAACTTCATCATCATATAAACAATTTTTTTGATCTTCAGAATCACATTTATCATATTCATATTCATAATCATAATCGTACTCATCATCACAGTCATCATTACCATCAACATCATCATCACCGTCACCGTCGCCGTCATATCCTTCATCATATTTTTCAGAAATACATTTATAAATACAATGCTCAATATCTTTATTTTCAATACAATCTAAGTCAAACTCATCACATTTACATTCACGTTCACAATCCCTATCAATGTCATAAAATGGTGGAGCTATAGGCCCAAGTGGA
The DNA here is from genome assembly GCA_030580115.1 of Kregervanrija pseudodelftensis. Taxonomy (NCBI): domain Eukaryota; kingdom Fungi; phylum Ascomycota; class Pichiomycetes; order Pichiales; family Pichiaceae; genus Kregervanrija; species Kregervanrija pseudodelftensis. The sequence continues at coordinate 29,802 of JAKTSJ010000016.1, forward strand.
GGTAAAAAAGGAAGGGTTGTAGGGTCGGGTTGTGCATTTCGTATAGGTGCCCCAATAGGCAATATCGACATCGTCGGATTTTGATAATTGCATAGACTTGAGCTGTTTAAAGGGAGTTGACTAGTTGAATTTGCTGTGGTTGATGTAATAAAAGAAGATCTAGAATCAAAGTCGGTGGTTGTTTCAATATAAGTTGTTGAATTCAACAACAGAGTTGAGGAAGGAAATGGAAAACTAGAATATTCAACTTTAGCTGGCAACTCAAGATTAAAATCCGGATGCTTACCTAAATCTGGAATATGTTCAATACAAGTACCCAAAAAATGATCTTTAGCCTCTAAAAAATTCCCATAAGCTGAAGAATCAGCAAGGCACTTTAAAAAGTTTTGTCTGTTACCACATAGGCAGTAAAAGTCTTTATGTTTTTTAGGACAGTCCCGAGCAAATTTATTAACACAATGCAAGATAGATGCTGGTATAGCATTTGCAGTAGTAGAATCAATTACCAAACCAACTAGTAAGAACAAGATAGTTGTGTGTCTCATCGTTGCCATAATTCAAAAAGCCTGGAGACCAAAGGAATTAAATGCAACTATAAAAGAAGAGTTCGATTAAGAACCATTATTCAAAATTATAGGGTCAGTTTGCAACATGCGTTTAGTTGTGATGAAAAGGGCCCTCTTGTGAGCCATTTCATTTTAGTATTTGTAAATGATTAACTGAAGTGCAGAAAATTCCTTCTCATCTTACTGAAAAAATTTCTAAGGCTACTACTTAAATATGAGCTTGTAACTATGACCAAAAAACACAATTTTACATGATTGTAGAAGATATAGAAACCAACTGTAAATCAACCTAATAAGCTCAAGATGCGATGGGTTCTGAGGAAAACATAAAACGCCGATCGACGCAATGTTACTCGATTGGGAAATTATAATTTGCTCGCTGAAGGTAAAAAGCTAAAGTCTTTTGTTAATAAGATTACAAGTTGTATATTCGATAATGATCATTGGCTATGGTAGTTTTTGTTTTAATATATTCATAAACCAATTGAAAAATGTATTTAGATACTATAACCACGCAAACAATTGAATTGATTAAGAGACATGGTATTCATCATACGATAAATATCAAATATGGTTACATTGTTTTTGCATTAACTGTTGGTTATATATTATTTAGAGAAGGATCATTATATTACTACAATAAATGTTGGTCTCAAACAGGGAGATCGACCACTAGGCTAGGATTAGTCAATTATCCAATAGTCTATCCTATCCTTTTCACATTGTTAATTTGTATCATTATTGCACTTTTCAATCTACATGTTACAGAATTTGTTATTCATGTTAAAAGATGTGGACGTATTGCATATTGCCTAGTTCCACTGAATCTATTTTTAGCATTGAAACCATCATTAATCCCAATTGACAATTATTTAGATACGGTTAAACTTCACAAATGGATATCAAGAATAATTTTAGTTTTTGTGTTTACCCACAGCATTGGATTTATGATTTTTTTTGGTTCAGAAAATATGTTTAAAATGTTTAGAGTTTTAAACTTATTAGGATTTATTATGTTTATTCTTGCAGTCATAATGTTTATTTTTTGGAAACCAATTAGAGACTTTAACTATAAAGTTTTTTATATGTATCATAATTTTTTTATGATTTCATTTATCATATTAACATTTTTCCATGCAAGACCCGGAGTTAGTTTTTATTTTATTATAAATATTATTTTATTAGCTACAGGGTTTACTAGAAGAGTTTTAAACACTCAAAATACATCCTTCTCGGAAATAATCGACAAGGAAGGATCAAACTTTAGAATAATTAGATTTTCAAAAAAATTATTGCCAGATAATTATTTACCCGGTTGCCACATTAGAATTGGTTACAGCAAGTGGAGCCCACTATATTATATTTTACCAAGTCATCCGTATACAGTTGCTACGACGTTTGAAGATAAGGATGCATCATCAAGTTTGGTGATTAAGAAGACATCTTTCAATGTGGAACTATTACAAACCTATTCAATACAGCCCTTTTTCAAGTCATCATTGAGTTTGAATTTCTTTCAAACTGCCGAAAATGTCAATATCGTTTGCGGTGGCTCGGGTGTTTCATTGGGTATTGGAATTTTCCAGTACTTCAAAAGAAAAATCCAAGTCGATGGCAAAGATATTAAGCTAGAGTTTGTTTGGATTACTAGAAGTGAGGAAGATTTATTCATTTTGAAAAAGCTAAACGTAACAGGCGTCAAAATCTTTATTACGAACAGTGATAGCGAATCATTAAACGACATCCCATACCAATTTGAGGATGACATTGAGCTGAATCAAGTGGCCGATCCATTTGGAGACGATAATTTCCAAAACGACGACGACGATGATGATTCAATAAACAGTAATGACGATGATGACATTATCAGGAAAGATTTCGTCAACACTGTTTCGACTGGAGTCAGACCGAATTTGAACAGAGTTTTGGCTAAAAACCTGGATAAGACCATTGATTATGCTAACAAATGGATTATTTCGTGTGGGCCCAAGTCACTTAATAACGACTGTAAAAAACTAGCTAACGAAAGCAGGTCTAGATTTTTTTGCGAAGAGTACTCTCTATAGGGCATTATTGGAGGGTAGAACACTCTATGATTTGAAAAAGGGGAAAATGAGTTGGTAAAATAGAACGCATTTGATTATTAGTAATATTGTAGTTAAATGAAATTAAATGAAATGAAATTTCTAGGCTTAGGGTCATCTGTTACCTAAAACAGGCCTTACCTTTTTTTTGTTTTTTTTTTTATTTTTTTTGACTTATTATTATTATGTACATCTATATATATCTTTATAGATTGTTAGATATATGGATAGATAAAGGAATCATTCAATAATACTGTAAATGATTAATATTTGATTTTTTTTTTTGCTTACTTTACCTATTATACCTATTATACCTATTATACCTATTTTACCTATTTTACCTATTTTACCTATTTTACTTATTCCACCTATTTAATTATCATTCAGACAACACGTATGTACTGGTTACGCAATGTGCCAAAAAATCCAAATTCCAAACGCCTTAAAGTTTGCGTGATGAATTAAATCATCAAAAAGGGCAACAATAGTGTTCTAGTGCCAGCTGTAATGAGGCTCACGTAAGACGCAATTTGTATGAATAATCAGAACCACCCCGAGAGTGCACTCAAGTGAAATTAATCATAGGTGCGTAAATTATGGGGTACGCGTACCTCAATGCGAAATGCAAGGTTGCAACGAAATTGACAATTCATCCCAGAGGCTTATTCAGTGTAAAGGTGTCCCCACAAAATATTTACACAATTTGATGGTTTGATATACTGGGTATTATTCAATGCACATATGGGTCTTTTTTTTTTTGGGCAAATGTGGAATAGATGATGCGCTGTCAAACATGAAGGTTTTTATTAATAGCCAAAAATTCGCATATTATCGATGGAACAGTAAATTGCCAGACAATATTACATAAACTTTCTTTGTATTAGGCAAGAGGAAGAGCATTGTTAGAGGAACCCCACCATGAATGTCTACAAGAATTTGTTTTATCGTTGTTGAGAGGTCTATCGGTCTGGTCAATATATAGACTTCTGGCTTCTTGGTGGCTGGAGCTGGAGATACCTAGAACATTAGACAGCACAGTACACTGAACATACTCTGAAATAAACAAAAACCCAATCACTTGTAGCCCTGTAGACTTTTGCACTTGTTTTACTAATTACGCAAGGCGCTAGCCACCATTTCCAATTAATCAAATAATTAATTATCTAGATCTTGGATGTAATCACGGTAACGCAAGTTCTTCACAACTCGGAACACGCATTCCACGATCATGGTCACAACACGCTACCTTCGAAATTCGTATACTAAGCATCTAGCATGTACCAGGCGCTGAATCGACGCTGGATCGCTGATACGATTCGTAAAAATGGTCATCCAAAATATGGAGATGTAGGACTCCGAAAGTAGGCTGATCAGGTAAATAATAGGCGGCGTCTCTGTCCATGTATATATTTAAAATATTGTGCCTGTATTGTACCCAGTTGTACTAAGTTTGTCGTCCAAACGTTTGCAATACAGGAGAACAAAAAAAGACAGTGGCATATGGTATGTGTTCTGTGTATGATCCGGAGTTATTGGACTTACTACCGTTGTTAGTAGCATAATCCTCTGATAAGAAAATTTCAGGTGGTAAATAGAACCACAAAAGACGACAGATTTGTGTCAATGTGCCCACAGTGCCCACAGAAATAGGATAGCAGTGGTCGCCAGAATACATACACAATTAATTGCATGAATTTCAGTTGGACCTTGAAAGTCGTATATTCTTTTATCTAATACTAGCTGTAAACCGTTACGATGATAACACTATAAAACTGTGTACCAAAATTACACCACAAAAGAATTCCTATTGCCGATATAAAAAGCATTTTTGGGTGTGTGAATCATGTAATTCACAATAGTAGAATGGTGCACGGATGCGCGGAGTGCTACCTTTTTTTTATTTTTTTTTCCAGATCGCTCTTAAATTGCAATCATGTTTTCATTTCGATGTGATAAGAATAATTTATTTTACCAGTGAACAACCACAAGCACGAACGCAAACACAAACCCAAACATATTCACAATGGCTGTATGTATTTGCTTATTGAATTACTCCTCACCTTCTTCTTGACATATTCCATACTAACTGTCCTTCTCATTTTTTAATTATAGATAGGTAGAATTTTTGCCATTGCCTTTGATCTCACTTTAGTGGCTGGACTTCTTTCTGGTATTAAAAAAAATACCGGTTTGCAACCAAATATTGCATTGATTGAACAGCCCGAAATTGAAAAATACTTAAACAAGTATCTTGAATACGGTGATTTTGTTTTCGATAAATCTGTTTCAATAATGGGCCAGACAAGTTATTTTACTAAAAAACCATAAAAACCTTTATATATCTCTTTCTGTATAGATTACCTATAATAATTTCAATTCTATAACGATCTATTTTTATTTTATAAATTATTAAAAAAATAAAGAATATAGTCTATCTAAAAAAACTCTATAATGTACACCAAGAAAATTTCACTAAATTTTCATATAAATACATAACAATGTATCCCACATCATCATGATGGATTGAATGGCATCAGGTAGCCACTATTAACCAACCCTGTTGCACCATTACTGGATTCACCACTCCTTTTACCACTATTCGCTATTCCACCACCATTTTTGTTGGCAAAAACACTATAGTACATACCATATTGGTTTGCAATATTTTCCATTTCCTCATCCTCTTCATCTTCATCCTCATCCTGTTCTGTTGTAATATATAAATTATTATTGTTATTATTGCTTATGCCATTATTTTTGTTTTCAATACTGGATAATCCCGAAACATTAATCGGTAATGGTGATGACATATTCGGGAACCTTTGAATACCAAATGAATCAGAGGGTTGATAGGGTATTGAAGATTTGTAGTTTGATGGCTGATAATAGTGAAGAGGATGATGCTGCGAAACCGGCCTATTATTATTAGGCTTTGTTTGTGTAATTGATCTCATTGTTTCCCAAAAATCTAGTTCCTCATCCAAATCTTCTGTCAAATATTTATCATTATCATGATTGTTATCAGTATTGCTGTTATCACCATTATTACTTGATCTTAAATTCGATCTTGATTTCGGAGTAGCTGAATATGATTGAGTGGATGCAAACTGTTGTCTTGATGAAACTAAATTCTCATTTTTAGCCTTTTCATTATCTTTAATGTTATCAGTATTATTATTGTTACTATTTTCATTATTATTCAATAATCTCATTATATTTGATTCATTTTGTAACTTATTTGAATTACTAGAGTCAACAGTATTATCAGGTGAAGAAGATGACGTTAATTTTGGGACTTCAGTTAATGGAGGCAAATAATTAAAATGTGAATATCTGGACACTGATGCTTGTGGGTCTAATATAGGTGATGCCGGAGAATAATGATGATGAATATGTTGATGAATCGTAACGTTAACACCATTGTACCTAGCTAAATCAATCAAATGATGTGCTAATTCTTGTGAATTGATAGATCCCGAAAATGATTCAATTTCTTCATTGGAATTTGGATCAACAAAGGAATATTTCCATTGCGTATGTGATTTTGTCGGTGGTGTGAATTTTGTATTTGAATTGTTCACATTTGTAGAAAAAAGTCTAGGCGAATGCATTTTGTTTGAACCAGAAAATTTCGATATTTTATGATGATGATTACGATTGGGGTGGTGATTTTCATTATTTATTTCTTCATTCAAACGTCTTTTTTTTTTATTCGGTATCTCATCCAATAGTTCTGCTTTAGCTCCTTCTAATCTTTCAATTTTATTTGATTTTTTAATTGCATTTGCAATTTCACTTTCATTTTCATTTTCAATTTCAATTTCATTTCCATCCTTATATTCGGATTCAAGACCCAGTTCATGCTCATGCTTATCACCACTCTTGATATCGTCATTATTCTTATTCTCATTACAGTCGTTATTTTCATCTTTGAATTCAATTAACGGTTTGCCATTTTTATCTAGAATACCAATGGCCTTTTTGATGTCTTCTGAAGCATTATCCTTAGCAATATCTGTCATAATCCTTCTCCACCTATTTCTACATGTCAAACTTGGTCTACCATTGATAGAATTTGAAATTGTTCTCCACTTTGTACCGAATTTTTTAACACCTTCAATTAATTTCAAATCTTCCTCCAAAACCCACGGTTTTAGTCTATCCTTGGTATTTGTATTTAAGACTTCCGTATATCTCTTTGAACATTGATCTTCATTTCTACCTTCGATTTCCGTGGCAACTTTCTGCCACGCGCTACCGAACTTCTTATACGCTTTGGTTAACAACTCGTCCTCTTCTTGTGTCCACTTACCCTTTTTTAATCTTGGATTTAACGAAGAAACCCACCTCTTTTTACAGTCTTTTGATTTTCTGTTTGTAATGCTATTTGAAATTGCTTCCCAATTAATCTCATCGATTTCAATTTTCTCGTTATTATATTTACCTAATTCCTTCAGTTTCAGAAAATTTTTAATGACTAAATTCTTTAGTAAGTTATCTTCGTTGATATTCCAAGCCTTTCTTTTAGTTTTACGGAAAATTTGATATCCCAACGATTCACTTATTGCCAAATGATCTATTGGGCCCGAACTTGGTTTTGAAACGACCGATAATTTATAATTACTTATGGTATCAGCATTTTCATTGTTGTTGGTAATCTCACCCGCTTCATGATCGATTGAATTCTTTATTAAAATATCATTTTCAATAGTTTCTTGATTCTCGAAACTTTCACTTGACATAGTGAATTAAAAAATAGATATTAGCTATATTTATCAAAACTAATTAATATTTATCTAGCTGAAATTTTATCAATAATAGTGACAAATTTTAGTACAAAAAGAAATTAAAAACAGCTTAACATAGTACCAAAAAATGAATTTAAAATTCGTGAGAATAAAAAATTTTTTAAGCTGTGACACCCATGTGGTTTTTTACTTATCGCTTAAACATTGATAGTATAGATTACGATAAATGTATATTACAACAGTTATTAATACAGTATCAAATATATGTTATACTACGAATATAGATTATAATATAATGGTTACCATCCACGAACACGTTTTTTCCTTTAAAAAAAAAACATTCACACTTAGTGTCCTTTGTCCCCAAGCCCATATTTTATTTTATATTTCGTATCTGAAGCTCTAAAATCCTCAAATGTTTCAATCTGCACGATAACATTTCGTACAGTAAAATGCTACCACTTTATGTACCATCGTATGTATTAGGCTAGCATATCTATGTACTTCATTCAGATTAAATAACAGCAGAATTCTGGCTATCAATAGTTATCAATCCACTTATACTTACTAATTAGTAGTTAGCTGATTCCCTATTAAAACTGTGTCTAGACTTCTGGCGAGGCAGAAAATATACACATCTCTACACCGGTCACCAGAAATAGCCGAATTGCGGAACTCCCTCATTTTTTTCTTTTTCCCCAGAACCAGATATGATTATTAGTAGAGGACGCTACAAGAATGAGCCGAAACTACAAAAATATTCTAGACTTTACTTTAAAATTGTAAATCATCATTAAAAACTGTAGATATATATGTATATAAATAAAACGTGGAAAAAATTTATAAAACAATTTATAAAAAACTCTGCCAAAACTAAAAAAACACGTAAATACTAAAAACACAATCAACACTTAAAATACAAAAAAAATGATTACCTACTTATTCTCCCCATTCAAGAATATTACTGAAACTTGCAGTTTGAGTCAAATTCTCAAGAATGTCATTATGATTCAATTCAATATTTGAGCTAATATTGTTATTGTTGTCATTGTTTGGATTGAAGTTATAATTGTAGTTGCCAGAGTTAATTAAAGGGTCGTCAAAAATCAACTGGTCTTTTGATTGTAGTGAATTTTGTAGTTGTAGTTGATGCTTTAAAAAATTTGAATCCATGTTAACAGTTTCCTGATCATAAAAATTGTTCAAACCCAAAATATCGTCCATGCTCTTAAGTGAACTAGTTGAGGTTATGGAATCTGTTAAATTATTATTAAAATTGTTGATATTATTGCTATTATTATTATTGTTATTGTTATTGTTATTTAATAAATAGTTATTTTCATTATTTGAGTCGAAATCTTCCTCCGGATTGAGATTTTGATCGATCATTTGAGAAATACTGTAGTTTGTAAATAAGGAATAAACAGGCTGTATAGGCTTATTATTGTTACTATTAGCAGTGGTATTGTTCATATTGGTTGGTGATAATGAATCGGAAGAAAAAAAATCCAAATTGTTATTGTTACTGTTACTATTGTAATTATTGTAGTTATTGTAGTTGTTCTTATCGGGATTCATTGAATCCTTTATAACTTCTGTTGGCGAATACAACTGATAAAATTCATCGCTAAATTCATCGTTAATTGTATTATTGGTAATAGTTGGAGTTTGTAACAGAAAATGGCTATTTGAACTTGAAGAAGACGGAGTTATATTCTTACTATCATTTTGATAGTTTGCGGAGAATGAAGCCAGTTTAGCGATATCACATCCCGATAATGTGGCACGTCTCAATTCTGGCCCTTTTTGAGCAAAATCATCCTTATTATTTATAGGACTTTTGGAGCTTGACTTATTTGGTGAAATAAATGAAAAAGATTTCGATGGAGTTGACGATGATAGCACGAGTGGTGTGACAATCTTAGTATTGTTATTGGCAGTGTTGCTATTAACGTTGTTAGTGCCTCCACTAGCTGAAATTGGTGAGATCAAATTTTCATCAACACATAATGTTGGATTAGCGATTTTGATGTTAATGATAATTGAACGATCACATTTAAAACTGGCGTAATGGTCCTTTTCATTTTTATGAACAAAGTTCCAACACTGGTCACCATAATTTTTTGGAGTCAACCCCGTAACACTTTTGAAAACACGATGGAAATGCCATGGACTTAAATTTGATTTTGCAGCTAGTTCTTTAAAACCCAGAACTCCTCCTCTTCTCTTTTTATGTTTCATGGGCTGCTGCTGTAACACCAAAGAACCCCTTCTTGAAGTACAGTTTGATGATGGATAGTTTTCACTATCTTCATCTTTGTCTGTAGCGCTAGAATTGGTGGGTCTGTAATTGACTCCGTTTCCCTCATTCAGCACCGTCACACCAAAGTTCGTGGATAATGCGGCCAACGCAATATGACGACAGGCCAAATCAATCAGTTTCAAATGATCGAATTCGTTTCTCGTTAGATTGATATTTTCATCATTATCATCGATCGGCGAGCTAGTCTTGAATAAATTATTTGAGCCGTGTGAATTATTGGCGTTGTTCTTGTAGGAACAACCGCTCAATAATCTTCTCTTTAGCACGTCGTTGTTTGATTTGGAAATTGAGTCTTTCAACAAGCTTGCCTTTTCGTCGTCTTCAATGAGTAGTGGAGGTATGAATCCAATCTGCTTATTGATGTCTTCAACCGTGTAGATCAACAAATTCAAATCAATGGAAACAAAAGTTTCTCCCTTTAGGACTTCTGGATCGGTCTGGTATTCGGGAAGACAGTATTTACAGAAGTCGTATTTCTTGTTGCGGACTTCGTCGATTGTCAAGTAGAATTTGATTGATTGTTTTTTATACTTCTTGAAACCCATGTCACAATTTGGCCGACAACAGAGATTGATTTCATCGTTGCAAACAAAGAATTTATCTGCTGCAAACGGGTCCTTATACTGGAACGCGACCCACTTTGACTGTTCTGTTGTATAGTACATTGTTCAATAAATAGATAGAAGATTATAGTAATAATAATAATAATAATAATAATAATAATAATAATAATAGTAATAATAATAATGGTGATAATAGTAGTAATTATAAGTGTGATATAATGTAATAGATAACCAAACCAAATCAATTAGAAATAAATAAATATTTTATAAAATGACGAAAATATAATATAGTATATAGTTATTCTGCTGATGGTAGGGTCACTTCTACTTAAACAAAACGTATATCAAGATATTTATATAAAAAATAATTATGAAAATAAAACCTGTACATATAAATGATATAATAAACACTGCATTGAAATTAAAATCGACATGATATAATTTTAAAGTTAATTTTTTAATTTTAAACACCTCAATAAAATAATTTGTGCAATTTAACCCAATGCATGCACTTGGTTGAATAGATTGGGGTAATTATTAAGTGGGGGGCTCCATAGGGGCTCCATAGGGAATCCATGGAGGATCCATAGGCTCCATGGGCTCCATCAATACTAAAAGAAAAAGGTCGGAATTTGCAATTCCTGGTTGTCACCATAGTCGTCATACATGCTGCTTGGTGTATCAGCCAATTTACGCGGCTCATTTTTTGTTTAAGGCAATGAAATTAATATAATATGAGTTATGACGCATGCACACAACAAGATGAAACAATCAATGCTTTTTCAACACAGTGGGCAGACGCAAATATATGGTTAAATATATTTATTGTGTTTGCAAACAAGTGGCATAATAGCATTCGTGGAACTTATAGGCCGTATAGACCTCATAGGCCCTACAGACTTCTGGGATTCCATAACCGTACGACGGTGTGGCTAAATTTGTGACTCCTGTATAACTTATTAAGCTCGGAGCACGGAGGTATTTTAATTTTTAGATTCTTCTAATTTTTTTATTTTTTGGCATTTCGCATGTCGGGTGTGCCCGATCGGAACAGTAGGTGGTTAATAGTGGGTAATAAACTTTTGGGACAACCATCTATTAGGTAATTCATGTGGTTAGTTTGGTCAGGCGGAATTCTAGAAATGCTAAAAATACGCTGTGTTGTGTATGGAGTGCGGAATGCGGACTGCGAGAAGTGAATAGTGAGCCGACTGGCCCACTTTGACATCATGGGAGGCCGTCATCGACATTTTGGAGTTTTAGAAGTCGGGTATGAACAGTGCAACGCAGTGTCAAACACCTAATGTGGGAAGAGTGGATGAACAAGGTCGATAAGAAGTGGGTGATGAAGAGGGTGATTAAGTGGGTAAACGAAGTGGATGAATAAAGTGAATGAATAAAGTGAGTAAAGTGATTAACGTGGATGAAGAGTATGCTCAGCACTGGACTTTTTCTTCTCCAGTTAGGATATTCAGTGTTGGTATTATGATTACAACCACTACTTTCTTTTCAGCTTCATGGTGTGGCGGAATTGCAGCGGAATTTTAGCGGAATCCTGGGAATTGTAACGGACTTGGGCAATTTCGTAGCTGAACTCTGGCAGAATGTAGCATAACCTAAACTGGATTGTAGCATAATCAGGTGGGATTGTAATATAACCAAAGCATGTGTAAGTGTATTGTAGCCTTAGCATATTGTGGTATCGCTCAGACAGACTGTACATAGCTTTACATTCCACCATTTCACTATTGTCTGTCCACTGTTATACAGTTTTGCAATTCTGAGTCTCACAACTGCTGGATTAAAAGCTCGTGATTAATACTCTCCTACCCGACACTCACTTGAATCATCCTACCTCTTGACTCGCCTGTAATCACTTACCGAAGAGCTTTTCCAATACGAGTGGCTTTACTGAGCGACTAAGGGTGTCAACAACGCCACGTCACTTGTACGGCCTTGATTACCAGCATGTACAATTACTTAACTGTCAATAGGATATCAATAGGATAATCAATAGGATAATCAAATCAATAGTAGAACATGTTTTCTAATGAGAACGATTCGGTTGACACGGCTTGGTATTAAAAATAGCAATCGTGTATGTATGTGTTATGGACGAATTGATAATCGAATGTTATTCAGTTGCTCAGTCGATGAAAACATAGCAGAAGAGAACAGATGATAAAAAGTATCACTGTTGCAAGTTAACCACATACCAAGGCAGATGAAAGAATAATAAATAATACCCCTTTTTTTTTTTTTTCCGAGGATACTGCGTAGGGAGAAATTCGGCATTACCTTGGTTTGGTCTACTACCACTTTTACTTGATTTAATTATTTTCAGCACCTAATAGGCACAAGCCGCGTGCATGGATAGCCACAATACACACACACAGTGCGCAGAGTCCTTGTACATGGTAAAACACTCTGAACTGTTATTAAGACTCTTACAGCTATACGTTTATATTCAATAAGAAAAAAAAATTGTTGAAGCTTTGTTTTTTTTTTCTACAGCTTGTGTTTGACTACCATAGAAACCCTGGTTTCGGCACATCTGCCTTTTCTTGTTGGTATGGGGGAATCTACCCTATTGTGCTTTAAATAATACCAAGGAACTACTGCCAGCCATGCAAAGAATTAAAGTCCGAAATCAGAGTCTTCTGACAGAAACGTGACGTCACATCATTATTTCGTTACGTCGATAACCATTATGGTTATGTCATTTTATAGTAATGTTTTTTTTTCGGCTAGTAGCTTCCATGTCTTAAATGGATGAATAAGCACTGAACATTAAACACGTTGTAGTATTTAGCTTTCAGTGTGTTGCAATAAAGCACCATCAAAGTATAATAGATTGAAATAAAGATCTTCGACTGTCTACGTAAGAACACAAAAAAGATTACTCAATCTGATTGCCTTAGGGTTTTTCTACTCGTCCCAAGTGGGAGAGCTTAGGCACAAAACCCCATTTTTTCTGAGAATTAGTTTCAAAGTAAAAAGTACATCCATATTCATGATGAGAGTAGAGCAGTAAAAAATTACAGAAGAAAGAAAATTAGAATTGGTATTACAATCGAAATTAAAATTTAGCATTGGATTCCGACACCCGTACACCGCTAGACGCGACGAGACGCGACGAGACGAGACGACACTAGACGGCCCACAGGTCGATTCTTTAATTGTAACAACATTTTTTTTTTTCAAGGTTATATTTTTTTTTGCTTATAGTTGTATGTTGTTTCAGTAAAGGGAACACTAAAAGAATGGATAGATCAAGGAGACAGAACACAAGACCAAGGCAGAAGGATGGATATTATAGACCAACGGGACCTAGGAATTACTATGGTTATCCAGAGGAAGAAATTTATGAACAGGATAATCGATATTATTATGATTCAAGATATGAACATCCAATGGATCATTATAGTAACAATAATAGTAAAAATATTCACGTGAATAGCAACACTGCTAGTGCCACCTATCAGAAAAGACCCCCAGTTAATAAACCAAATAAGACTGTTTCAAATGATTCAAGTTTAAAGAGCAAATTGCCAACAGGGCCAAAGGGCTTACTGCCAACAACAACCACCAAAAGAAATCTTGATGATTCAAATACACCGGCGAATAAAAAACAACACAAAATTTCAAACTCGAACTCAGTCGAAGACGATGACGTTTTTGAAAAACTTTTAAACAAGAATAAACATTCCAGTACAGAAATAACTGCAAAACCAAAACCAAATTCAACTCCAAGTTCAAATTCGAATTCGAATATAAATTTTAAATTTATGATTAAGTTAAATACAGTAGATACTATTCATGAAAGAATTCAACAAGTTGGTGAAGGTACTTACGGTAAAGTTTATAAGGCTAAGAATAAAATTACGAATGAATTGGTTGCTTTAAAAAGATTAAGGCTAGAATCCGAAAGGGAAGGATTCCCAATCACTGCAAATAGGGAGGTCGGATTATTACAGTCTTTTAACCATCCCAATATAGTTGGATTAATTGAAACTATGGTCGAGAAAAATCAAATTTTTATGGTCTTCCCTTACATGAATCATGACCTAAGTGGAATTTTGCAACAATCAAATATTATTATAAGTGACGGTGAAAAAAAAAACTTATTCAAACAATTATTAAAGGGCATAGATTACCTACATTTGAAAAAAGTAATCCACAGAGATATAAAAGGTTCAAATATTTTGATTAATAACAACGGAGTATTAAAAATTACAGACTTTGGTTTAGCTAGAAGAATGAAAAATTACAACAAAAATTTATTATCACCAAACTATACAAATAGAGTGATTACGTTATGGTATAGGCCACCTGAAATTTTACTAGGCTCTACAGATTATGGTAGGGAAGTTGACATTTGGGGGATTGGCTGTATTTTATTAGAATTATTTGTAAGGAAGGCAATTTTTCAAGGTACAAATGAAGTTGATCAATTATGGAAGGTTTATGATATTATGGGTACAATTAACTCAAAAGATTGGCCAGATGCCGATAGTTTACCTTGGTATGAAATGTTAAGACCAAATTTTCATAGTAATTTCAAGTTTAGAGAGAAGTTTGGCCATATTTTAACAAATGAATGCTTTAATTTAGCAGTGGCATTGCTTCAAATGAATCCAAATAAAAGAATTAAAGCCTCAGATGCTTTAAATCATCCTTATTTTGACGAAGAACCCAAAGAATGTAAGTTAGACTTTTTGAAAAAGATTGATGGTGAATGGCATGAATATGAAGCAAAACAAAAAAGGAAACAAAAATTAAAAGAACAGCAACAGCAGCAACAACAGCAACAGCAACAGCAACAGCAACAACAGCAACAAGAGGTACAAAAGTAACATCATTTGTTTTCTGATTGGGCATCAATGTGGATTGTTGCGATATAATGTATATATACACTACTATTATCCGCTATTTTTATTTTAATTATGTTAATGTTAATATTAGTGTTAATTTTTTTTAGTACATGATTTGATCTAAATTTCCCAATTTGGGAAAATAATTCGCACCTCTGTCATGATTGTGTCCCTATTGAATAAATATTTCTTTCTTAACATCGAAAATCAACTAATGCCTTTTATTCTATCTTTGTATCCTGCCAATACTTTACTTAATAAGTAATGCTATTAAATTTTATTTTCTTATGGCTTTTTACAATAAATTTAACAAATTCAAAATCAACTGAAAATAATAATATTTTAGACATAATTAATTTTCAATCAATAGAAGTTAAAAACTTAAGTAGATCGTTTGAACATTGTTTACTAGAATTTAAATTTATTCTATTTTGTTTATTTGATGAATATAATAATAATGTTGAATCTGAACAATTGATTGAATTTGAATTTTTTGTTAATCAAAGTTTGAATGTTTGTTCGAAAACTTTTTCAAATATTAGTGAACTAACCGATAGTAACAAATATCCGACCGAATGTTTACTTTTTATTCAAAAAAACAATGGAGGTTATGAGAATTGTTTCAGTTTACTAAATAAATTGGTTAGTAAATTGGACAATTCCAAAGCTTTCAGGTTGTATGAAAGAGATAGCAAAACTAAAAAAAAGTTATTATCTAAAAAGGAAAACAAAAAGAAAGGGGATGAAAACAAAAATTTGAGGAAGGAAATTGAACAAAAAGCCAGAGAAAAGAAAAAGAAAGAACAAAAAGTTAAAAATAGTATAAAACAAGGAGAAAAGACAGACAAAAAGAAACAAAAAAAACTTGAAAATTTTGATAAACCAAAAGCTAGGAATGGAAAAACGAATAAAACAAATGTTGTGAGCCCATTTATCAGCAAATCGAAGTCAATTTATGTAAGCAATACTACTACTGTTCTAACTTCGACAGTTAGATTTCTTACATCTGCAGATATTGGTATAAATTCTGGAAGAAAGATTTATAAATCTGAATGTGAACAGGGAGAAGAGATTCAATTTAATGATACTCATGAAGATGAATATGGTGATTGCGACGAAGATGATGACAACAAAAAATTGCCGTTGGAAAACAAAGTAACAATTATTGGCGGACCAACCATTAAATATGAGGTACCAACAAAAATTGAATGGGTGCCATATATTACAACATCGATCAAATACGTTACAGATACAAAATATTATACAATTACCAACCCATTTGCTGACTTTGAAACAGTTACTTTTTACGAATTGAAAATATCCGACACTATCACAACTGTAGGAAAAAAAACGATTATTGGTAAGATAAAGAAAACAATCACTAGAAGTAAAAAAATTCCAACATCATTATATGACACTATTACATTAACAACAGTTTCAACTTTAAGAATTCCCACTACTATAAGAAAAACCAAAAGGGACACTTTAGTTATTGCAAAGACCACTACTGAATTAACAACTGTTGTTAATACTAGAGCAGCCGAGTTCACAACTTATTTGGATACAAAAACTACGACAGCTACCATTTTATTAAATGTTTCATCAAAAATATGTAATTTATTAGGTATTGTTAGCTTATGTTCACCACCAAATGCTGAAGCAGCTGCAGCAGCAGTCAAGGCCAAACGTGATTATGATAAAAAAACAATAGCTACACATTCATTGCCACTAAATACTGGTATTAGTCCTTTATCACGAATGACACAATCAAAAATAAACATTCCTTCTTTGGGAAGTGAACCTACAGGGGATAGCAGAAATTTCGATTTCCATCAATATAATTTCTCATCCAGTGAAAACCAAACAAATGTTGGCAACTCCAAATACAATGTTTTTACATGGTTTTCTACATGGGTATATCTGACATTTCTATTAATGGCTATTATAATGATTATGTAAACCTATTTTTTTTATAGCTCTCTTCAGTAATAACACTAATCTGTATTTAAGAAATAAAAAAAAAAAATCTCAGTATCCCGGCGCTGTAATTTTTTTCAGGCAGCATGGAAAAAATTTTCATCAATTAAACATGTTGAGGTTACCTTAATGCTTTTATTCAACTGTTCACTCCAGTACTACATACATATACATCACATACAAAATGGCTACAATTGGTATTGCTTTTGGTAACTCTACTACTTCATTTGCTACCATCAAAGATGGTAAGCTTGAAGTTATTGCAAACCCAGATGGTGAAAGATTTATTGCATCTGCTTTATCCTACGTTGATGGTGATGAATATCATGGTCAACAAGCTGTTGCGCAACTTGTTAGAAACCCAAAAAACACTATTATCAACTTTAGAGATTTTATTGGGTTGCCATTTGAAAAAATTAATACTGCACATTCTCAACATGGTGCTACTCCAATTAATGTCAATGGTAAAGTTGGTTATGAAATTAATGGTAACAAATTAACCATTAATGAAGTAGTGAAAAGACATTTAAAACAAATTAAGTTGGCTGCTGAAGATTATTTAGGTCAAGAAATTGAGGGCACTGTCATTACCGTTCCAACCAATTTTAACGATGAACAAAAAGAAACATTAATCAAAATTTCTGGTGAAGCAGGTTTGAAAGTGTTACAATTAATTAACGAACCAACTTCTGCATTATTAGCTCATTTAGCTCTGAAAGAAGAATTGTTAACAGATAAAATTTATGTTGTTGCTGATTTTGGTGGAATTAGATCTGATGCCGCTGTTGTTTCAGTTAGAGGTGGTATTATGACTTTATTATCAACCGAACATAGTACTCAATTGGGTGGTGAACAATTAGATAAAACTTTAATTGATTTCTTTGCCGCTGAATTTCAAAAAAAATTTAAAGCTGACGCTAAGAAGACTGAAAAATCATTAGCCAAACTGCAAGCTGCTGCTGCAATTACCAAAAAAACTTTATCAAATGTTCAAACCTCAACTATTTCTGTTGATTCACTTGCTGATGGTTTTGATTTCCATTCTACCATTAATAGATTAAGATTTGAATTGGTTGGCAGAAAGGTTTTTTCTGATATGGTTACTTTCGTTGAGGCTGCAATTTCTAAAGCTGGTTTAGAAAATTTAGATATCGATTCCGTTTTGTTGGTTGGTGGTACTTCTAATATTCCAAAAGTTGCTTCCAATATGGAATTTGTTTTTCCAGAAGCTACCCAAATTTATGCTCCAACAATTGATTCCAAGCTTCCTAATCCAAACGAATTAAACTGTAGAGGTGCAGCATTACAAGTTTCAATGATTTCTGGTTTTGATAAAGAAGAAATTGAAGAGTCATTGCAACCTGTTGTTACAAACACTCAACATATTACGAAATCAATCGGTATTAAGGATGCAGAAGGTAAATTTGTTACTATTATTTCTAAGGAGACTGCGTACCCAATTAGAAAGTCTATTACCTTGGAAAGTGGTTCTGATGACGTTTTTATCGAATTATTTGAAGGTGAAAGAACCATCGAAGAAACTATAGTTGAGGCAGAACAATACTCAGATGATGAATCAGATGAAGAAGAAGAAGCAGAAATTATAAAAGAAGTTTTATATATTCCAGGCACCCTATTGGCTCAACTAGCTTTAAGAGGCGTTGGTGCTGGTAAAAAGGTTGAAATTATTGTCAACATCTCCAAAGATGGTAAATTACATTTAACAGGTAGATCTGGTACCATTGTCGCTAAAGGTATTGTTACTCAAGCTTAGGTTATGAAGAAATAGTAATTAATAACTATTTTTTAAATTTTTTATATTATTATCATTATTTTCAATATTATATGTTTTGTTTATTCTCTACTCATAATATACGATATATTTATTCATTAATTATAATTTAAATTGACCTCTATTCCTAATGTCAACCCCAGCAATATCATTCAAGTAACCAATAGATTCACTAAACATTCTATCCAAAGTAATTTTGAACATCTCTGGAACAAATCCTCTATTAGTATCATCAATTTGGCCCGCAATATATTCACCACAACTCCAAATTCTAGGCATACCATGACCAGTATAACCAGCAAGTAAATAAACACCTTTTCTGCCAAAATTTTCCAAGCTGCCCACGAATGGAAATTCATCATCTGTATAAGCCATACATCCACACCAAGTATAATCATTGACAAACTCCTTGCCTTGAGAAAAATCAATATAATTTTTCTTAGCAAAATTATTAAAATATTCAATTGTTTCTGGAGGAACATAAGAATCATCAACTGTATTAAACATTTTCAGACTAGTTGGATATGATATATAACTATTACCACCACCACCAGCGATCAAAGAATTATCTTTGTGAGCGGTGACGTAATCACTTTCAACTGGATATGTATGAAAATAATTATACTTTAGCTTACCCTCTTGAGGTTTAGTTGTTTTTATATGGGAAACGACACCTTTTACTGGCAAAATTTTGCATCTAAATTCAGGTAATAGTGCTTTAGTATACGCATTCGTTGCACAGACGATTTTTGAAGTAACGATTTTACCCCGGCCCGTACAAACTGCCCATTTACCTGAAGGTAATTCAGTTATTTCCTTAACCAACGTAAAGGTTTGCAAATTAAGACCAGCCTCTATACATTTTGTCAATAATGATACAATCAGTTTATAAGGCCAAACTGAGCAAGTTGGCGCTGTAATACAGAAAGGACCACCATTATGGTCAGATATCTTTGTTGCTTCAGTACCAAAATAAATTTTAACTTGATCCTTCAAATATTGTGGAATAAATGTATTATTTTGGAAGCTATAAAAATCGTTTAAATTGGATTGGTACGTTTCAGGATCATCAACTGTATTACAACTAACACGTGGATCAAAATTGCAATCAATTTTATATTTTCTAATAAGCTTATCAACTTTTGCTAGTTCATCATGTTCGAAAATGGCTTGTTCAGCGGCCAATTTTGCTCCATAAGTGTCTAGATAATGTTTCTGTCTATTGTGATAGTAGCTGCGAATATGTCCGCCGTTTCGACCAGTTGCACCTGAACAAACGTCTCTTGCTTCGAGCATTAAAATTCTTTTTCCCCGGTAAGCATCTGATTCTAACATCAAATTTGTTGCAACAGACGTTCCACTATAACCTGAACCGATGATAACTAGGTCAACTTCACTTGGCAACGATTTTGTGGTACGATGACCCTTCAAATTATTTGGACCCTCTTGGATCCAGTAAGATTCCGAGGGGTTTGGTACTGGATAAAAATTTGGCATCACTGTTTTTTTTATAAAGTATATGTAAAGAAAATGCTGTAAATAAGAGAAAAAACGTTTAATTTATAAACAGACAAATGATAAGGATCGCGGTAAGACTGATGTAGTTTCCTTTTTGAGTCAAAACGATTCACGCGCGACAAAAGTTTCATTAACATGAATAAAATAACCAAATTTCTTGTAAACTAAGCAATACAGAGTGAGAGTATTGAGACAGTATACTTTATAATGAATAATGAGAAGAAAAATAGAGCTTACATGACTATAGAAGATGCATTTTTGTTAGGAACTAGAGTGTTTCAGAATAAGGAATATGCTAAAGCACTGAAATGCTACACGAAAGGCATTCAAGTTTCAGAAATCGTATATAAGAAGGAACTTATTAATGAGAACGGAAAAAAGCCCAAATATCATTCAAAATATATTACATTACTTGATTGTAGATGTGCATGTTACCTGAAATTGAATTATCCAACTAAAAGTTTGGAAGATTCTCTAAAAATGATAGAGATTGACCCTTATAATTGTAAAGGGTACCTTCGAGCAACTAAAGTGTACATTGAAATAAAAGATCAGCAGAGCGCACTGGAAATATTGAATAAAGGATACAACAAAATTAAAAGAGCTAAAGAAAAATATAAAGATAAGTTTAATGTCAGTGAATCATTATTTAATAAAATGTTAGAAGAAAAAAAAGAATTACAAAACCATGTGAAAGAGATTAAAAGACGGAAACTTGAAGCCAATTCCAAAACAAGTGATCCTTTAATATTTTTACCTGCTGAAATTTTAGCTGAAATTATAAAAAATTTGAATCAAACTGATATTTTAAAATGCTTATTGATCAACCATAATTGGAATGATTTTATAATGCATTCTCCTCAGCTTTTCCAGCATCTTTCCCTCACTGAACATATAAAAAAACCTTCATTTAATCATTTTATACAATTTGCCAACAAAATAAAAAGACAGAGATATAAATATTTTAAGTCTTTTAAACTAATATGTGGAAATAACGAGAAATATATTTTAGAAACTTTTTTCAAAGACGGATTTATAGTTGATAAATTAACTCTAGCACTAGAATCGATGAATAATATTCAATTTCTTTCTATCTTAGGCAAAAATGGCTTGATTTTGGTACAGAAACTTCGACATTTGCATTTGCAATTGCCAATCTTGACAGATAAAATTAACACAATAAACTCTCTGATGAAACATTTCAAAAATTTACAATCGCTTTCGTTGATTATTTTAAATTTTGATATAAGATCACAAATTCAATCAATTCAGGAGAATAATAATATTATAACACATGATAACTTGGAAAACTTGAATTTAATTATTATGCCAACTGCGGAAGAAAGCAGATTCAACAAACCCGTGATTCAGCAATTCATCAAATCAAACATATTCCCAAATTTAAAACATTTGAAGCTTTGTAGAACTAATATAGAAACGGAGGATTTTGAAGCATTTTTGCCTCCTGAATTAGAAACTTTAATTTTAGAGGATAATCCTGGTATCAGTTTAGAAAATGTTTTAAATACCTTAATGGAAAAACGTCCAGCAAATAATATTAAAAGTTCTTTAAAGATATTACGAATAACTGAAACTGGTACAGCATTAGAGGGTAAATATGAACGCTGGCAAGACGAATTATCAAATTGTGGACTTTTAAAAAATCTACAGGAATTAATTATTAGAAATAGCAGAGTAAATGCAAAAATGCTGGACAAAATATTGAAAGCAACAAATGGAAAGCTAGAAAGGTTTCATTTAATAATGAACCATGATCTTATATTTAAAAAATCATCATTTGGTTTGGAACCCGTTGGCGGATACGTCGATATTGAGACTTTAGTTCATGGAATCCCGTCCATTAAAGAATTATCTTTCATTGAGTGCCACGATTTCACCAACACAAGTCTTATTGAATTATCTTCCAGTATGATTAAGTTTAACAAACCGCGTCAATTGAAGTATCTCAACTTATCATTGAATAAAATCAACGGTGTTGGTTTGGTAGAGCTATTTAATAGACAGGGTAGTTGGCTGAGACTTGATACTTTAGTCATACTTTACTGCGACGTGAATCCAGACTCTGTAAACTATTTGTTAAAAAAACAATATTGTAAGAAAGTGGATTACAAAATGTCAGAAAAGATGATTTTGTAAAATTTTGATACCGCGTTTTTTATAGAGCCGAAATTCATGTTGTAATTGATCCTAACTGTTATAGCTACGTAATTTATTTTATTAGAAAAGAAAACAACCTTAAATAACTAACAAGTTATATTTATGACAGAGAAGGAAAACGAGAATATATTTCAAATTTACCTAAACTCTATCATTGCAACACAGAATGGTGTTTATAAAGACGCAATTAGATCATTACAAGTGGGTATTGCAGAAGCAGACCGTCTATATGAAGAACAGCGGAGAACTTTTGGAGATAGTGCAAAGCATCACGATAAATATATTTCCATGTTGGATGAGCTAGCGAAATGTTACTTCAAGAATAAACAAATATCACTGGGATTGGAGACTTTGGATAAAGGCATTGCTTTGGATCCAGCACATTCAAAACTCTATATTCGTAAAGTAAGATTTTATTTATCAATTGCGGATGAAAAAAATGCGTACAAAACGTTTAATGAAGCTTTAAAATGCATAAATGAACGTCTGGGTCCTGACGCTGGATCAAAAGACCCATATTATGGCCTTCTTTTTCAAGAACATAAAGAAATGAAACGGGCGTGTTCTTTTTCAGTTCAGAGAACTATTAAAAGGCCATTCTTAAGAAACACGAATATTTTAAAGCAGTTGCCCGTTGAAATTGTTTCTAAAATAATGTTAAATTTAGATCAAAATAGTTTACTTAGATGTCTTGAAGTGTGCCGTGATTGGAGAAGCACATTAGTTAGAATTCCCGAAATCATAAATTCTTTCAAAATAAGGCATAACATTAGTAAATCTCAATTTATCAGTTTCCTGGAGTTTCTTGAAGATATTGTACCTTTGGAATCATTAAAATTAAAAAAATTGAATATACTTTGTCGCCATAAATCAACCGAACGTTACATAATACAAAAATTATTTTCTTCCGGAGTAAAAATTGAAGAACTTTCATTAACACTAATTAAATTAAATAACCTAGAATTAACACGAATAGTCCAATTAAATGGTATTAACTTCATGAATAAATTAGAAACCTTAAGTATAACGTTTGAAATCTCAAATAAAGGAACAAAAACAATTGAACCGCTTTTAATTTATTGTTCAAATTTAAAAAAACTTTCATTGAATGTTAAACATTTCAACGTGAATTCACTTTTTTCCAACCAGCTACCTGTCGACTCTACGGAACTGCCATTTCTTACTCACCTATCAATATTTTTGAAGGGTTACAAAGATCACGATGGAAAAACCTTTTTAAAAAGGTTTTTCATGACGTTTCAATTTCCCAACTTAATTTATTTGAAAATGGATAATGCCATCATAAACAAAGAAATTATTGACGTGATGTTGTTATCACCTAATAAATTAGAATCATTAAATTTACTCAAAACAATACAATATAGCGTTGAAAATTTCATCAGTGATGTAGCAACATCACCAGCAAAAGTAAAAATATGCAAAAGTTTGAATTCTTTGCATTATGATTGTCACCGCTCTTCACTAGGAAATTTTGAGTTTGATGACACATTTATGTTTTCGAATTTAGAAAATCTGGTGCTATCAAATACATCATTTTCTGCACTTTATCTTTATAAACTTTTGAAGACTACTAGAGGTAAATTAAAATACTTAATGTTAAATAATACCAGGACTATATTATTTAGAGAGAATGATCATACAATTAATAACAATATCAGTATTAATAGGTTTTTAAGTTTAACGATTCTGTTACAGTTGGCTCCAAATTTAGAAATATTGAACTTCAACAATATGCACCATTTGAATGATCCTTGTTTGCCTTTTATTGGCCGAGATTTATCATCTTTAGAAGGTACCAGGAAATTGAAGAGACTTATTTTTCAGGGTTTAAAAATCAATGAGAGATCGTTGGTCAATCTATTCCTAAATTCAAAAGGAAAGTTTCAAGTGGAAACTCTATGTATAAAGGACGCTACTTTCAGAATTACACCAACAGGATTTCACATTTTGAACCGTAACGGTTGTGGCAGATTATTAATAATGCATTAATTATTATAATATGAAACTGGACTACGGAAATTAATTTTGGTTCGATAGATCAATCCGGATATTTCAAATTCATCGTTATGGATGCTTTTAAATCGGGGAAGAAGGGGCAATAAAGCATCATGAAAATTACTTATTCGCGTGACAGCCTTGTGTGAAAGTAGATTAAAAGGATATTTTTTCAATTGACACTTTAAAATACCCATTTCTACAATATTTTTCATGCTTTCCATATTTATATATTAGAAATTTAGCTTTAAAAATGAATTATAAGGAGGAATTTTGGATTCTTTTCAATGCTAGAAAATTTAGATCTGAAGGTATGTTTCTGAATGCAGTTAAAACGTATACCTTGGGGTTAAATCATGCTGAGCCAGTGTATTCCCTTAAAGAAAGTTCAAGTGAATGCTCTGTCACACTGTTATATGAGAGATCTCAGTGCTTTTTACAATTAGACAGCCTTGATCAAAATGAAAAATGGGCAGAGAAAGCGTTGTTTGACTTGAATCATTTGATTGAGATCGATCCTTTGCTCAGTTTTTGTTACATTAAAATGGCGGAAGTATATGAAAAACGCTTGCATCAAATTGATTCTGCGTTGAAAATTATCCAAAATGGTATCTATAATCTTAAACGATGCAATATTGATAATTTTAATTTGTTTAATACCTTACTCGATGCCGAAAAATATTATTATTCGTTGATTGAATATAATAATAAAATCAATAATGCCTTTGATTTTCTCCACATATGGGAAAGAATGAGTTTTACAAAATTGAATACTGATGTGGTGACGTTAATCTTTTCTTACCTTGATCAAATGGACATTTTTAATTGCCTCTGTGTAAGTCGTGCATGGAATAAATTGATATTATCACTACCAAGAATATTTCAAAATATTAATTTAAAGTATAATATTAACTTGTTCCAATTTGAATGTTTTTTAGATTTTATTAGAACAAATAAAATTGACCCTAGAAGCTATTTTAGAAATTTTAGAATCGGTTTTTCTGATGATTTAGTCTTTGAATTATTTTTGGAAGCCAAGTTTCAAATTGAATGTCTGGAAATAAGAATTTTAGACCAGGACGCAACGAGCTCCATTAACAATATGTTAAATCAATCAGCTTTTCTAAATAATTTGTCAAGTTTAAGTATCAGTGTTGAATTTTTTGAACCTTTCAACGAATGCATTTACAATTTAGTAAAATCCTGCCCGAACCTATTATCACTTAAAATTGAAATAGTTAAAATTTATACACCTGGTAAGAATATATCATTTAAAATTATCGATGAAATACTGATAAATAATGTAAAAGAATTAACAATAGTTTGTTCAAAGGCTGAAATATCTAGTTCAATTTTTTTAAAAGCATTTTTTAAGCAGCTAGATTTTCCAAACCTACAGAAATTGTATTTGAGAAGAATTGGTTTAAGTATAGTAGATATTTTAATTAAAACTCCAAAATTAAAATACTTTGACCAAATATATCCATGTGGTTTGGAATTGGATTCAATGTTAATTGATTGGATACAAGATGAAGAGTGTTGTGAAATTATACCAAATTTAAGACATTTTTGTTTTATAGGAGAACCAAATATTCATCACTATCAATATAGAGTTTTGGGAATCAAAGATATGTTGGCTACAATCCGATTTGAAAGATTAAAAAGTTTGCGGCTTGAAAATACTTTTGTTTCAGAGGAAGATGTCAAGCATATTTTAAAAAATTCTAATGGTAGGTTGGAGACCCTAATTTTAAGTAATGTTGGCTTTTAATTACTTAAACAATAATTCATACTTTTTACAAAAGTTTTGGGAAACATTTTTGATAACAAACAAATTTTGATCCATCAATGTCTAGATCAGTAAAGAAATAAACTTGGAAAAATTTACCGGTAAATTATATGTAAGATATCAAAAAGATTATGGATTAGAGGATATAAATGATTTGTTTATGCATACCAATTATGTCAGTAGTTGGTAGTAAAAAACTGTTAATCGTAGATATAGTCGTTATAGCTCCAAAAGTCATTGAAGTTAAACAAGAAATTGCAGCAAAAATAAAGTTAAAAGATCAGACCGAAGGTTCTATAACATTTGAATGATAAAAAGCAGAACAAGGCCCAAATTTTACTACCTATCTCAAATAGAAAGGCCTTCATCATTAGGTTCTACATTCTATCAGCGATTTGTATTCATTGCCCAAGATTTGAGTACCTTTATCAAGTTACCAAAAGTCCAATCATGTTTTTGCAGAGCTATTTATAATTCTAATTATATATGCGAATCAGGTTCGTTGTTTCAAGATAAGTTACTTTCTAAGGTTTTGATATTTAATATTTTGTTCATACCATACAGCGAACACATCAAAATACAATACTGAAATAAAAATTTAGCATTTAATCGATAATGATAAATCATGAAACTGTTCTATATTTAAATATTAGCAAAGTTTTTAATTTCAAATTAATTTCAATATAATTCTATTTTTCATCTTCCTGTAACCCTATGGCACCATATTTAGCTAATAATTCATTCCGTTTAACTTCTCTAATTAATTTATCTTTTTCTTCCTTTTCTTTTAATTTTAGCATAACAGTTGTTGGAGAAACTTCTGTTGCATAGTTTTTATTTGAAACAGATTCATTACCAGAATTATCTGTTTCCCATTTACTTTTTTGTTCACTCTGAATTGATCTCGTAAATTTCTTCATTTTCTCAAATTCTGCTGCTTCACCCGTTAAATATGGGATAAATTGTCCACGATCATTAAGATAACCTTCATTCAAATCTTTATAAACTCTTGATTTTGGATTATATCTTAATTCCTCGCCTGTTTTAATAACTTCTAGATATCTTGGCTTTTCATCCAACGACCTACCAATTATTTTATCATTTGGATCTTGAGCTAATCGATTGTTATCCAAAATTGCCTTCATTATCATTTCGTCATTATTAAGTTTTTCCTTGAGTCCATTATCACTAGTTTTATCGTTTTTTGAATTATCATCATTATTATTATCAGTATTACTATCATTATTATTTTCATTCATATCATCTTTAGCTTTAACCTCTATTTTATTATTATCATCATCTTTATGTTTTTCAATATAATTTTTAAGAACTATTTCTTCTTTCTTTTTTAATCCTTGAACTAAGTCCTCATAATCTTTATCAATGTCATAACCATGCCATCTATCTCTTTTTGTATCCCAATCATTACTGTTGTTATTTCTTACAAGTATTTCATTATTTTTCAAACCCTTCTTTTTATCATTATTAAAAATAAATGATAATTTATGTGGTTTCTCTAGACAATCAATCTTTTTATGTTTACCACCGCAATTTTCACATCTGCCTTTCCTTTTCCATTCTCTTAATTTTTTTTTGAACGAAATTTTATAATTTTCTTCATCATTACCCTTATCATTATTATTATCGTCATCATTAACTACAATATTTTCAAATTTGTCCTCAATACCTTTACCTTTCCTTGGTTCATTATTCGGAATTATTTCATTGTTCGGATTTAATCTCTGATGTTTCAATCTGTCATTTGATGAATCTGTTAATTCTTTAACCATTTCATCATTACTTTTACGTTTCCTTGAATTTGAATCGACATTTAAAGGATTTGATGAATAATACCATGGTTGATTAGATATAAAGTTTGGTATATAATCATTAACTCTTTTACCGTCTGAATTGTAATATGTCTTTTTATTTGACGGTTGCTGCTGTTTTTGATTTTGCTGTGGATTTTTAGAACTCATTTAACAACTTAATTTACCAAAAAAATGATTTTTATTATTTTACTATCTTACTAGAATATTATTTATTAAAGAAAAAACGCACTCCTATAATAATAATTTTAAACCGCACGAAAAAAAAAATTTTCATTTTTCAATTTTTTTTTCGTAATCTCTTTAAATAAAGGAAAGTATTTTATATTCTATTATCTGTATATAACGATTGAAAAGATTCAGAGGTTACGAAATGAAGACAAATGCATTTGTTAAACAATTGGCGTCAAATAACAAAAAAACAAGAGATCATGCACTTGAAACATTAAAAAAGTTTTTATCATCAAGAGAAAAATCCAAACCTTTAAGTTTGATAGAACTAAAAAAATTATGGAAAGGACTATACTATACAATGTGGTTTAGTGATAGGCCTAGACCACAGCAAAGACTAGCGAATGATCTAGCAAGTTTATTCAGTCATTGTGTTGTCGATGAACAATTTATGAAATTTGTTGAATCTTTTTGGTATATCATGAATAAAGAATGGCATGAACTAGATAAATGGAGAGTCGATAAATTTTATATGTTAATGAGATACGTTATTAGAGAATGTTTTGTTAAATTAAAAGAATCAAATTGGGACGATGAATATGTTGACGGATACATGGAAGTATTAAGTAAGAATGTTTTAAACGGTGACATGAAAATTCCAAATGGTGTTGTTTATCATATTATTGATATTTGGGTGGATGAATTTGAAAGGGTTGTTTTCCCAAGTAGAGACAATGAGAAAGATGATGAAAAAGATGAGGAAGATGAAGAAGAATCTAATGAAAAAAGAGTCAAAGAAAGAAAAACTATTTTGGAAGAAGAAGCTGTTCCGGTTGATAAATTACTAGAACCGTTCAAGAAATTAATTTCAAGAGAGTCTATAAAGCCACTTAAAAAAAAAATAAGAGAAGAAATACTAGAAGATAATAGATTGATTGAACTTGATATTGATTTAAGTATTGAAGGTGCGGATGAGGATTTAGAAGATGCTGAAGAAAATGGATCTGGAGACGAAGAAGAAGAAGAAGAAGAAGAAGAGGAGGAGGAAGAGTGGACCGGTTTTGGTAATTAGAAATAGTAGATAATATAAAAACAAAAATATCAGTATTAATAAAATTATAATAATAACTACAATAATAGTTGAACTTACGAAAATTCTGTGCAGCTTACGTAAGAAACCTTTCGAAAACGAAACGTGTCGCTTTTGACTTTTTCCCCGTGACGAAATTCTCGCCATTTCAATTTTCAGCTCGACAATTTCACATTCAGTGACAGATTGTCTTATGATAAAGTGTATAGTTCTACCAACCACAATACACTATGGCAGAATTTGAAAAATTATCAGAAGCTCCAGTTGAGTTCATTAAAGACGGTACTCAGTTTATCCAAAAATGTACAAAGCCTTCGAAGAAAGAATACTTGCAATTGATTAGAGCTGTTGGTATGGGTTTCATAATGATGGGTGTTGTTGGTTACCTTATTAAATTGATTCATATCCCAATTAGATATTTGATTGTTTAAGTTAAAATATAAAATATTGACTATTTCTTTACTTCCTAAACATTATAAAAAAGCTTTAAACATTAATACTTCAAATATATAACATTATTATCCGGAATGAGATTTTCGTTTGACAACTTATTTTTATATATATATATTTTCTCTTTTAAACTCAATATTATATATGAATGCTATATATGTCTTAATAAATAACTGAGAAATCTATCTTTTTTGTTATCGTCAACGTATTTATAATTTTGCTTAGCATTTCTGAAATTCTTAGAATTTTTCCGGTAAATTTTTTGTTACGAAATTTTTAAATCTTACTTTTTTTCAAACAACTTCATATTATCATTTGTGGGCTATAAGTTGCAGGTTATTACCAGTTTCTTTCTTAAGATGAGTTTTTCTTCTTTATTGAATGAAATTTCAAAAGATAAGAAACTAAAACAAAAGATTACTCCAATTTCAAATACTTTATCAAACAAAAAATCTGTAAAAACAAAATCACTATCACAATCTACTAAATCTTCGACGCCTTTCCCAGTTCAAAAACAAACATTTATTTCCAAATCCCCTACCAACAATAATATAGATCCTTCAGTTATCAGATTGAAAGAAGCAAGAAGGAAAGAAAAAGAGCGTTTGGAAGCTTTAAAAAATGCTAAGAAGCCCTTGAAAAATGCATCATCGAATAAAAGACCAACAATATCAAAGGCAAAATCAATTCCTATAGCAAGACAATCAGATTATTTATTACCAGTGCCATCGAAATCAAAACAAAACAATTATTCAAGTAAGCCAAATCTACCAAATCCTTTACCAAAAATTTCAGTCGGTCCTAAACTTTCATTCAAAGAATTAATGAAACAAGCAGAATCAGTAGATTCCAAGCAACTAGTAATTAATCCAATTAAAAAAATGCAATCAAATCAGAAACTAGAACCAAGTCGTGCATTAAAAGCAATCAAGATTTCTCGTAAAGAGTTACCAAGAAATGTAAGAAATTTTAATGAACATTCCAAATCCTCTAAATTATTATCACCGTTGCCACCTTCACGAACATCAGTGCCACAACAACAACGTCAAATATCAAATTCAAACAAAATACCTACTGGTCCGAGATATAAACAAGGTTCGACTATTAATAATGACGCTAGTTATTCAAATTCTAAAGTGCCAGTTGGTCCACCACTATTTGCTAAACCAAATCCTGAACTTTTAAATAGATTGAAAAATAAGAAAAATAGTATGTTAACGTCAAGGCCTTCAAGAAGTTCTAATTTTATTAGTAAGTCATCACTTAATTATGCTAAAAAAACCAAAGATGATTATGGAATTGATGCAACCGATGATGATGAATTTAGCGATCAAGGCTACGGGTACAGTTATGGTTATGATGATTATGAAGATGATGATGATGATGGATTTATAGTTAATGATGAAGATGATTATTTCGAAAGTAAAAACAGAAATAGAGATAGAGAAAGAGAAAGACGAAAATTTGAAAATGATAGACGTTCAAAGGAAAAAGGGTATGATAGAAATGAAATTTGGGAAATTTTTAATAGAGGCAAGAAAAGAAATTTCAATGATTATCATGATGATGATGATGATTATGATGATGATATGGAAGCAACGGGTACAGAAATCTTAGAAGATGAAGAAAGAACATTAAAGCAGGCCAAAGTTGATGATCTAAGAGAACAAAGGTTATTAGAAAAAAGACAATTGGAAAAAAAAAGACTCCTTGCTAAAAAAAAATTGTAAATTAATTGTAAGTCATTAAATTTTATATAATTCATTTCCTAATTACATAGATATATAAAATAATAAATAAAGAAAAAACTTTCAAAATTCTATTCAGAATCACTGTATTCAAAATCATAGCCGTCGTCATTATCGGAATCCTTATTTACAGTTTCATTTTTGGCTGTATCTTCTATTTCTTCAAGTTCTGAGTCATCGGAATCTAAACTTATCACATTGTTGATACTGGATCCGTTCACCAAACTGAAATCTTTCGAAATATCATTCTCAATTTTAAACCGCCTATTAGCATCAAATCTGAATGCAGCCTGTTTTTCATCTAATTTAGATATCATAGGCTTCGCTTCGTTGCTACTATTGCTACTGAGTTTTTCCAAATTCTGAACGTCATGAACATCATTATCATCTAGTCTTTCAGTTCCATCAAAACTAACAGCAGTTCGCATTTGTAAATTATTTTCTTTGACAACTCCTTCTGATGTATGATTTTCTGCGTTATTATTATCAAGTTCATTCCTACTGTCATGAGCTAAACTATTATCTTCTTTCTCAAAACCCCCTTCCAGTTCACTATTAACATTTTCATCATTATCATTAGTTTCTAGCCCTCCAAGAAAATTTTCAAATTCTTCGTATTCATTATCCTTCTCTCTAATTGCTTCTTCTTTCATTTCTATATATTCGTCTCTTCCTTTTGTATTGTTTGGATCATATATAAATTTATCCTGCTCTGAGTATATTTTATTTAAATACTTATCATCAGATACTTCGTTTTCTATTTCAGTTTCATTATTTGGATCATAAACTGACACATCTTCAGCTCCAGAACGTAAGCCAGAAGAAGCACCAAATAAAGACATGGGCTCCGTATTTTCTTTCTTCCTGCTCATTGGGACCATCTGCTCTATAAAAAAGTTGTTTTGTTTGATTCCAAAATTAGCTCCATCTTCAAAATCGCTTTCGTTTAATACATTTTTGTCAACATCATCTGTATCAAAATCTACTTCTACATTTTCAACAGTTGAATGCTCAGCGACGAAAAATCCACCACCTTCAATATCACCTTCATTATGACTTCCGTTCTCACTAGCATTTTCACTCCAGTATTCACTCCCATCCCCACTCCTATATTCACTATTTTCTTCACTATCTTCAACAGCACCATGCTCACGGGCCAAACGACCACTAATTTTCAACTTTGCCAATAACACCTTCCAAGCCCTTAAATTGACTAGTTCTTCTCTCATTATATCTTCTTCCTCTTCCTTTTCTCTCAAACCTTCACAAACCACTTTAACTGCTTCCTCATATTTTGCCAGGGTAACAATACCTTGCAAACGAACAGTTGCCTGCTTTCTTTTATCGCCACCAAAATCAAATCCCACAACCGCAGGAGCATATTCTATACCCATTAGTTTGGCTGCCTTTTCCGAATTTTTATCCTCAACTTGAACACATCCTTCAGGAATCATCCACTCTTCATAAACATCAATGTTTTTAAATGCATTCCTAGGAATTATACCATTCACAACGGGTGGTGGGATGTATTTTTCAGTTTGAAATTCTGCATATAATCTTCTATCATCCTCATCTCCATTGTTATCATCACCATTACTTAACTCAAAATCGTCTTCCATGTTTCTTCCTCCCCTCCTAAAGGTTTTTTTTTCTCTGATTTTAAGTGGGCGTTCGCCGATCTTCAAAACCCTACCATGCATATACCAACCTTTTGCACTCCTTAGAGAACTAACATTACTTCTCTTATAAACAGGTATCAAATCGCATTCATCATTCCCCCTTCTAGTTTTTTTCCTTACAGTTCCACAACTGATTTTAGGCTTTAGAACTTCATTCCATTTTAATTGGTCTTCGAGAACATATATTGGATGCCCTTTGAAATCACTAACACTAGATGGCATACCTTCTTTCAACCCCATTTCTTCAAATTCGACTTCTTCAAACTTATCAACCCGGTTTCCTTTCAATCTATTCTTACAACAAGCACCATGTAAAACTGC
The DNA here is from genome assembly GCA_030580115.1 of Kregervanrija pseudodelftensis. Classification (NCBI taxonomy): domain Eukaryota; kingdom Fungi; phylum Ascomycota; class Pichiomycetes; order Pichiales; family Pichiaceae; genus Kregervanrija; species Kregervanrija pseudodelftensis. The sequence continues at coordinate 63,518 of JAKTSJ010000016.1, forward strand.
ATCCCACCATTTCTGACCTTTCTCATCACGAGTAATCCGTTTCTTCCTTATTTTTGCATTGAATTCTCGGGCATATCTTCTAGTAATATCTCTGACCCCTCCTAGCCTATCATAACCAACAACATACCATGTGTTATTTCTAATACAATTCATTGGTGGTTCTAATTTGGATTTCCAACTAACACATTCAATCAATTTTTTTACTGCCGGATCAATTGTAATATATCTCTTAGAATCTTTATCCCAAACTTCAACCCAAAAGACTGGCCAGCCACCATATTTCTCCGAAAAATCATCTTCTTGTTCGGATTGAGTCTTAACCGTTGAATTAGTATAAGTTCTATTTCCTCTAAGTGCATTTAATAATCGGTCATGCTGTGCTGAAACTTTTTTTGGTTTCCTTGGAGGTGACTTGGCTATACTGAATGATTGACCTATGGAAGATGATGTGACGGGCGTTGACTGTCTAGAATCTAAAGTTGAAATTTGAGTTAGATTAGTGAAATCAGGCGGTTGAATTGAAAAACATAACCTGGCAGGCAGTCCTAAAGCTCTTAACATTGCCAAGAACCCAAGAGCCGAGACATCACGAGAGCCTGCATGAGATGTGATCATTCTTATAAAACGAGCCTCGGTCATAATATTACGTTTTTTTAATTTTTTGGACTGCTTATTTAATTCATTCCATTGTTTTTTATACAAAACAGGAGCTTTAGGGTCAATGGCCCATAATGAATCCCAATGATTCATTAGATGACGCAGTAAATCAAGTAAAATTCTAGTTTTTGATTGGGTTGTCACATCTTTCCTAATTCTATGTTTTTGATAATCATTAAATTCGGATTTAAATTTATTGGGTAGCTGGGCCAAAAGTTTTGAAAGTAAAAGCTGATTAGAGCACCACATATTACGAGCAACGCCATGAGCAACCATAGTAAATAGATGCAACATGTGTAATTGTCGACGAAAACTACGTTCTTCTCTAGAAACAACGGTTGGTCTTTTTAATTGCTTTTTATTCTGTTTGTGAGGTTTAATAGTAATATTAATCTCTTCTTTGTTTGACGAGACTTCATAACTAGGAATATCATTTAAATCAACGTCTTCAAATTCATCAGAATCAAAGTCTTCATCACTTTCTTGTTCGCTTTCTTCAAAATCGGACTTTAGGTCTTCATATTGATGTCTCGGTATTATATTTTTAATTGATTTTGCATCATCACTAGGGGGTTCAATTCGGCCAGTTTTATCGCCTGCATCAATATCAACGTTTGATGTCAACTCGATACCATCTAATTCCTGTGAATTTAAAAGTGTATCAGAAGCTCGGGTAGGTCTAATTCTTGAGGGCGGCGATATTATTGAAGATAATGATTCTATTGGTTCAGGGGAATCCGTACCACCTTTTCTGCGGCGTCGTTTCAATGGTCTGTCATTTTCTACCCTCTTGGTAGTATCTGACAATAAAGCTTCTCGGAGCAAGTCTTTATATTGTGAAGGTACACTGCTCATTCTGTAGAAAGAAAGAGTTAAGATACTCAAAAAAAATTTACTCATTGAGGGGGAGAACTTTATTTTCTATTTTTTCAGTTTCTTTCAACGGTTGCAAACTCATTTAAATAACTCGAAAAAGGTAAGAGTATAGACCATGTTGAAACAGTTCAAGATTGGGAGTGTAAGATTGGGTCTATATACTCAATTTTCAAGGAGTGTAAATAAGATCCTTTTAAATCCTAACTCGGGGACTCGCATGATATCGAAATCATCAACATCAACTTTAAGCTCAAAGTCAAGCTCCAAATCTAATTCAGTTTCAGAAATTCACATACCAGCATCATCAAAACAGATACACCTTCGATCTTTACAAAGATCAATTAAAAAAAATTGTTTGCCATGGGTTAAAAATTTGGAAAGGAAACAATCATTGACTCCGTTCTATTTAATTTTCAAGGAAGATTTGAACAAGTACAACGTAGAATCGTTCATGGAACAATCATCCAACCTACAAGATTTTCTTTCATATCTGGCATCAAGCATAAATGGAAATGAAAAGAACTCGGTTCCTCACAAATATAAATCAAATTTTAAGTCTTTAGAAGGGGTCAAAAACGCTGAATCTGCATTTGTTCTAATAATTCATACCATTCTTAAGGCAAGATATCCTGAGTATAATAACGAAACAGTAAATAAGGTATTGGAACAGTTTAGAAAAGATTTGAAACCTCAAAAACTATTCATTAGTAAGGAGACAATAGAAATGAGTGCTTTCGGTGATGATACACAGAAAATATTAAACAATAATGATGTCCTACTGGCATTCCAAATATTGAAATTAAGGTTAAATGAATCTAAAGGATGGATACAAAATAATGAAAGTAGGGATGATAATGTTATTTCATGGATTATGTCTTTATTTCAACCAAGTATAAGCAAGAGTTTAGCACATTTAACTAAATCAAGACACATGCCTGAGGTGATCGTTTATGATTTGTTGTTGAGAAAACCAGAATGTGAGGCAGAATACAAATGTTTATTTGAAATCTATAAGGCATATTCAAGTTCTTTAAATCTTATAGATCAAGAACAATTATATTATTCTAAACAACTGGAATCAACTTTCAATAGAAATTTGGTTATACCGCCTATGTTTAATAATCTATTTGAATATGCATTAAGGTATAAATTAGATCATTTACCCACCTTAATAGATTTATATTTAAAAGATAATCAAATTTTGGCTAATCAATCGTTTGTCCAAATAAGTGAATTAATATGGAAACTATCATATGACCATAGTGGTGAGCATATTAATAAACCATCAAGATATTACAATATTGCGCAATCTAAATTAATTAAAGTTGTTAATCATATGGTTGAAAATATGAAAGGCTTAGAAGTTGACGTTACAACCATGCTTGGGGTTTCTAACCTTTCCTTTTACAGAAACTTTAGAAAATCATTTACAATGTTCAAAGCTGCCAAAACCCAATTTAATCATTGGCATTTGAAAACCTTTAAAATAGAAGGATTTGAGACAGTATCACTTTCCCCTTCAAAATATGAAAATAAAAAACCTGAATATAAATCCTTAAGTATCAAAGAAGATTATAACATTAAATTTTTATGCAATTCCATATTATTGTTGGCCGTCAATGATTCCAACTATTCTATGGTTTCGCAAGATTTAAGGAATATTTTTTTCAAAGTCGACCTGAATATTTTAATTAAATACCCTGAAATTTGGCAGTTTGTACTAATCAAATTAAATTATCATTCAATGCTAAAAGCCAATATGATTGAGGATTTATTACAAGAATATTATATGCATAGTGAAAAATATAGAATTAACAATCCAATTGTTTTGGATATTTTAATTAATAATACAAATAAACTTTCTACATTACTTACTATGTTATCAATTTTAACTCCTGCGAAATTAGATGATAACAATTTGGCACATATGATTTCCAAATTGTATAAATTGGCTAAATCACCTCATGAAGATGAAAATCCGTTAAAAATAGCAAGAGAATTGTACAACAAAGCACCAAATGAGTCAACACGTGTAAATTCAGCTTATTTATTAGGTGAATCATTATATACTCCAAAGAATACATTTGAAAGATACAGTTCACTTGGCGGACATTTTAAAATTACACCATTAACACTCTCATCATTATTTGTTTCAATCTTGAGATTACGTGAATTGGGGGAGTATGAATATACAAAATGGGACAACTTAGAGCCTCTCGAATTTGCAATGCAAGAATTTGACAAACATGTTTCACGTGCATATGGTGATACAAAAGATGGTAAGATTTATCCTAATGACAATTTATTAGCAATATATATTGATTGTTTACAAGAATTTCATAAGAAAGATGAAATTTATAAATTGTTGGATAGACTGGTGGATTTGAAGTATCCGTTAGGTCTAGGATTGTTTTCTAGATATTTGAATACATTGACCAGTTGGGATAAAGCAGAATTATTGCGTTGTTTGGATTTATATAGAGATAGATTTGAAGAGTTTAGAAATTGTAAAAGTGAGTATGAATTGAAAAGTTTGAAGGCCAAAACTCCAGGAATTAAAGCTAGAGGTAATTTTGAAAATTTTGTAGAAAAATTAGAGTTTAATTGGGATATTGTTAGAAAATGGCAATGGCCGGACAAGAAGAATTAAGTATTCTAACTTTCATTATTCAATAGCTCAAGTTTTAGTATATAGATTTAATAACTTAAAAACATTTGATAGTATAATAATAATAATCATGTATATACATAGATCGGCATAACTGTAGAACAGCTTTCTGTTGGAGTTTCTTTTTCTGGAACTTGATCTTCAGCATACGAAACTCTATTCGTAATATTAAGTTTTTCGTCGTCTTCATCTTCTTCCTGATCCCCACCCTCATCCTCATTCTCATCCTCAGCTTCATTATAAGTATTGTCACTAAATGCATTTTCTTGGTCTTGCTTTTGATTATCCTTATTAAACTTACCCTTTCTCCACCTAAATCTCAACCACCAAATACTGTGAGAGACAAAAATGCCTATTTCTAAAGCAAGGATAATAACATATAAACTCATACCCATTGCATCAAATTTACCTACAAGCATACTAGCCATGGAAAAAACAGCCCCAGTGGAGTCCAACCCCAAGAATAAAAAATTGATACCTATAACTCTACCTTTCCTTTTAAATAATTCCCAATATGGAGGTAATAATCCTAATGCCAATATAACACAAGAAATGATGCCAAATACCAAATCTGGCCATTCAACCCCTTTAGCGTATAATGGTCTTAACCAAATAGAAAATCCAATTTCACAACCAAGCCACACTAGATAAAATGACGAGGCCAATGCTATAATTTTCTTTTTTTCAATGGAATATGGGGGATAGTACATGCTTTGAATCCACGCTATGGAACATAAACATGTAAATAAATGGGGTTGTATTTGCATAGGTATATAAGAATTTGAAACAATAAAATATATAGACATAGGTATCCCAGATAAACACCATAAAAACATAAATATCGGTGGAAACCCTTCAGCATTTTTCTTTTTGTATAGAAAGTAAATTTGTGGAGAAAGCTGAATACACCAAATGACCGTTCCGATGGTACCTAAAACTATGCCAGTAGTATTTGACTGTGCCATATTTGCTTGATAAAAAGTATACTTTGCGTGAGAAAAGTATACAATGATAGTATTTATTGTGAGATATTGAAGTGTTTAAATAATGTGACCCTCTTATCACTTACCAAAAAACTCACATCATGGTCCACCCTCGATTGGGAAAATTGACCCGTTCTGCGTATGTTTCCCAATAGAGGCATGTAGGCGATTATTTGACAGATATTAATTGAAAAATTGTGGAAGTTTCAAACAACATGAAGATAATTCTATAAAAAATTTATTATATCTATAAACTAAGCATTCTTAACTAACTCTACAAGTGCATCTATATAAGAGCAAGAGTTCTTGATTTCTTTCAGCTCTTTCCATAATTCCAACAGATATTCATCATTTGGACCTGAATCCCCAGAACAAACTCTTATTACTTCAGCAGTGTCTTGAATATTTTCAGGACCAACAAAAGATTCATTATCAGTCGTACCTACATACACAATACATTTTACTATAGGTTCACCATTCTCATTTCTTTCCAAATCATTAAAAACCGGGTGATCCTTATTAGAGGTTACATTGAATTCGATTATTTGGGTAACATATCCGTCTTTCTCTCTTAAGTCCAAATAATCGTTCGCCTCTTTTGCATTCTCTGCCGGAATATAATATATACAGCCTCCAACTTTTAATTCTTTTTTTAAGATTTCCTTATTTTGAATTGTTTGTTTAACATCAGCATATGGTATATGTGAAAGTTCGAACTTAATGATATCATCGTGAAAAGAATCATTTTTTGCTATATCGACTGCTGGAATAATTGTTACAACCCTTCCCTTCTGTTCTGGTGTTCCCCTGTTATCATAAGATGATTGCCAAAAACGACGTGCATATCCATTGATGTAACCATTGAATCGAACAAAGTTAGAGGATATTGGTAAGTGATGCAGTGGTGGTTTAAACAGCAACGATCCGTAACCAAAAAGCCATAATGGCTGTCCATCTTCAAGAGCTGGTGCCGTAATAGTCATAAGTTATTATATTATTATATTATTATATGGGTGTAATGAAATTATAAAATCTACACAGAGAGGAAATACAGAAAACAGAAGGAGAAAATCTAGTGATACAGCGAACAACAGATTTTAAGTAGTTGTGGAACCCAACCTTCTTCCTTCACCTCTAAAAATAGTATTCGACCCAGTTGCATTATTGCCTGTTGAGGAACCGGTGGATGTATCAGTGGTGTTCTTTTTGTTTGGCGCAAATGCAGTGAACCCTCTTCTGTTAAAAGGTGGAGAATCATAATCGACACCAGTAAATCTGGAAACCAAAGATTTCAACCATTTTGGAGCACCTAAATAACCGGTCGAGTAGTACCATGCATTGTTTGTAGTATTTATAGTTCCTAGCCTGTTGTTGTTTGGGTTTTGTTGTGGTTCTTTACCGGTAATGATTGACATCAATGGGCCAAAAGAATTGGTTTCTAAACAATTGTAAACATATGCAGCTAACATACCCAATAAAGCTAAAAAAAAATTCTCCGTTCCATCAACTAATAATCTAAAGCCAAGCGAGACAGCTGGTAATAATGATGCCTTAATTGGCATGAAATAAAAATTAACTTGTTGATTATAATTTAAAACTGACCAAGTGAATGTTAGCGCTGATAATAGTGATGCATGTAATGAATACAATGGTGGTAAAAAGAAATATGTTCCTGTTAATATAATTGGCAGTATAATAACAAAGTAAAATAAATAATCTGGCAAGTTTTTCTTAAATTTACCTTCTTCGATACCTTTGGAAAAACTATATACCATATAAATTTCCATTAATCCCTGCATTGCCTGAGGATTTGCAATTAAAAAACCTGTCAATAATCTATGGAATTCAAACTTCTGCCATATAGTTGTGAAGTCACAAATGAATGCAAAAGTCGGTATAATTTTAAGTGCATTTAATCCTGCCATGACAAGAGACGTTAAAGTAAACGTTCTTGTCACTGGAGGTATTGAAGTAACAAATTGACCTAATTCAGACATGTTTACAAAGTTATTGGGTTGCGTTATAGGTCTAAGAAGAAATTATGCAAACTTGGTAAAATACGTGGCGTTTAAGTTTTTTAAATGTGAGCGTTCAGTTGGGCTTTTTCGTGCTGAGTTAGCTATTATTTAGTAAGTAATTTACAATATTAACAGTTAATAAGTTAGATTGAGGTACATAAATATTATATTTCTATTTCTTATTTTCTTCAGTATGATCCACTTATGCAGGTAACTGCCTGTCCAGAGATATAAATTGATGCTTTATTATCACTTTTATCAATATGAACAGTTAACTTGGCATCTCTGCCAAGTTTTCTACCTTGTGAAAGATATAGAGTGTTAAGTGGTTGGTTTAACCTAATTCCAAGGTAAGCTCCCAGACTTCCGGCACCAGAACCACACGCAGGATCCTCACTAACTCCAGCAAGAGGAGCAAAATTTCTTGTTTCAAATTGATTCGTTGTTCCTGGTGTCTTACCAAAAACACTTGTACCTATCCAATCATACTTCTTACAAATATTTTCTAAATACTTGTAATCAGGTGTAACATTTAATACTGATTCGTCCGAATTTAATTGAACAACTAACCATTTTGGGCCAACATCGACAAGTGTTGGAATTGTGATGATTGACTCTTTGGGGATACCTCCCAATGCATTGGCAATTTCCAATAGTTGGTGTTCTGGATTAGTCAATTCTGTAAATCTAAAGTAAGGCAACTTAAGCGTTAATTGTAAATTCTGAATATCATTGAGATCACCATTTAAAGACAATTCTACCAATCCAGCCCTACATTCTTGAATAATTTTCCCTTTTGCGTTCGGCGAAATAGCACCTGCTTCCAATAATGCAAAACATGTGCCTAAAGTAGGATGACCGGCAAAGTCAAGTTCATTAACTGTGGTAAATATTCTTACTTTGTAGCTAGCTTCAGGTGTCGTAGGTTTGAGAACAAACGTTGTTTCGGATAGATTTGTCCAATTCGCCATTTTTTGCATTTCTTCTTCTGTAAGCTCGTCAGCATCTAAAAACACTGCAACTGGGTTACCATAGTATTTTTTGCTCGTGAAAACATCCACTTGCTTGAATGCTTTTGTCATTTTTTAGAAAATAAAACAGTATTTTTTAAAGTGTCCTTAAATTGGATGATGAACTCCATTTTATAAAATTACATAAAAGCGAATATTTATTGACTAGATTAGTCATCCTCTGATGAATCATTCCGAAATTGAAATAACCATGCTCAGCTTCATTTCCCAGATGATATATTATCAAAAATAAATCTATCATAAGCTAATATAAAGAATACCTGACTTATAACTCCCAACATCATGTTATGCGTTAACTTAGTAAAAACGAGTAATACAGCATAAATAATGTGCCGCGATAATGGTCATACTCTCCGTCATGAAGCAATTATTTGAATTATATACAATATAGATTAGTATAGATATCAATGATTACACTAGACTCTGTATCCCGTTTGATGAAATCTACGAGATTAATTTTGGCCATCACGTTGGTGGTAATTTATCTTTATTTAAGAAAAACCTCCGAAGGGGGAAATAATTCAATCGATTTCATCACTGAAGGAGAGGATGATTATTCCAAAGGTAATTGGTTTGAAAGACAGAAGGAGTTTTCAATATGCCCCGAGTATACTGATTATGCATCCAAACCACATCCACCTTATTCTCTTGGACCTTTAGGATTACCTTTCATGAGGCCAGCTGAAAAATGCAGAACTTTCAGATCTCAGGCTGTTGATGATTTTATTGATGATATGAAACTTAAAATGAAAGATCCAGATTTATCTAGAATATTTGAAAATGCTTTACCTAATACACTTGATACCACCATATTATGGTATGATTTGAAAAATCCAAGAACTTTTATATCGACAGGCGATATCCATGCCGAATGGTTAAGAGATTCAGCTCGTCAATTGTCTGTTTATCAACAATTTATATCTCATGATAATGATTTGAAAACTTTGGTTAAAGGTGCTATAATTCAGCAAGCAATTTACATTGCAGCAGCCCCTTATTGCAATGCATTTCAGCCTCCTTCTGGCTCAAAAGTGACAAGGAAGCCATCATCAGTCGATTCTGTCTCTCCACCTCCACCATGGAAAATTGCTTTTGAATGCAAATGGGAATTGGATTCTTTGGCTTCCTTTTTAACTCTAACCAATGAATATCTAGAGCATTCAAAAGATTATGCACTACTAAAAGATGATAATTGGATTAAAGCTTTTAAAACTATTTTAAAGATTCTCAAAAGAGAATCATCACCAACTTTCGATAAAAAGTCAGGTAAATTATTACCTATTTATTATACTTTCAAAAGAAATACTAATATTGGATCTGAAACTTTACCACTATCTGGAGGTGGTAATCCAGTAAATTGGGATACTGGGTTAATTAGATCAGCATTTAGACCATCTGATGACGCCTGCATTTATCAACTCTTTGTTCCAGCAAATGCTCAAATGGCAGTTGAATTAAATAAAATTTCAACTTCTTTGAAGCTATATTATGACCCAAAATACAACGGGTTGACTATATCAGAAGTTGCTTTAGAATTTAGCAATGGGATCAAGAATGGAATAGAGCAATATGCAATCATTAACCACCCTAAATTTGGTAGAGTGTTCGCCTATGAAATTGATGGTTTTGGGAGTGTCAATATTATGGATGATGCTAACATTCCATCTTTATTGTCTTTACCTGATATGGGATTTGTCGATGTTTCTGATAAAATTTATCAGAACACACGTAAAATGATCTTAAGCAAAGAAGGGAATCCATATTTTTTGAAAGGTAAACATTTTAGAGGTATTGGTGGTCCACATGTGGGATTAAATCATGCGTGGCCTATGAGTTTGCTTGTTCAAATACGTACAAGTAATGATGATAACGAAATAATGGAGTTACTGGAATTATTGAAAAAGTCGACTGGTGGATTGGGATTGATGCATGAGGGTGTACATGTGGAATCTACAGGCGGTAAAGTGTTTACTAGACCGTGGTTTAGTTGGTGTAATAGTGAATTTGGAAAAACCATAATATACTTGGCGCAAAAAAAACCTTGGTTGATACTAAATGAAGGAGAATCCGTTTTTTAAGAGATGTATAATAATACTTAATGATATTAGTAATTTGATACGTTCTAAAAAGCATAAATAAATAAGCCTAGAAACGTCAACAAAAAAAATGCGAAATAAAACAAAATCTTTTACTCTTTCTGTCATTCGTCTTTTCTATAAACTAGCCATCAAGCAAAATAGATAATGTCTTTCAAAGAGGTCTCTTTAAATTCAGTTCCTGCTCTGCGGACTGAGTGTGATGATCATATTTCTACTGCGCTAGATACGTTGGGGTACCAGGAATCTTTTAAATTCATAGATACAAAGCTCATCATCGGTTACACGTGTGTTATACTCTCTGGTTTGATGTATTACATTGAGAAACAATATAAGGATGATTTTCTAAATTCAGATTATGTTAATTATACCACTATTTTGGTGGCTTTGTTTTTCATATTAGAAGGTGTCTGGTATTTATTCAGTATTTATTTCGAAAAAGATATCAAATACGTTGGAATCAAAAATAAAAAAACTTTGAAGGTTAGTACATTTACCAAATCGAAAACAGACCCATATTATCATATGATTTTTGAAATCGATGCTAGATCAGAGGAATTAGTGGTGCCATTTGGTGAACTTTTCTTTGATGATGGCTTTTTGAGCATGGATGCTTTCACTAAAAAAATATCAACTTTATTAGAATCAAAAGATAAATCAAAATAAATTAATTAAACTGAAATTAATTCTTTTGTATTGTACAAACAAATAAAAATATTTTTCGAAAAAATATAGATATTTTATATCAAAGTCTATATGTCGTCCATTTTACTAAATCTTCGTAATGCTCTCTGTAGCCACCATGGCATAATTCTTAAGACTGGTAATAATCTTCCATATAACGGATACACGAACTGACCATTCAACCCTTCATCTACCATATCAATTATTCTTTCAGCTAGTGAAATGTGGTTAACAATAGGGGCCAAAAACTCGCAACCGACATTTACTTCCTCAAACATTTTAGTACTCAACTGACCTGGAATTATAGCACTCAATGAAATATTACCTTTAATTTCATGGATTAAAGAATCGTAAATATTCAATAACCCACTTTTAGTGCCTGAATATAATCCTAGATTTTTCGGCCCAACAAATCCTAAAACAGATCCCATTAAGACAATATGCACTCTGTAAGAATCATGAATTCTATCTAACACTCTTCTTATTAACCCTAAATGGGATATATAATTAACTTTAACGATGGTCTCGATATCCTTATCGTTTAATTTTAATAAGCCTTGATGCTGTCTCACACCAGCATTGCAAACCAAAATATCAATATCAGTGAAATCAATTGAATTAGAAAGAGAGCCAACATTATTATACAAATCAAATTCAACAAATCTAACTTTTTTTGAGTCATTGAGTTTCAAATCACCTTGATCTATATCAATAACATATATTTTTTTAATATCACTTCTATTATTCCATTTCTTTACCATTTCCAGGCCTAAACCGTGCGATCCTCCACTTATCAGTACTGTTTTCGCATTAGTTTCCCTCCAAAATGCACGAGTCTTTTTTGATTGGTAGTTAAAATATCGTATTAACCAAAGCAGATCAACAAATATTGCAATTTTCATTGATCCGGATGTGCAATATGTTACGACCCATATTAAAATTGGATTAAATATTGTAAGTAGTAGTACATATAACAAGCAATCTATGTTCACTCCCCTACTAACTATTAATGGCGAAGGTGTTATCCATTTTACAAGCTTCATATCCTGAAAACAAAGTACTGAATTTTTTATAGTAAATTGAATGAAAAGGCGGAAAATAGTCGCGTTTAAATACACACACTACAAAAAAACTACAATAGACAACATATAAAGACTTAAATAAATTGAAAATGTCATACTGAAAGCTACTGATTTTTATTCACACTCTTGTTAATAAAAACGCCATTCAATTTAGAATTATGTGCGGAGCCCGGTGCAAATTTACGAATCATTCTTATTTCATCAGCTGAATAACCTGGAATTCGAATGTTCCAATTTCTTTCCAAATGTAACTGAACATCTCTAACGTCCAAGTTATCTGAGTGTCTATGCTTAGCCAATCTGCTAGCAAAAGACGTTACCGAAGTAATAAATTCGTCAGCAAGATCGAGCAATAAATCTTCGACATCACCATCAATGTTGACTTCCGTATCGCATTCTTCACTCGCAACAGACCTAACCAATTCTTTTAGTTTTCTCTTATTCAGAACTCTTTCACCTTCAATTTCAAAAGATTGTGGTCTGGCTAAAGCAGGGGTGGTTAATGCTGGAGCATTTAAAGCATTACCATTTAAAATAGATGGTCTGTTGTTGATTTTAACAGGTGCTGAAACCGGTAAGTCAACATTCAGTTCATCTGGAATATTGATATTTTGAAATTTTGGTTTGTTCATTGAATCAATATTACCCGAAGGTATAGCTGACGTTATCCTCCCATCGCCTATAATAGGTTTCGCGGCTGCTGCATTTGCAGATGTTATTGTTGTATTTGTACTAGGTGTTAATTTCTGTTTCTTCAACGCTGATTCATTAACTGGAGTTATTTCTTCTGGTTTTTTTATGGCGTCCGTCTTAGCTAATTTCTTTGAAACTGGCTTTCTAACCTGTTTAATACCTCCCTTTTTATCATCATTTAAGTGGTTTGAGGTTTGATTTTGTTGCTGCTGTTGCAGGTGATGCTGTTGTTGTTGTTGATGATTTTGCTGCTGCTGATGTTGCTGTTGCTGAATAGCTTGCTGTTGTTGTTGTTGAATGGCTTGCTGCTGTTGCTGTTGCTGAATGGCTTGTTGTTGTTGCTGTATCATCATTTGTTGTTGTATATTAGGACTGCTTTGATTTAATTGTGTCATTGGCGATGGTGTTGAAATCGGAGTTTGGCCAGCAAGCGTCTGAGGTGTTGAAACGTTTCTTCCATGGCCTTGAGCTTGAGCTTGGGCTTGAGCTTGGGCCAGTTTTAATTGAGCTGCAATTTGTTGTGTACATTTACGACAATGTTCTAATCTAGTCTTGATTTCCTTCTCTTTCTCCAAGCAGTGATTAAGAGTCATTTGTGTAATATTTGGATCCGCTTTTCTACCTTCAATAATACCTAAATTCTTTTTAAATTGTTCGGCCATTTGAACAACTTGTTGATATTTACTTAATAACTGTTGTCTCTTAATTTGTAATTGTTGCGCCGGTGTTAAAGATACTCTATTTTGATCGCCATCGCCACTATTCTGTGATGCTATTAGATTCACTGGTGTGGAAACGTTAGAAATGGATGAGTTGAAGTCAGTGTTATTTGTTTGTTGAGATATAGTTCTTTGCAATTGTGCATTATTTTGAGATTGTGAAGTTACCATATGCGATGGAACTGGAGAATTAATTGTTTGATTCAAATTTGCATTCATTTGGATTGGCGTCGATGTACCAGAAGCTAATAACTGCTGTTGCGTTTGCTGTTGTGTCGGTTGTTGTGATTGTTGTTGTGATGGCTGTTGTGATGGCTGTTGTGATGGCTGTTGTGATGGTTGTTGTAATTGTTGTTGTGATTGTTGTTGTGATTGTTGTTGTGATAATTGTTGTTGTGATTGTTGTTGTGGTTGTTGTAGTGGCTGTTGCTGCTGTTGTTGCTGCATAATTTTTTGTCTTCTATTATAAGAAATTAGAATAGCTCTGATTTTTTCAGCTTTCCGAATGTGTTCTTGGCCTTCCGCTGTCGTAACACCTGCCTTTTCAGCTGCTTCTTTTTCAATGTTTAATTGTCGAAGTAGCTGACGTGCTTGTTGGGGAATGATTTGCAGAACTTGGCGGCCACCATTATGTCCAGGATTTTGCTGTTGCTGTTGTTGTTGCTGTTGATGTTGATGCTGATTTTGATGTTGATATTTATCGCTGTTCATTATGATCTGAACTTAATTAAGTGTTTAGACTGCAAATTTTTTCTGTTTGATATCAGTGTAAAAGTTAGCAACGAGCTCGTTTCAATTTTAGTTTTCGTTTTAGTTTTCGTTTTTGTTGTCAACATGAAAGAGTGAGAAGTAAAAAGATGAGCAAAGTGCATCCTTACATCAGTAACCGCGTTTTACAACGACTTTTTTTTAATAACCTCTGGTCACTTAATGTCGGCTGCAATCAAATATTACACTTAAATATAAGAAACTCAATTGAAATGACGTTCTTAGAAAATCCAATTAAACTCTCCAATTTAAATCCAGAAAATGCTGAACTACTTAAAAAAGTTGACGATTACCCTTTAGACTATAATATCTTTTTATTTAAAGGAATTAATGATTCGATTACCAAAGATAATGACACTTTAAGGGGCTTTATTCGGTCTCTATTTGATTCAATTCCCGAAGATTATATTAAGCTGATACATAATCCTGTTGTAAATGGAAAATTAACACAAACAACAACTTCTAAACTTCAGAATAGATTACTCGAATTATTAATCCTTGAAAGGCATAGAAGAGATATGCAAGTTTTAAACAAACAATTGGACAACAAAATTAAATATATTGAATTGGAGGATCCAATCAAATATGAAATTAAATCTCCATTTTATAATACATTCCAGAAAAGTTCTGAAGATTACAAAAAACAATTTGAAAAATTGGCTTTATTGCAATCTGTAGAATACGATTTTGAAAATATTTTAGATGAATCGAACGATTACCAAAGCGATAATGATTTAATTACTCAATTTTGTAATGAAGAGATTATGAACTTTAAAATTAAAGATGCTAAAAAAGATGAAGATATTTATGATTCTGAAATTGCTAGAGTGTTGATTCCCTTGGCTTCGCAGGCCATCTTAATGCAAGATCAAAATGATGACAGTGATGAAAAGGGGAAATAACGAGAATTTTGTTTATCACATAGTTATACTTAGAGCTAGCAAGGAATTCTTTAATTAATTTACTATTAATCAAAACGTTAAATTTAAAGTAATAGAAACCCAATATTAAACCATATAAAAAATCAAATGCTTGTTGAATCCAGAATTATTCTGTTAGTCAGAAGTAAGAAAAACTTTTCAATACTAGAATTTAGAAATTTACGAAGAGTTCATTTATACAATTTAATAATTTTGGATGAAATCTATCAACTTTATACAATCGCCATTTTTGATCAACTGTTCTGGATGATGATTGTAATTTTGTTTTTCATCAACCTAGAATAATAATTTTGCTTTTCATGTTTGCATTTTATTTTCTAGAAGTTCCGGCATTCTATATTATCACTAAATGAGGCAAGTAAATAGTAATTACTGCCAACTACTGAACTTATTTACTGAAAAACTTACCAGCTGAGAAAAAGTCCGATTTTGACAAAATTGACCTTCTTTTCATGGCTTGTCCCAGAAGGTGTATAAAATCTTGAGGAATTAGTATAAAAACTCTCCAGTAATAGTCTATAATTTTATCACTGCAACTAAGTTGTTATTCCGGTTTAATGCAAACCAGCCAAACGTATTTATATTATTTTTCTATTTTATAAAAGCACTTTGAACCTACGTAACTTGACAATGGCCTGTGTTTTATATTCTTCATCTCCATCAACGTTCATCATACTTAGCATCACTTTGCCTGGCATTCTATTCAACAGCTTAACATTTTTACCAATAATGCATCCAATTAATTCCGCCTTCTTATTTTTTTCTTCAAAGAAAGAAAACATTTCTACACTTTGATCTCCCGCAGCAACAAGAACTTTTTGGTCGGGATCAAACGCAGCCTCGTAACAACGCATTCCAAACCAAACGATCTCTTCGGTAGACTGTTTGTACCTGCCCTTGTCATTTTTCATACGAACACAAAAGCTAGAGTAAACAACTAAAACTTCAGAAATATTTCTCAGTTTGTTAGGTAGTGGGAAAATGGCGACGGGTTTTTCACCTTTCAAGATACTTTTGACCTCTAAATCATTGAGAGATGAATACCTTATATCTGCTAGCTTTGAGATATTCCAAATTGGAGAATCATCAATCATTTGGGCAACAGCAAAGTTGTTGGCGTACACAGTTTGTAGTTTTAAAATATTATGCTGGGTCTTAAATGCTTTCCATTGAAATTTCCAGTGGTCTATTTTACTCAGAATAGTATATTTGATCTTTTTATCCTTCCAAGCAAACAAATAAGTAGATCCAGACCCTTTTCTAATCGTTTGATACCCAAGTTCATAATCTGTAACATGTCTCAAATTTTCATCAAATACGTTGATATCGCAAGGGTTACCGTTAGAAATGTAAGATTCATAAAGAGTATCAATTGAGATACGGTATAAAGAATCACTACTCAAGCAGAGCAATATCTGATTTTCTAAGACATTCAATTTTTTAATATTTGTTAAACAATGCACTTTTTTCCAGCTTCCAGGATTATTGCCTCTCCCGATAAATATACCATATGTTGTGCCTAAAATAAACAATTTTTCTGATGGCATGTCAACTCTTTTTCGGGTGTAATAATCAACACTAAGCACGTTAGTTAGTTCGGTGCTGATTGGGCCAGTGGGTTGCTTGGTCCTGGATAAGGCAAGGTGTAAAGGATCAAGTGATAAAGAAATTGGTTCCACGTTAAACATTCCATGGTCTGTAGGCTGCGCAATAAAGGTATTAACATCAATTACTTTAAGTTCATAAATTTTATTTATATTCCTCCAGAATTCATTTTTATATTTTCCTAGATCTTTCACAAATGTATCCAAAACTATCGACGTCGGATCATTAGTATGTCTAAATTGGTGTATTGTTTTGTTGCCAATGTCTTTAACTGTTAAAATTTTATAGTCCCCATCGACTTCATATGTAATTTGTAAATATTGTAATGGAATCGGGGCTTTAGATAAGAAATACTCAATTTTTTTATTGGATAAATAGTTGTTTTTAACTGTTAACGGAACCAAATAATTGTCAAATAAAGCAAGCACTGAATCATCCCAAGTTATTGATTGTTTCATTTCCAATGGCATCAATTCTCTGGTTTTTCTATTTATGTTGAACATATCGACCATTTCCATATGTGAATAATCGATTTCAGTTTTATAAGATAATTTTTCGTTAAAACTAATCTTTCTTTCTAAATCCGTTGTTGTATCACTTATTTTATTAATTTCATCAACTGATTGAATTAACTGATTAATTAATTCTAGTTGATCCTCTTCAGCTAATTTCACATATTTTTTTTTCATTTCAGCAAAAATTAACTTTATTGAAGTAAACAATTTCAAAAAATATGAGGAAAATAATTCAAGTGGTGAAACTGCAGATCTATTACTCAAAGCTTCAATGTCTTGTACCCCAGAAATTTCTTTAATCCAGTCTTTAATTAATTCTTTTGATGTCAATTTAGCCAGATAAACTATGCTTCCAGAAATATGACGATATTTATCCTTTAATTGCTTAAACCAATTTTTGAGAAATTTCAAAACTTCCAAATCATTTACCAACATTTGATCATCGAATAATGGTTTCAATTTTTTAACCACTAGTTTATCTAAATAATGATAAAATTCTTCTAAAACTCCAAATGTTTTATTATAATCTTCGTCTGAAAAACCTATGTCACTATTTGAGTTTTTAAACTCCGGCCCATATATATTGACCATGCGAGACATGTTATATCTAATTTTTTTCAAATTTTGAAAAAGCTCAAAAATAAGATTCTGTCTGTCAAATTCTAATTCATTCCAAGTTTTAAAAGTTGATCCTTCAGCTTCAGTCAAGTTCCAAAATTCAATATAAGATGTGTTTGTAAAGTCCAAAAAATCATGAGTATTATCAGATAATCTTGAATCAAAAATTATTTTCAATGCTAATGGTAACGAGTCACTAGTTATCATATGATTTTTATTAATCGTTTGTTTTATCGGACTTGGAATTTCTGAAATGATGGTCTGATTAAAAATATTGGTATCCATACTAGGAGATGGTGCAAAACTTTCATCGGTTGGAGATACCATCGGCTGTTTGAAAAATGAATTGGTTGTCTCAGTCCCATTGGGAAGGTCATCCCATGATCTCGTGAAGACAGAAGCAAATGGTGAACTCAAAGTTTTAAGAGGAGATAGAGCAGCCGATGCTTTTTCTCTTGGTAAAGGTGTTGATAATTGGTCTGCAATTTTAGTTGTTGTCCTAACTGATGGATATTCGCCAAAAAATGGCGATCGAGATGGTGATACTGATGTGTTGGATTTAAAATTGTTATTTGGTGTAAGTTGCAGAGTTGGATTCTCGTCAAAAGTCTTCTGTCTCAATTTTAATGGTTGGTTATATAATGGCGTTTTTTGCGATCCATCTATGAAAGAACTTGATGAACTTGTGGGTATAATCGGAGTATTTAAATTTTGGATAGCCTGTGGAGATTGAGATGTGACGCTTTTATAAATACGATGCCTTGAAGATTTGATGGTCGGGCTATATTTAGGTGTAGATGAATCTGCAATTTCTAAATTAGCAAGTAGAGGAGTATCAACAGCAATCGAAGTTCTAGCTCTAATTGTCGGGCTATAGCCTGAAAGTTGTGTTTTATTTGGCGACGAGTTATTTGAAGGATACGACTTCTCGGATTCAGTGGAAATTCTAAATGGAGTCACCGGTAAGCTCGTTGATATTGATAATGCTGGAGACTTTGGTGGTATTATAAACTGTGATTCTAGGTTGTTTATAGATTCAAAGTAACGAGATTGTTTATTCAAGTTAGGAGATGTTGGAATAGCAGATTGGTCCAGTTCAGGTACATCTCTGTTCATTATAAAATTGAAGGATAGTGATTGTGATGGTGATAATGAAGATGTGATTGCAATTCCAGTCAACTGCTTTCTTTTACGTCTATATCCTGCCAGTAAAAAAGGTATATCATCTTATCGGGATAGTTGAGTCTGAAAAAGTCAATTTTTTGAGATTCGTCCATTTGCGGTGACCTTATAGTGAGACCCTACAAAGAACAAGCACTGTACTTTAATGATTTTGTTTTTTGGGCAAACCCATTTATATCCGATTCTGCATAGTACATATGAAGGATGTCAATGTAAACTTTAAGGAAGAAAACGTACAAAATTTAAGGTTAGTTAATTATGTGTTTGTTCTTACATATTTGGAGAAAAGCAACTTTGAATTTTTTTCTCTTTTTATTTCAGATATCGTTTGTTCTATTTATAACTCCTAACCAAGTTTATTGAGTACAAGGAATAAAAAACTCAGAACAAATGATTGTTGCATAAACTTGGCCTCAAAAATACACATAGTATTAGTCAGACAGTTTTATTGTCGTGTTGCGACACATTGTTATATTGGAGCTTTATTTTTTTCAAAATATTTTTCAGGATTTTTTTTTCTTCAAGAGTAAGTATTGGAAATTTATTTAAGAATTTGCAGAAGAGTACTTTGATATTGCAAATCTATATAAATATTTTAGTATTCGGGCATTTTTAAAATCTTGACGTTATTTAAAGCGTCTCCGATTACAACTATCAGCATTGTTGTACTTTAATTTTTCTCAAATAACCAGTCACCAAAATTTTTACTCCCAATGAATCAATTTAAAATTAAGATAGAATTTGCTTATATTTTAAAACGATACTGACTATAGTGGAAAGCCACAGTAACCGAATAGAAGTAATTCAGGAAACCTAACAGTCAGAACAAAGTTGCAACAGGCTCCATACGGATTTTCAATGTCTAGAAACCTGACTATAAAGGCACGAAATACACACAAAGAAAAAAGTTTAGGAAAAATGGAGACACAAACTATCTAGATATTATCATACAACTAATACCCTTTTATTTCCCAAAAATTCGGTCTGATTATAAAATGCCAGTGCTTATTCTTTGCAATAATATCCATCATTTTGGCCCACTTGTAGCCACAAAACTTCAGCTATTGGTAGTCAATTACCATTCGGTAGGTAACAATAATTTTTTTTTTTAATTATATTAACTTATTGTGTGCTAATCTTAACATTGTTACAATTTTTCGGTTACATTGGATTACTTTTTATTGAGCTGTGGGATATGTTTGTTAATGTTAGGACAGAAAAGGCCTTCAAATCACGTGCTTTATAATTCATCACAGCCGTGAATTTGCCGAAGTCAAAAAAAAATTCAGAAAAAAATTTTAGAAAAAAAATAGAAAAAATATTTTTTCTATAAATTTATTAGATTTCCCACATACCTTTTTATACCTATCTTGATTTCACTCTTTTTTCTGGCAACCTTTTGTCCCTCTCAATTCCACGGTACCTTTTTACCTTAGTTATATCTTCACTCATTTTTACTTGCGTATAAATATCAATTATTGAAATGTCTTACTTAGAAACTTCTAAAGCTGTCGATTACTTAAAGCAATACGATTTAAAGGACGGTTTATCTGTCAAGGAATTAATGGATTCTAGATCCAACGGCGGTTTAACTTATAACGATTTTTTAGTTTTGCCAGGCAAAATTGATTTCTCAGCTTCTATTGTCTCTTTGGAATCTAAATTAACCAAGAAAATTACTTTAAATACTCCATTTGTTTCTTCTCCTATGGATACTGTTACTGAATCTAAAATGGCTATTCAAATGGCTTTGTTGGGTGGTATTGGTATCATTCACCATAACTGTACTCCAGAAGAACAAGCTGCTATGGTTAAAAAGGTTAAGAAATATGAAAATGGTTTCATCAACGATCCAGTCGTTATTTCTCCTTCCACTACTGTTTCAGAAGTTAAGGCTATGGGCCAAAAATTAGGCTTCACATCTTTCCCAGTTACTGGTATGTACAACTAACAATTTACTTATTACTCTTCTCAACGGAAATATTTTTTACATGATGATTACAAAATTTTATTAACTTTCGTTCTACTTATTGCGATCAAACGATCTTGCGGACAAACATTTTATTACTGATTTTAAAGATTTGAGAAGATTAATATTGTT
Source organism: Kregervanrija pseudodelftensis (assembly GCA_030580115.1). NCBI lineage: Eukaryota > Fungi > Ascomycota > Pichiomycetes > Pichiales > Pichiaceae > Kregervanrija > Kregervanrija pseudodelftensis. Next base: position 84,755 of record JAKTSJ010000016.1, read on the forward strand.
TATTTTTAAAATCCAAACTATTAAGTTTACTAACATTTTTAATTTATTTTGCTCTCCTATAGAAAGTGGTAAAACTGGTGGAAAATTAGTGGGTATTGTTACATCAAGAGATGTTCAATTTCATGATGTTGATACTGATTCAGTGTCTGCTATTATGACTAAAAATCTAGTGACTGCTGAAGTTGGTGTTTCATTGGCCGAAGGTAATGAGATCTTAAGAAATTCTAAGAAGGGTAAATTACCAATTGTTGATGCTCAGAATAATTTAGTTACCTTATTATCAAGAACTGATTTACAAAAAAATCAAGACTATCCTCATGCTTCTAAATCAGCCACTTCTAAGCAATTGTTATGTGGTGCTGCTATCGGTACGATTCCTGCCGATAGAGAAAGATTAACCAAATTAGTTGAAGCCGGTTTAGACGTTGTTGTTATAGATTCTTCTCAAGGTAACTCTATTTTCCAATTGGATATGATCAAGTGGATTAAGAAAACCTTTTCTGATTTACAAGTTATTGCGGGTAATGTTGTTACGAGAGAACAAGCCGCTCCATTAATTGAAGCAGGTGCTGATGGCTTGAGAATTGGTATGGGTTCTGGCTCAATTTGTATCACTCAAGAAGTTATGGCTTGTGGTAGACCACAAGGTACTGCAGTTTACAACGTTACTGAATTTGCTAACAAATTTGGTGTTCCATGTATTGCAGATGGTGGTGTTCAAAATATTGGCCATATTACTAAAGCTATTGCTTTAGGAGCATCTTGTGTTATGATGGGTGGTATGCTTGCTGGTACCACCGAATCCCCAGGTGATTATTTCTACAGAGATGGTAAGAGATTAAAGAGTTACAGAGGTATGGGGTCTATTGATGCTATGCAAAAAACTGACACCAATTCTAACGCTTCAACTTCAAGATATTTTTCAGAAGATGATCAAGTGTTAGTCGCCCAAGGTGTTTCTGGTTCTGTTTTAGATAAGGGTTCTATTTCTAAATTTATTCCTTACTTGTTCAACGGTTTACAACATTCCTGTCAGGATATTGGTGTTAAGTCTTTAATCTTACTGAGAGACGCCGTCAACGCTGGTGAAGTTAGATTTGAATTCAGAACCCCATCTGCTCAATTCGAAGGTGGTATCAATAACTTATATTCTTATGAAAAGAGACTGCACAACTAGTTTATATCATAAATATACATATGTATAGTTTACTCTTCTGTGGTTATATAATTTTTGTTCAACTAACTTAATTAATTTAATTATATTTTATAGTTCATGCTAAATTCTAGCTTTGTAAGATCACCCTTGGGGTATGCATTATGAGAAATTTATACCCGACAATAGGATGATGTCTTTTCTAATTATGCTATCCTAGTTATCCTATAAGTTAAATATCTAGAGATTAACAGTTATATTAGATTTACACTAAATAAAAAATTTAAATAATCGCTCTGTTAAAGTACATTATGAAAAACAATTATATTTTCTTTATAGATGATATATAGAAACTTGCTTTAGAAATTATCAAAATTATTAAACATTTAGACGGTTTCTAAAACAACATCCTTGAAACCAGCAGCAACCTTCTTACCCTTAGAGTCAACAGAACCTTCACCGTGCAAAGATAATAAATTACCTAAGTCAAATTTTGGTTGTTTTAATAACTTAACCTTTCTGATGTGAACATTTTGTAATGGGAAGATAGCATGAGTAGCTTTTTCAATTTCACCACCAATAGCTTCTGGAATTAATTTACCAGTTAATTGAGCTAAAGTACAGTTGGAAACTTCCTTAGCCATGATTTCCATCATCTTCTTTCTGACTTCTCTTAATTTAGAGGATTGAGCGTAAGTAGTCTTCTTAATTTGGTTAGCTTGTCTCTTAGTGAAGGCAATACAGAAGATTCTGATGACATATTCATCTGAAGTCTTAACAGTAACATTGGCTTCAACTAAAGATTGCCATTTTCTAACAAGGGACTTTAATTTATCAGTGGTGAAATCCATACCGTGGAAGTTAGTTAATAAATTCTTACCTTGAACTTCATCAACTCTTAACTTAACCTTCTTGAAAGCATGGTCTTCAGAACCTTGTAAATCAGCTAAGTTGAATTCAAAAACTCTGCCTTTCAAACCATCAGCAGCGTTCTTCAAACCGGTAGACTTGTTGATTAAAGTTTTACCAACGTTTCTGTTTTCGAAAGTGGTTGGAGCCTTGATATCGTACCATTCTTTTCTGGTGAATGGGTCAACGACTCTCTTCTTAAGACCTTTCTTACCCTTGGATAGTCTCTTATTCTTACCAATAGCCATGTTGAATTATCCTGTTGATGTGTGGTTTTAGAGTACAAATCTCAAAGGAAAAAGAGTTCACAATATTAACGAAATGAAAAAAAATTTGAAAACCTCAAAGAGAACGAGAATTGCGTGTGAGGATCCCAGCAAGTTTTTTTTTTTTTTTTTCATTTTTTCGCAGTCGAGGGACTTTTTTTAAGCTACACTACTACACAGCCCGTGTATATGTGACTGCGAAATAGAAAATGACTGGTGCAAAGTGGGTAATAAACCTCACACCACCGGAACTGTTTTATGACCTTTTTTTGTCAAAATCACGTGCAACAAATGTTTGCGCCACGTAGTTTTTTATTTGATTTTATTTAATGTGGCTGGTTAAAATGGATCTTGAACTCATACACGCTCAATAAGGAAATAGAAAAACAGCCATTTCTGACTTATAACATGTTTATCAAAATATAACATTTCCTTTTCTTGAATAACATTGTATGGTCATTAGATTTTGTAATACTCATGAATAATACAGAAGAATCTGAAAAAAATACGGTTACTTTGAAGGTTGGCCTCATTGGTGACGCACAAGTAGGTAAAACGTCGTTGATGGTTAAATATGTGGAGAATTGTTTTGATGAAATTTATACACAAACTCTAGGGGTTAATTTTATGGAAAGAACAATTGCAATCAAAAACACGGAAATTACGTTTTCCATATGGGACCTTGGCGGTGAGTCAGAATTTACCAATATGCTACCGTTGGTTGCAAGTGATGCTGTAGCTGTTTTGTTTATGTTTGATTTATCTAGAAAATCTACCTTAAATTCGGTCAAAGATTGGTATAGACAAGCCAGAGGATTTAATAGGACCGCAATTCCATTCTTAGTGGGGACTAAATATGACCTATTTGTGGATTTACCTGATCAGGAACAAGAAGAAATAACAAAACAAGCCAAAAAATATGCAACTGCAATGAACGCTCCATTGATTTTTTCATCAACTAGTGCTTCAATCAATATACAAAAAATTTTCAAAATTGTCATCAGCAAAGCTTTTGATTTGAGACTAAAAATACCGGAAATAAAGAACGTTGGTGAACCAATATTACTTTATCAGGAACTGTTAATATAAACTTTGTTTATTTTGTGCTCTTTGCATTTCTTTACGCTTCAATTCTTTATCGCTTTTTTTTAATATTTGCCAATATATGAACTTTTTTTGTTAAATACTATACCCCGAAAAAAATTGGTTTCTTAATTAATTATATATTGCATATCTAAACATAGGTGATCATATCCTTCATCAAAGGATCTTTCTTAAAACAATTTAAAATTTCATCTTCACTAACATTCAATCTCAACAATTTAAACCTTTCCATTTTCAAACTTTGCAAAATTAAAATGCCGTTTTCTTCTAAATCTTTCAAAATAAATAGACTACCATTAACCCTAAACTTTGATTTTTTATTTTTTCCATAAATAGCTTCCAAAAATTCCAAATCTTCTAAATTTAATTGATTTTTTAAATCTGAAAACATGACAGTTTCAAACTGATTATTTAATTCGTCAATAACCTCACCCATTAGAATATCGGCCAAACCAGTTCTTTTTTTTCTTAACATAATTGCGGCCAAAACCATTTTACCTAGGAATGATAATGAATTCAGATAATTGGATATCGGAGAAGATGCGGTTTCATTGACCGCTCTCATCACATGCATAATTGTAACTGTGTATTTACCATCAATTTTATCCCGTTCTTTCTTACTTTTCTTCATAAATTCAGATTCGGCGATTTCCACAGCTCTGATACAGATCATTAAAGATCTTCTTGCATCACCACTAACAGACGCAACCTTTCTAGATGCAAATTCAATTGCATCTTTAGCAACAATCAATTTATCATTTGTCTTACTTAAATTTTCTAAACGATGCCTAATAATTTCACTTAACTGTGCATATGTATAACTTGTAAATTGAATTCTGGTTAAACCCAATCTTGATGAAATTTTATTGGTAAGTAATCTTTCGGGTAAATCCATCGTATTCGCCACAGTAATGACAATTAATTTAGAATTTGTATACGATGGCCAATTGAAAAAATTATACATCACACTCTGATTTTTAGTAACAATTTGATCCAGTTCATCCAATAAAACAACTAATGGTAACCTGTTCTCTTCAATTTCAGCAGATTCAAAAAAACTTTCTAGTAAACTTAAAGAATGCTGTGATGAAGCTTGCTTACCCGATATCTTTTTCCATAAAACTTCATATGCAGCTTGAGGGGAAATCAATTTCAAACCATTAATTTCAAGATAATTAAATAATTTACCACCATTATTATCAATAGTTAGCTTGGCAGATAATTGCTTTATGACCTCTCTAATAGTGGCTGTTTTACCAACCCCGGGTGTCCCACTGACATAAAGACAACAACCCTGTTTACTCATAACTGAATTTTCTAAACTGCTATATAATTTATGAAATTCTTCTTCTCTACAAGGCAATGATTTTATCTTTGTTCCGATGCCAAGCATCCGTTTTGCCTTGTGTAATGACTTAGTAGTATGATGTCTAATTTCTAGATCAATGTCCGCATCATTTTCGTTGAATTGCAATTTCCTAGAAACAACTGGTAAAGTGGGAAATATTTTATTAAAGTTTTTTTTGCCTCTCTTTGTGGGAGATGAAGAGCCAAATACACTGGTTCTCTTAAGATATTTTCTTTTAGACACTTTCATAAAGTCACCATCCTTCTCATCGTCATCTATTTCATCATCTTCAGAGTCTTCATCACCTCCTTCATCCAACGATAAATCATTATCAGAATCATTTATTGCAAAGTAATTATCATCCAGATCACTATCTGAACCTGAAATATCACTACTATCTTCACCTAATAACTCAAGTTTGATAGATTTCTCCTTTTCCTTTTGCTTATTTTTTGCTATTTTTTTAGAAGGTGAACTTTCTAATGATCTTGGATCTATATTTTTTTTTTCCAATGATTTTATAAATTTTTTTAGAGTTGGTTTAATAGTTACTGTCTTTAATGTATGATAAAATTCATCGCTATTTTCTTCGAATTGTCTATACATTTCATCCCAATCAATGACGTCTGTAAAGTAACGACCTTCATCATCGCAGAATTTTCTACAAACAAATAAGGAATCTGAATTTGAATCGTCAATAACAATTTTTTCTAAACTTTTCCCGCTTATCACTTTGCAACCACCTAATACTTGTTCCAATTGTATAGAGCTAATTACAGGAGTTAAAAATACATCATTGAGCACACATTTTTGATCGATATTTTCAAATGTCAAATCTTTTTTTATTTCTGAATATCTATAAAACCAAAATACTTTAACAACAATAAATTTGTCAGTACCAAATGAAATTTCTTTAATCAGTGCCACACTGGGTAAATTAGGAATATCTTCTAGCAAATCATCACCACCGTCATCATCATCACCATTTCCCTTCTCGTTGAGATAAAATAACGCATCTGGTTTGTCAATTAAAATGAAATCTCCTTCTTTAATTTCAAAATCATCTAGTTCTCTTCGGAGAATAATTTGAGATTTAGTCCTTTTGGATCCTGTACTCCTTCTGGATATTCTACGTGGAGTATCATCTCCTGAAAAAGATGGTAAATCACACCCAAGAATGTAATGCCATCCTTTCATTTGTCTCATAGACTTAGCCATCTCTTTTCAGCTAAAGCTCTATAGGATGCTGCAGAGATTATAAAAACGGCCAGCCTTATTACATTGAACCAGTTACGCGAACTCTTCAGATACTTCACACTGCCTTGAGCGAACCTTAGATATTTTTTTAAAATTTCTGATTTTCATGATTATTATCGCAATGAACAATTCATCTATAAAAATTTAGCTTTATTAATCATATAGTGGGTGATATTTCCGGTATGATATTGGGGAAAAATTTTACTTATTACATAAAACTCCCTTTTATGAATCTTACCAGGAGAGCAAAAATCATTCTTTCTTTTCGATTATCCATATCCGTCTTGCTTATTTTAGTGTCTTCATTACTTTTAGGTGGTAGTGCAACAAATAATTCTATGTACCTTCTTAAGTTGGATTGTGGACATGAAAATTTGGGTAACGGTTTATTAAGTGCTTTAAGAGACACTTTTAGCCAAAAAACTAGTTTCTTAACAACTGCAGAAATCAGAATTTTAGCACAATATATTGAAGACCAAATCAAAAACACTCCTGAATTTATTTTTTCGAATATGAGAAATTGGTGTTATGAAACATATGAAAATGAAGAGTTTAATTACTTTATTAATTCAGACTCAAGTTATGACTATAAGCCCGGTTCAGTGGATAGATCTAACGTGACGATTGTTTGTTCATCCCCAAGTTCAAATTATGTGTTTGATTATAGAACGGAATTATCTACAATTGGATTAAATGTCATTCTTGCATATGCATATAGCGCAGACTTTGGATTGCAGAGTGGTTTAACAGACCAAATTATATATGTTCCAGACCAAGAATACGTCAATAAATTAGATACAAGAAGACAAGCTAATATATCTGCGATTGGATTATTAGCAACCGGTTTTGCTTTACAAGCGGTTATCTTTTTTGCCACCTTTGTTTATTATTCAAATAGAGGTTTGGAAAAAGATGATTCAAAGATACCGTCTATAACAAAGAATTTGTTTGCTGTTCTTTCCTTAATATCCTTGATGGCCATTTTCTCTTCTTTTATGATTTTTGTTACATTAATCCGGCTATTCAAAACCGAAGTTCATACAGAACTAGATAGTTTTGGATTGAAAATTCATGCCGGAGGAGCATTTTTGGGGCTTCTGTGCTTTGAAGTTTCATTAGCTTTCATCTCTTTCGGACTATGGGGTGGTCCCATTTGGTGTAATAGATCACAAAGAAGTAGTAAAAGTACTCCAGAACTTGATGATACTACCTTAAGCTATGATGACGATCTATATGATAATTATTACGAAGATCATGCTGAAAACAGTAAAATAGATTCAAGTGATGAATCGGAATCAGTACTGAACCCCTTTGATAGCGAAAATAAGGTATCGACTGCAACTGAAACATCAACACTTCGACCAACAAAAAATTTTTCTAAAAAAAACAGTTATAACCCACTATTAAAATTTAAACGGAAGCCACCTGCTCTCCCTATCGAAGATCACGAGCTGATACCAATGTCTCCAATTCTCATGGATCATATCTTGAAGATAAGCGCTTCTTCTCCAAAGGGCGCAACATGAAAGGGTGCGAGCCATCAACAGCCGACACAAAATACCCGTCGTGGGTTTCGTTTCTTTTACAAAAAGGGATATATGAGTCTGTTCATTCTTCCATTTGTTATTAGGCAATATATTCATCTTTGCTTACAGATATACCATTGATATATAAATATCTTCCTTTCAGAAATTCATATTAAGACTATAAAGATGCCTCCACTTGGTCCATTTGATGGAAGTGCTATTGCTGTTAAATCAGAGAAACCCTCTTTTTTCACTGATCCAGAAGATGAATATGAATATGATAATAATAACTTTTTTAATATATCACAAAAATCAGGTAAAATAAGTGGAGACAGCGAGAAAAATGTTGGTAACAATCCTTTTCTTCGACTGTCAAATAAAATTTCAAATTCAGACACTTCTTCACCGTGGTTGAACCTTAGTGAAAAAAAGGTCATTCAATTTGGTTCTGACAATAATTTTAATAACTTGGGGACAAGAGAGCCTTTTTTTACTTCAAATTCAAATTGTTCCATGGAAAAAAGTGTTCATTCTAATGCAAGACGTTATAATATGACTAGCAATGTGAACTTTAACAAATCAGTTAATAACAGTACTAGCTCGAGCACATGCGTTAGTAATTTAGAAGATAATAAAGTTAACAAAAACGACTCTAGTGAACCAGCTCCAGCAACAATTGTGGATTCTAATTCAAATAAAGGTGAAGAATTTTATACTTTTAAGGAAATATACAGACTAGAATTTGCTAGACGCCAATTGAAGATTAGATCGTATTATAAAGCTTTTAAAATTTTTTCATTTATAGCATTTCTGTTGTTTTTCCCTTCTATTTTGACAATTATAATGGAGTGCTCATGCATGTCATCATCAAATTTTTGTTTACCAAGGTTTGAACTTCAAACCTCGGGGCTTGTTCTTACAAATGACAACGTTTTAAATTTTGCTGAAACTTTTAAACTGAAAAAACCACGTAATAATGGCGATAAGATGGAGGTAAAAAGTAAATCATTATCAATGATTGGATCATTTTTTAAAACCTTGTCAGGAATGGTTTTAGATTCTGAATTTGAAGATGATTTAATTAGCGATGGACTAGGTAAAATATTTGAGAATTCCAATAGAGTTATTTACAAATTTAGCCATTTAGGATTTTGCAAAGAGATTGAAGAGAAATTAGGAAAGTCAATAAAATGCCATTCATATTTAGGTTTTGGTATTGATATACCAAGTGTTTTAGTTAAAGATTTGGCCTATGAGTTGAGTGTTAGAGAAATTGACAGCGATCCTGAAGAAGTCTCTAACGTATTTATTTCAAATTATAGGGAATTAGTTGAAACATTCAAAGACCCCGAATATTCTAATAATCAATATTTTTTTGCCGGATACTTAAGCTCGATAATGAGCCAGATAATCGGATATTTGTCACTTTTACAATTTTTACTTGATTTCGTTGCATTAATTTTATGCATTATTATATCATTAAACTTAAAAGGTAAGGAAATGGAAAACAAAAAAGATAAATGGACGGTCATTGATGAAAAAAGAGAAGTTAAAAATACTAAATCCAATGAAAACAAATTTGTTTATAATTGCTTATTTGTTTCAAATTTATTATTATTTTTTTCAGTTACTATAAAAGTTGGTTCTATAATTTATGAAATATTTTATTTGAACCAATTTGCCAAAAATTATCAATGGGGCTTGATTGAAGGTATTAGATTAATATCAAGTGGTACAGTCCTCGATATGATTAATATTGTTACTCACCTCTTTATTATGATTAGCATATCATTTGCATTGTTGACCAAGCCTTGGATTGTAAAGATTATTATCTAATTATCAAAGTATGATCATTTTTTATACGATATATAGTAAACATAATTATAAATTGTTAATACTTTAAAACTTAAGACTTAAAACATGAAATTTAAGATCCAAAAGCTAAAACATAGCCTAAACTTTAAACAATGAGACATCAGGTTTTTCGGTTATTCTGTAATCCCAAGCACTGATACATTCACAATTAAATCCATTACCAATAATACCATCTGCGACTAAACTCAAAGACGCCCCAAACCAGTTACCCCATAACGGTCTATTTAGAGTTGTACCACTATTGGTATTAAAATCTGCACTTTCGCCTAATTTATTTCTACCGCTTTCATCGAATCGGACTTTTAAATGGGCAAGAATTACATATTGTCCACCACTAACTGAAGCACCAGGAGCCGTTGAGGGTATCAAATGGGTATCAAAACTAGTTACTTGATGTTGGGATAAGGGCAAGGTTGACCATAGCTGCTGAAACTGTTGTTTGGATCCGAATGGTTGACCATTTATTATTATTCTTGGTTGTTGATGTAATTGTGGTAGTATTGAATCTACCGAATTGGGATTAGAATTTAAATTTGGATTTGAGTTTGAATTCAATTGAGAATCGAGACTGGATAAAACTTCATTTAAAAAGGGTTCTATAGAAGATGTGGAATCTGGAGGTAAGTGTGGGTTATTATTGTTCACGTTCATTGTTTTCTAGGACAGTATTAAATGGTTTTCATAGTCATGAAAGCGCAAAAACCGATTTTTTATGGATGTGAAAAAATTCTTCATAATAAAGACATGGATTCTACTTACTCACCCACACTTTCAAAAAAAAAAGGGAAGATTTGTTCCACTTAATGGTTAAAACACCACAGTTTATTAGTTTAATAACATTAAATCTGTTACGAGAAAATTAATATATTCCACAATGCTGTTTTGAGTCCTTTAAAGCTTAACTTACTCGACCAGGCCTCGTTAATGAAAGGCATTCGGATAGATTGTGGCTGTCAGTTAAATTTCCTGGGCGAGGAATTTCTTCCTCTCTTTCGTTATCTTTAAAATTATTACTAATTGATTATTTATTTAAACTACTTCGAATAGTATTTCTTTTACACTATTCTTTATATACTTTTCTTAAACATTTGCAAGATGTCTGCTATTGAATATAAACACGAAGATCTTATTTCTGATAGAGGAAAGAACAGAAAACTGGTTCATTTTTGGCAAGATACCCCAGAAGGAACTAAGGTCCATCCGAATCCAATTCAGTTGGTCGGTGGTTTACCAAACCATCAATTCTTCCCTATTGATACAATTGATGTTAATTTAAAGAACAAACCATTTGAATCTGCCTATGATAAAGATATTGAACTTGGAAACTTGGATAAATCCTTAAAGGCTTCGGAATTACAGGATGATTTTGATGATCTTAACAAATCGAAGACAAAAAAATATAAAAAAAATACTTTTACAACAGAATCTGTTTCTTCAGATGCAGCTAAAATTGACTTGAAAAATAGTTTACAATATTCTGATGTTGACGGTTTATCCCAATTACAAGTTCAAATAACTGATTTTGTTAAAAGAGTTGTTAAACCGATTAATGAAAATTGGAAAGCGATTTTAACCTTAGGTGGTGCAGATGGTGTTTCTAAATCTTTTGATATTTTAGTGAACCCAGGTGATACTGTTTTGTTTGAAGAGTTTACTTTCATTCCTGTCTTGAATGGTTTACGTGAAAGGGGTGGTATCCCGATTCCAATCAAACTTTCTAAGATTTTTTCGAATCAGATCCCAATCTTTGATTACTATGAAGAACTATCAAATATGTTAAGAAATTGGACTGAATTATACCCAGGGTTGCCAAAACCTAAGGCATTGTATACTATTCCAAATGGTCACAATCCATTAGGTTTGGCACAGTCTTTTGATCATAAGAAAAAAATTTATGAGTTGGCAGAAACTTATAATTTTATGATTATTGAAGATGAACCTTATTCGTATTTAAATTTTACTAAAATTGATGAAGAACCTAATTTTAAATTAACAAATGATGAATTTGTTAAATCATTAAATAAATCTTACACAACACTAGATAAATCTGGTAGAGTCATCAGAGTTGAAACTTTTTCGAAGATTTATGCACCAGGTTTAAGACTTGGATTCGTTGTTGCACATGAAAGAATTATTCAGTTAATTAAAGGTGCCTCTGCAATTTATACTAGATCACCAAATGGATTTTCTCAAGCATTCCTTAATAATACAATCATTCAATTAGGTGGTGTAGAAGGCTGGATTCATTGGATCACACTTGTTAGAAATGAATATTTAATTAGAAAAAATGCAATGGTTTCCAAACTGCTAGAATCTGAAGCTGGTAAAAAAAATTATTTGAAAGTTATCGATCCAAATTGTGGTATGTTTGTTTCATGTATTATTAATTTTGAAGCAAATTCAAAATTTGATGGTCAAGATTATAAAAAACTAATGAACGAATTATATATCAAATGCCTAGGAACAGGTGTTTTGGTTGTTTTGGGCGGTAATATGTCTGTTGATAATTCATTTTCGGCAGAAAGATCAAATTTTATTCGTATGGCAATAAGTTATGCTGATGATGTTGAAATTTTGGAAGAAGCCTCAGAAAGATTATCAAAGGCGGCAATTGAATTGTTCGAATCTTGATTGATATTTATACTCTTATTTAAACTTAAAATATAATATCAAATAATTAAAATTTTAACATTTTGAATAGAAATAATTAATACTTGAAATTACAATAAAGTAAAAAATGATTAGGATTTTGAATTAAATATGTAACAGTCAACTTGAAATTTGAATTAAATAAACAGAATAAATTACACTCGAAAATTTAAGTTCACAATATAACAAATAATTGAATTTTAAAAATAGATAAGCAAGCGTACAAATTAAAAGGTTATAACTAAATTCCTTTTTTTTCTCCAGAATCATCACCTAAATTAACACGGTGGATTTCAATTTCGGAATTACCATTCGAATCATTATCACTAGCTGTTTGGATGAAATCAATTTCACCAGGCACATCTTCGTCGTCAAACTTACCATCGCCAACAATAGCTTTTGATCCCTTATGTTCCCTATCCCAACTTTCAAGCTCACTATTTGGAACTTTAATCACCTTATGACCACTTTCTCCATTTTCCAACTGGTAAAAGTCAACTCTGTGCTGATATCCACCAATTTTCGGCAACAAGAATTTCCAAACAACATAATATAACGCACATAATATAAATAATCCGATGGTTGTTATAGGATATGCCGCATAAAAGAAGCTCACATCAGAGCCAATCAATGTACCCTTTGGTGGAACAAATGCCATTATAATGACGAATAATGCCCATAATAAAACAATCACTAATAGAATTGTTGGAATATGGAATTCTCTGTAACCTAAACCAAGCTTCTTTCTATCCCTACGCAGTTTAAACAAGCCTACAGCTAGGAAAACATTGAAGATATAACCCGAATAAGAACCCATATCAACAATAAAATTGTAAGCATCACCTGGTGGAGGAGCAAGTAAGACAATCAAGTTGACAATAAAAGTAACAAATATTGGAAATATCGGCGTTCCAAATGGTCTAACACTAGTCCAAAGTCTTGGAAATGGCAAAACACCTTGTCTACCACATTCTCTTAATGCTCTAGAATGTGAAATGTAAACTGTTAACAAATGGCCATATGCTGAAAGTGCAACAAATGCACACATGGCATTAACTGCACTTTGAGTTTCAAATATCTTCTCGAAGTAAACAGCTGCAATTAAGTTGCCACTTTCTTTAATCTCATCAATATTACCAATACCAGCATAGTATGCAGTAACACAAAGGATATAAAGAATGAAAATGAAAAATAAAGTAAATGGAACAAAATATTTGTAAGTCTTAATGGTATTTTTTGGATGAGTTTCAGCGACCACTGCAAACGCATAAGGAGTACCACCGAATGAGAAAACAACTTTCAAAATGGCATTACTAATAGAATTACCATCTGTTGTTGTGCCTTCCCATGCATTTTTAAAAATAGAGTGATCTTTAGGAGCCTTGGTTGTGCCAGCTAGTGCCGCAAATCCAGAAAATGCGATAAACAAAACAAAAATAACTTTAGCAAACCCTATGACACTGTTAATTCTCATTGCAACTTTAGTGTTTACAGTTGTCATTATTGCAGCCACCGCCAACGATGCCACACCCAAACCTCTGATTTCCCAAGCTGTTGCATCATACCCAGCTGCTTTGTAAATGTAGTTTGCAAAAGCAGAGGCAGATGAAGTTGAAAATGATAGAATAACAGTAACGGCAGCATATAGGACTGGAATAAAAAAATCAGGCTTAGGAAAAGCTTGCTCAAGGTAAGCAACTTCTGCACCTGATCTTCTTCTGAAATAAGTGACATATTCAACGTACATGAAGACTTGAAATAAAGTAACAAGAAAACCAACAACCCAAAACACATATGATGCGCCAACAGATCCTAAAGATGTTAAAACAGATGCAGGGGTTGCAAAAATACCAGTACCAATGACACCCTGGATAATCAAATAGAACGCAGATAGATATGTGACACTATGTCCTAATGGTGACTTTTTTTCGACTGGAGCACCATTTTCGTCTAAAACATTTTCATCATAAGATTCAAGGTCTGAATCACCTAACTCCGGGGTTTTTTCAATACCGAAGACCACAGATAGAAAACCTTCTTTAAAACTATTCAAAACAGAAGCCATAATTATATGTGAATAGCAAATTATTTCTACGTTTTAATTCAACAATCAACCAACTCGAGAGCTGATTTCAAGGTATTTATATCGATAGCTCAAACTGTGGTTATGATTTTCCACATTATACTGTGTGAAAAAAAAAAACCATATCCGATACTGCTCAAGACAGCAAATGCATAAAATTATTCATCAGAAAATAGAAAAAATCATGATGGCTTTTCTGGGACGCCACAATATATACTAGATTTCGTTTAAAAAGGGGGCTCTAATGTGTATGCAATAGAACTCGCATATTTTTTCGAACAAATTAATCAATGCCGTGTTTGACAGATGACACCATTGCCGAAATTTACGGCAGAATTAATAATTGTATCCACATATACTGAAATTGTAATTGAACCACAGAAATATAAATAAATCTGGTAATGGGCGAAGTAGAATTGCCTTTTATGATTATCTTAGAATATGGTGTACGGGAGTATATTATTTTGTCAAAGAAAAAAAGAAAAATCGCTACGTTTCTATGGAGAAAAAAAAACTGATTTTTCAGATTTTGAATTAACCAGTAAGCGGATATTATACATAAGTGGAAATATATACAAAATACAATAGCATGTTTGGTCCTTTTAGAGCTTCTCTTGTGAATTTAGGTGGTCTTCTATGGAAGAGATCTTGGAGACTATCACCAGCACAAAAATATAGACAAAGAAAAAGAATGCAACAAGTTGATGCTAACATTGAAGCATTATTTGAAGGTTTAAAAGCTAATGATATGTCAGCAAAAAGAGTTGATGATTTAATGTTGAACTTCCCAAAGGAAAAAGATATGGCACCAAGAAATAAATATACAGTTTTCAATAAACATGCCAGAGGTTATAGAAAAGGTGTTCATTTTGTTCCAAAATGGACTAAGTTATCATTAAGAGATAACCCAGACAACTTTTAAGTAAATGATTAATTCACCTGTATATATAAAAATTTATCATAATTTACAATATTTATTTTGATCGACATAAAAATACACTCTATAAGAAATACATAATTTGATAGGTTTTTAATTTATAATGTATCCCAAATATAATTGGTAATAAAATATTCACTATACGTATCATCAATTTTTAATACACTAACCTTGTTTTTATTTTTATTCAAAATTAATACTTCCCTTTTATCAAAATTCAGTTTCAAACCTAGCGATTCATATAATTTTAGTTTGATAATTTTAGCACGTTCACTAACGATTTCAGGATCTTTTTCTATGTTTTCCGGTTGATCTTCATCATTTGATAATGGTTTCAACTTTAATTGCTCTAACTCATTATCTAATTCATCCAATTTTTTTAAATCTTGATTATAAGATAATTTTGAAGAATTTAATTCCATATTTAATGATGTTAAGCTCCTAGCAGTTTCGAAAAGTTCATTTTCAAATCTCATTAATTCAGTTTTAGTAGATTTTAGCCTAGTCGAAGATTTTAATTCTTTAATACCAGATAAAATATTTTCTAGCTGCCTCTTCTGTTCCTGTAGTTTGTCATTATAGGAATCCAAATTTTGGTTTCTTAATGTATCTAATTGATTTAGTTTATTATTTATAGCGTCAATCAAATTTAAATCATTTTGCAAATCAAACACAGAACGTGTTTCGGAAATAGAACTACCCAAAGACTCCATTATCTAATTAATCGAGATTAAAGAATAAAAGGACAAGATTTTTTTAAACTTCGTTATATATATATATGCGGAAATGTAAACAAGGTATCAGAAAATGTACGGAGTGAATCGACGCAAAATCGACGCAGGACTGGTTTCCATACTTGTGTGGAACCACCATTTTTTCTCATTTTGAACTTTGATTTTAGCATAACTTCAGTCGATTTAATAAGTTTTTCTTTATTATCTAGAAAAAATATAACATAACATGGACAGAAAAAGAATTGAAGGCCTTCCTGTTTGGATGCTAACTCCAAAGGAGGAAAAGGAAGTGTTTGAGGAATACATTCAGGAAGTATACAAAGAATGTGACGATTATGTCAAGGCTTTTTCAGCCTGTGAGCAAATGACAGGTTTTGGAGTTTTTTTTAAATGCAGAAAGGAATCAAAGGCTATGAAATCCTGTGTTCAATCACATTACAGCCAGGAATTTGTTGATGAAGTTAGAGATAAATACATTGAAAAAAAAATTGCATTTAGAAAAAATTTAGAAGAAACCGAACAGGCTGCAAAGAAGAACAGCAAATAAGAGCATGTAACTTGCGTTGTTTGTTTTAGAGAAATAATAAAAAAAGAATTATAATAGGACAAGTTATTAATTCACTGTATATATGTATACGAAACGAGGTATAGATGTTTAATCGAAGAAACAATTAAATAGCATTAATGGTATTGTAGTTTTACAAAAATTAGGGGACTGCGACTGCGACTGCAGTTATGACATTAGTGCATCATAACATTATGACACGATTGCTGAAACAGTTTAGTGAATGATGTAACCAGTTGATCCCTTGATTATGTAATTGACTTGTCTTTCTTATCACTTACACCGTGACCTTTATTACTAAGAATTACTGTAGTAAACTTTACATCATCCAAGGTTGAGAGGGGGGAGGAAATCTTACACTGTAGATTCGAGCAACAAAAGGTGGAGAGCTGACTTTAGCAATCATGTCTCTTGGCCCATCAGAAACTATAAAAATTGTATGTTATCCACTCCAGAATAGATACACGTTAGAACAGTATCATTCAACCAAAACAAGCAAAATTTCAAAGACAACTATAACTACAGCTACAGCTACAACTACGATTACAATTACGACCACTAATTAAATTAAATCATTATAAAAAAAAAACATGTCTTCATTTCTAGACCGTTGGCTATATAGAAGCCCTACGACGCATAATGGGGGTAATAAGTTACAGAATACAGGTTCTAAGTATAACAGAGACACAACACTAACCAGTTCAGGTCAATACACAAACTACTACACACCAGCTGATGGCAATGAAAGCGGTGAAAAAACCACGCCAAATTTAAGAAATGTTCCTTGGGCTTATTATAGGGAGTGCAAAACTGGAAATGCAGCCATTATAACTGCTGAAGAAAATTTAAAAGATAAACAACAAAGAAGGGGTAGTTCTAGTAGTGACAGCTCTGTTGAGAGTAACACGTACTAGCAAATTGACTTGATTTATTTTTCTTGACTCACTCTGCTACTCCATAACGACACTTTACTTCACTTTACTTTACTTTACTTTACTTTACTTTACTTTACTTTACTTTATTTCTATTTTTTTGTTTGTGTTCTGAATTTGCCGTAATTAAGGACTTATTGTTGACTTTATGACTTTATCTTTACTATTTATTTCTAAATACTAAATTTGTTTTCTAGCTTATATCTACATCGTTGCGATGGACAAATGTAATATGAAAAAAAGAAAAATTAAAAAAAAAAAAGAAAATAAATTTTGTACGCGTCTAAGCCCTTTGATTACGTAAAGCATAAATTTTAATCAGTGTTATATTGTAACTTGAACTTTTTAATCATCATCTGGTTCATTGGATCTGTTGAGCTATCGCCATATTTTACTCTGTATTTGCCATCAGTTTTATATATTTAACAAGGTGTTTTTTTATGATCAATAATGGGCAATAAAGAAGAATTTATACCTCCTAGAATCTTGTTGTCTCAACCCACGGTTAATGATTCATCTGGTAATAATGATAATGTTGAAAATAACCATCCTCACACAAACTCTTTCCATGATATTGCAATTGGGCCACTAGTGTCATCATCATCGTCGTCATCATCATCGTCGCCATCATCATCATCATTATCCCTTAATCCTTATGCTTCTTTAAATAAATCTCAATCTTTAAAGAGCCCAAGAAAAAGGTCCATATCAGCAAATAGACTTTCGTCACATTCTTTATCGACCCACGAACCCCACAACGATACATCATCACTTCTAACCATAAAGTCAAAAAATTCAAATGTGAAAAAACGTAGAAATTCAAAGGATTCAATGAGTAGTTATTCAATTTTTAGGTCGGATGATGAGGATTATCCTATTGATTCAAATTATGCTCAGCATAAAATCTCAAGCAGATTATCAATTCCAATGGTTAAAAAAAAGCCGAATTTGAGTCCCTTACTTATACCTACAGCAAATTCAAAAAATTCGTCAGCGTTACAAACTCCAAAATCTTCGAAATCTGGAGGTTTATTACCAAATGTCGATGGCTTAAAGAACGATGATGATGTTGAGGATTTATCTTACTTTTTAGATGAAGCATTATCAAACAGTGCATGGATGCCAACTAAAAGTGCTCAGTCACCACTTAAAAAATTAAATACCTCTCAAGTTTCAATAAACTCTTCATTACATAATTTAAGGAAAAGAAAAAAACCACCCGTTTCTGGTTCAATTTCTGTTTCAGATATCGACTTGGAAGAAGGTAGACATAACCATCAATATAAAGAAAATATTAAGCTAAATGATTTAAACTATAATTTGCCGACAATCAACTCGGTGCAATATCTGGATGGATTGGAGTTTTCTTCTCAAGGAAATACACCTGATATTAATCAATCCCCCTCATTTGCTGCTGCAACTGGTAACAATTTGGATAGACTAGAACCAATAGAACCAAGCAAATCAAAAAGAAAATCAGTTACGTCGATGAGCAAAGGTAAAACTTTTGCTAAAGCGTTTCAAAAAATTTCAAATATGGTTAATGCAGATGAAGGTAATATTGAGGATAATGATGATGACAAAGACGATAACGGGAACGAAGATGGTGATGAAGTCGATGATATTTCAAGCGAGGATGGAAACAAGGATTCGGTTTCAAATATCGTTGAAATGGGTAGTATATCATCTAATGGGGACGACGAGTATATTAACATGGAATTTGGCTCAAACGCCATAGATGATGATATTGAATCTATTGCTACCACATATTATCAAAAACTTGAGAATAATAAATTAAATGAAACTACGATCACAGCTAATGCTACTGTACAGCCATTTAATTTACTAGATCCATTTGGTGATAATCATAATATTGAAGGAACAATTGACAGTCAGTCCGAAAGTGTGCACAATGTACAGGAAGAATCATCATCATATGGTAAAAGTGAAGCAAATTTATTTGGTAAATCCCTTAGGTATTTTAGCCCTGATTCAAGAGTTAGAAAATTTTGTTATGTTTTAGTTACAAATTCTCTATTTAATCAGTTTTTTACATTTTTAATTGTCACTCAAATCATGCTCTTAACTATTCAACAATGGGATGTAAAGCGTGGTTATGTTT
The DNA here is from genome assembly GCA_030580115.1 of Kregervanrija pseudodelftensis. Taxonomy (NCBI): domain Eukaryota; kingdom Fungi; phylum Ascomycota; class Pichiomycetes; order Pichiales; family Pichiaceae; genus Kregervanrija; species Kregervanrija pseudodelftensis. Next base: position 104,215 of record JAKTSJ010000016.1, read on the forward strand.
ATAATCATGGATATACATATCTTGATTGGATTCTGTTTGTTTATTATGTGTTCTATACAATTGAAATGATTATGAAAATAATTGCATTTGGCTTATATGATGATTCACAAACTTTCATCGCATTGAAATTACAAAAACATAAAAGCTTGCTTAAAATTTATTATTCAAAGTGGAAAAAACAAATAGGCAAAAGTAATTTGTTTGGTTCAAAAAGATTTTATAGGACTTTTAAAAAAAAAAGCGATATTAACAATGAAGATTATCAGTCTAAAAGAAATCCATTTTTATCAGAACAAGAAATATTACAACAAAAAACTGTTGAGTCTGATGATCCCAGGGTTACAAATGAACCCATCCATACTGTTACAATTGACAATCCATCATCGAAATCTCGCCTTCACAGAGCATATATTAGAACAAGTTGGAATCAAATTGATTTTATTTCTATCTGTTGTTTTTGGGTTTCATTCTTTCTGTCGTTAAATATGACAGATATTGGAAAATATCAGGTGTTCAGATCGTTAATGTGTTTAAAAATCTTAAGAATGTTAAATATTTCAAATGGAACTAGAACAATATTGAAGAGTTTAAAGGATGCGGCATTACAATCTCGTCAAGTTTCTTTGTTTTTGGTTTGCTTTTGGATATTATTTGGCATTATTGGTGTTGAATCTTTTAAAAGTTCATTACGTCGTCAGTGTGTTTGGACGAACCCGTCCAACGAATCCGACACATTTATAAATACTTTTCAATTTTGTGGTTCATATCTTGATCCGCTCACTAGGAAGGCTTTGCCTTATATTAATTCAGATGGAACAAGTTCCACACGTATTAAAGGATTCACTTGCCCTGTTAATTCCAAATGTATCACTGGTGAAAACCCTTACGGTGGGAGTATATCCTTCGACAATGTTGCTCAATCAATGGAACTTGTGTTTGTTATTCTCTCTGCTAATACTTTCACCGATTTGATGTATTATGCAATGGATAGTGATTCAATGGTGTCGTCATTGTTCTTTATTATCTGTATCTTTATTTTAACAGTTTGGTTATTAAGTTTAATTGTGGCAGTTATCATTAACTCATATACTGCTCAGGCAGAAAAGCAAAAATTAAAAAAAGAGGAAGGAATAGAACATTTTTTGAAGACATGTCAACACCATTATAACAATTTTGTTGCGGATTCTAAACTTATCCAACAACTACAAAAATTTAACTTTGTATTTGTAACTCTTATCCTGGTTTCTTTTATTCACAATTGTACTAAATCATCGAACATGACTCATGACTCATTGAGAAGCTATAACCGGTTTGATTTTATTATAAGTATTATTTTATTGATTGAAATTGTTATAAGGTTTGGTGCCTTTGTTTTGGCACACAATTGGAGAATTTTTTTTTATTCAGCTTTCAACTGCATTGATCTATTTCTTGCTATTTCTACCTTGGTAATCAGTTTACCTCCAACCTATGAACGGATGGATATTACTGCATATGGTTGGTTTTCTTTTTTTAGTATTTCAAGATTCTATAGGGTTGTAAAATCATTCAACTTTTTGAAACATGCATGGGCGTCTGTTTTTACTAGATCAAAACCATTAATTGAATTATCACTTTTCGGTACCCTAACTATATATTTAGTGAGTATTATCATGTCCAGGTTATTTGAAGGTATAGTCTCAGAATCTGAGCTTGCAGATGGTGATCAATGGATTATGCATAATTTACCAAATTGTTTGATTTCTTTGTATATCATTACTTCCACTGAGAATTGGACTACCATTTTATATACAACTCAAGAGCATGCAAGCAATACTTTCACTAGGTTTTGTGTGGCCGTTTATTTACTAATGTGGTTTTTGTTTTCTAATACTGTCTTGTTGAGTATTTTCATTGCCATTATTACCGATAACATGGGTGTTCCAGAAATTGAAAAGCGTCACAAGCAAATTAAACACTTTTACAAACAGTGTGTTACAAAATTAAAAAACGATGAAAATCAAGGCTTTTTTGATTTAATTCGTTATAAATTAAATAAAACATCTAGTCTCAGTAGCGAGTTTTCAACTGAAGAAATGGTCAATAGAATGAAAATACTAATGAGACAAAATAATGAAATTGGTTTAGAAGATGATGAAGATGATGAATATGAGAAAAGAAGTTTAATAGGCACCTTTTTTCATTGCTGTTTTCAGAGATTGAAAGGTGTACCATTTTATGAAGAAGCACAAGTGGGAGTAGCTTATCTTTGGAAAAAATATAAATATAAAAAAAATCAAAGTGGAATGGAGGCCGATTTTGATGATCAGCAAAATAGATCCACTTCCATGAATCAAATTAACAATGAAGACTCAAATATTTTGCAGAATCAAGAATCAAATACATCTGGAATTTTTGGAAATGATAATCAAGAGCATCATAGATTATTATTTTCTACTTTTGATAAAAGGAAGAATCAAATTGATAGATCTTTGTACATTTTCCCAAACGATAATGCAATCAGAAGATTTTGTCAGAAGCTGGTTTCTCCATCTTCAGGTAAAAGAATTGAGGGAGCCACGCCGATACCATGGGCAAAGCATCTTTTTAGTATAGTTATGTTTATTGCGTCTGTTGTTGTTGTTATCTTAGCTTGTTATCTCACTCCATTATATCGTGAACAACATAATTTAAATAATGGCTACTATCATTGGACCGTTTACCAAGACACTGTCTTCATGTCTCTATTCACTATTGAGTTTTTAATTAAGATTATAGCAGATGGGCTTTTGTTTGGTAATACAGCTTATAGTAAATCAACGTGGAACAAACTGGATTTTATTGTGTTAATATCTTTTTGGGTTACATTTTTATCTGTTATTTTGGGTAATTATTCATTACTTATTACTTTTGGGGCATTGAAAGCATTAAGAGGTTTTCGTTTGTTGACAATTACCAAGGACTCCCAGCATTACTTTGAAATTGCTATTATTTCTGGTGCTCGAAAGATTTTCACCGCTGCATTTATTTCCTTATCTTTGTTGATTCCATTTTCACTTTGGGGTTTAAATATTTTTTCTGGTAGATTATCTTACTGTCTTGATGGCGTTTCAAATAGTAGTAATTGCTCCTTAGAATATTCTAATAATGTCTATAGTTGGGAGGTTTTAAGCCCAAATGTTTACACTGAGCCAAATTTACATTTTAACACTTTCCGTAGTTCTATTGAGTCATTATTTGAAATTGTTTCACTTGAGGGTTGGACAGATTTATTAGCTAATGTTATGAACATCTCAAAATATGGTGAACCACCTAAAATATTTGCTTCCCCAGGTAATGGTGTTTTTGTTACCATTTTTAATTTTGTCTCCATTGTTTTGATTTTGAATTTATTCATATCTGTTATTATTAATAATTATTCGATTCAAACAGGTATTGCATATTTAACCGAAGCCCAGCATAGTTGGTATGAAGTTAGGAGAGTTTTAAGCCAAGTTAAACCGTCAAAAAGAAAGAATGAGAATGAATTAGGCAAATTTCAGCATAAAATTTATAATCAGTTGATTCAGAAAAATGGTGTATGGACAAAAGTGATTGCCCTTCTATTGATTGCTCATCTTTCTTTATTATTAGCCGAAGTGTATCCATTTAAACCAAGAAATGAGAGTATTAGATCTGGATTTTTCATCATAACCACGTTCGGTTTATTTTTACATATGCTTCTTTTACAATATGCTTTAGGGACGAAGCTATTTTATGCCAACAACTGGAATACATATAGAATATTGATTGTTTTTATTTCGCTAGTTCTAAGTTGTGTTTATCAAGCCTTTCCCGCAGCTGATGCTTTCACTAACATTTATAAAGCATTTTTAGTTTCAATTCTGTTTTTTATTATTCCAGAGGTAGATACATTAAATCAATTATTAAAGTTTGGATCGGCTGGGTTACCATCATTAGTTTCCTTGATTTACACATGGCTGGTTCTATTTATAGTTTTTGCCATTGCTTTGAATCAACTTTTTGGCTTGACTAGATTAGGGGACAATACAAGTGGTAATTTAAACGCACGCACAGTTACCAAAGCATTAATTATGTTATTTAGAAGCAGTTTTGGTGAAGGCTGGAACTACACCATGATGGATTTTGCAGTCTCTAAACCATACTGTTATGATGCAGGGTTTGGTAAATCCGATTGTGGTAATCAAACTGTAGCATTGTTTTTATTCATTGTTTGGAATATCCTTTCCATGTATATTTTCCTAAACATTCTGATTTCTGTTGTTATCAATAACTTTAGTTATGTTTTTCATGGTTCTAGTCCTCATAAACTATTAACTAGAGATGAAATTAGAAAATTCAAAATTGCCTGGAACAAGTATGATCCGTATGGTACTGGTTTTATTTTAGTTCAACAACTACAACCTATGTTAAGTTCCCTAAATGGTGTTTTATCCTATAAAATATATGGTGAACATTTTTCTATTCCTAGAATCACAAAAGTGTGGATCAAACAAAATGGTGATAGTCCGTATGATATAGAATTAGATTTTAAAAGATTGGATGAGGTCTTTGCATTAATTAATTTCAAAAAGGTTAAATCAAGAAAATTTAGATTCAATCGTCTTGTTTTGGAGGCGGTATTGACTTCAGTTGAAACCGAAAATGGTCGTCGTATAAGGTTTAATGATTTATTATTGCAAGTGGGATATTATTCGAGGTTTAGAGATAGTACGTGTTTGAAGTTGGAAGATTTCTTGAAGAGATCTGTGCTACTTAAAAAAATTAACCAGGAATTGAGAAATAGAAAAGTTTACTCTACTATTCAAATGGTTGTCACTAGGTTACGTTATAAAATATACGTGAAAGATACCAATATTATTGCCAGTATTGATAGTAGTGACGACTATGAGAAAAAAGCTATCAAGGACAACGTATGTGTGCTGATCACAGGTAAGGATATTCCCTTTGGCTCTTCTGATGTTTGGCAACAAAATGAAGATCCGTTTAATCCATTCAATCCATTTAATAATGATCAGTTATACAGATCTGTTTCTAAGAACAGTCTGAACCCTTTTAGTGATGACAATGCAGCTTTGAATAATTCCAGTAGAGATAGCATGTCTTCTGGCGTCGCTTTGTAGACGATGACTTAAAACTACTGCGTCTTTTTATTTTATTTTTTACATTTTAGTTTGCATATATAAATAATAAAAATTGATTAAATTAAAAGTTTAATTCCTTTAAATGAAAGTTAATGCCAGAACAAAATTATCGACGTAGAAAAGTAAAAACCCTAAGTAAAAAAAATTTAATCCACCACCATATCATTCAAACCTAGGTCTTCATTTTCTTCATGGGTCCTTTGATAGTTCTCAATCTTCATATTAGGATCCGGATCAGGAGCATAAACATTTTGAATATAAGAAGATGCTAAAGGATCTTCCATCTTAATAGTAAATTTGATCTTACCAGCAATGGCATCATCAAGTTTATCAAAAAATGAATTCCATCTATTCTTAGTTGCAATATCCATAGAATCTGATGTTTGTGTGAAAACTCTAGAATGTAATTCATCACGAACTTGTCTTAGTAAACCTTCAATTGTTGTGAAACGACCTCCCAATGTTCCAGGCGTCAAATCCAAGTCCAATTCTGGAATTGCCATACCACAAGTTTCAGATTTTAAGATATCACGAGCTAAATCTTCTGGATCATCACAAAATAATGAAATTTTACTACCGTGATCTGGAATTGCGCCACCAGTTTTAACTTCATTGGATTTATAACCACAATGATCACAGACTGTTGACATAATAACAACATCCTTGAAATGTGGAATATTGACAATCTTCATGTGTGTTTCACATGGAGCATAACAACCAGAGCAAGTTGCGCGGAAAGTTTCGACCTCATTAGCAAAATTTTCAATTTCAGACTGATCAGAAAGTAAACCTGTAGCTCTTGGATTATCATTTCCTTCATGTTGATCATGAGCTGATACCAACTTATTGGCCTCCTCTTCCTTTTGCTTTTTAATTTGCTGCTCACGGTAAGCAACTTCATCTTCGGAAATCAAACCTAATTGAACATTCTGGGCCGGAGTCCTTGGATATTTAACACAACTCCATTTATGTTGCGGTTCGCCTGGAAGGTACTCAATCCATGAATTTCCCGCTGGATCATCGAGAACTAGTGTTAATGGTAGGGTGTCAGGTTCACAATTGATGTATTTTCTAACTTTGATAACGTATTCCTCAATTTTTGCATATATTTCCGGTTGAGATTCTTTTCTATGCGGTTGCTCCATTTCTAAGTTGTCGACCATTTCGGTAAGCAACCCTTCTGGCGTTATTAATTGGCCTCTTTGTGGCGGGATTTCAATATCCAACTCAACAAATTTACAAGAGCAGGAATCCGATTTAACAACTTGTCTATTGAAGTCATCCTTATTTTCAATTTTTAAGGTGTACCTAGCACCTTTTTCTTGAATTTCAGAAGCTGGTTGGATTTCGCAGTTTTTAAATCCACAATGCGGGCATTCAAAAGACATTAAAACAATTTCTTTAAAATAAGGAATGGAAGTCAAAAGTAATCTAGTAACACCAGTCTTACCACATTGCATACATAAAGAATCAAGTTCTTGAACCGGATGGCCCTCTGCATCTTCTGCACCTGTTTTTCTTAGACCTTGGTCATCTTCAGTTGTTTCATCCGTTTGTTCGGCAACTTGGCCAACCGGAGTAAATAAGCTCTTTTCTTGTGGTGCTGAGGTTGAAGCTGTAACTTGGGTATTAGTTGGATTTGAAGAGTGAGTAACGTCTGCTGCTTGAGTTGAAATATTATTCTGAGACATGCTTAGTTTTTGCTTTTTATTAATGTGATCAAAGGGTGAAGTTTCCATTAATATTAGGTTAAAAGTGTTATTTATATAGTAAGAAAAAAACCACAATCTGATTATAAATCTTTCTCCGAACCATCTAGAAAGAATTTTGAAAAAAATTTTGCGCTTGAAAAATAATATAAGCACGTGATATTACAACACACTTGATGTCACAGATTTTCTTCAAGGGATCTCTTGAACCAACTTTTTACTTTCTCGTTTGATGCAACATCCAGTGCAGTTTGTCCTTCCGATGTTTCTGTTTTCCAGTCAGCACCATATTTTACTAATTGTATTCCAACATCCGCATGCCCTTCAGCGAGAGCATGATGTAATGGAGTGTATCCAAAAATATCCTTTGTATTCAGCGGACTTTTACCAACTTGGACTAGCCACTCAACCATTTTTGCAGATCCAATCGCAGCTGCACGATGTAGAGGTAATTGATTTTTGTTATCTTTAATTCTTGCATTTGCTTTACAATATTTTAATAAATATTCCACGATAGGAAAATGATTCTTCACGACAGCATAATGCAGACATGTTTGACCAGTCGAAGTTTGTAGGTTAACATCAGGTTTTGGTATATGTATCATAAGGAGTTTCAGTATCTCCAAATTGCCAACAGAAGCTGCAATATGCAAAGGAGTCCATTGTGAATTATCTTGCAAATCATCGATATCAATTTCTACTATCAAACCTTCGTTTGAAAACTGATTAGGATCTAGAAGTGCCTCTAAAATTTCATAATACTGAAAGGAGCATGCCCAATGAATTGGAGTTCTTGAATCAACATCCCTTAAAATAGCCAGCTTCGGGTCCTCGGCAAGTAACATTTTAACAATGTTTAAATTGCCATCCATCACAGCACGGTGTATATCAGAAGTATCTTGTGACATAATCTGAATTATATTCTTAAAGCTTTCAATAATTAATTATAAAAAAGGTCAAAAAAAGAAAATTATGGCAATTAACAAGCTTTCAAGAAACAGAACAGTAACCAAATAGAAACAACATTTTACATCCGTACACTTTTGGATTCTTTTTTTTGCCCTCGAGTAAAACCATTCTCATTAATTTTATACCCTAAGACTGATATTTAATTACTTCATATTGCTGTTTTATCACGCATATAAAAACTACAATGAACAACAACGACTGGCAAAAATTTGCAAAAGACTTACAAAAGAAGGCAGAAAATCTAGCTAAATCACAAGGCTCCTCTGGCCGTAATTCGTTTTCCCGTGGTGCTGGTGGTTCTCCAAAAAGTTTTCTATTCGGTACTGGTGGTTTGGTTCTTCTTGGTGCAGCTTTATTCTTCGGTCAAAATACCCTTTATAACGTCAATGGTGGTGAGCGTGCTGTTATTTATGATAGACTCTCCGGTATTAGACCCGAGGTTATCGGTGAAGGAACTCATATTAAAATTCCTTTATTACAGTTTCCAACTATTTATGAGATTAGAGCAAAGCCAAGAACTGTTTCTTCTTTAACTGGTACTAAAGATTTACAAATGGTTAATATTTCATGTAGAGTTTTATATAGACCAGATATTCCATCTTTACCAACAATCCATAGAACTTTAGGAAAAGATTATGATGAAAGAGTTCTACCATCAGTTATTAACGAAGTTTTAAAAGCTGTCGTTGCTCAATTCAATGCTGCTCAATTAATTACTCAAAGAGAAAAGATTTCTAGATTAGTGAGAGAAAATTTGGTCAAAAGAGCAGGTTATTTTAACATTCTGTTGGATGATGTCTCATTAACTGCTATGACATTCTCACCGGAATTTTCAACTGCCGTTGAAGCAAAACAAATTTCGCAGCAAGATGCCCAAAGAGCTGCTTTTATTGTTGATAAAGCAATTCAAGAAAAACAAACTATGGTCGTCAAAGCTCAAGGTGAAGCCAAATCCGCAGAATTAATTGGTGAAGCTATCAAGAAGTCTAGAGATTATGTTGAATTAAAGAGACTAGACACTGCTAGAGATATTGCTGAAATTCTATCTAAATCTCCAAACAGAGTTTTCTTAGATAACGAAGCTTTGTTATTGAACACTATTACCGATTCAAGATCTGGAAAGAAATAATTTACCTAAATTATCCTTGTTTATAGTTTTTATTTAAAATATATTTTTCAAGTCATTGATATACTAAGATTTAGATTTAACTAGATTAAATTTTCAAATGTAAAATTAAACATAAAATTGAAAGGATAACTAAATACAAAAAATTTTCTTCGAAAAGAAAAGAAAAGAAAAAAATGAAATCAAACAAAACAAAATAAAACAGGTTTTGGAGTACACTGTGATTCATTAATTAAGCTATAACAGCCTTTAAAATTGTTTTAGAACTGACCACACCACCAGCTTCATCGTTTAACCATTTGAGGAATACAACAACTTTAGTTTTAATCCCGTCGTTTTCAAATTGATTTAGTCTCTCAACATTTTCTTCTCTACCCAATGTAGATTCTGCAATCAGTTTTTCTTTTTCAGCTTCCTTTTCAAAAACGCCTGCAAAAATGTCAACAACTCTAGAAGTATTTGCCTTTAACCAGTTGTTACCTTCAGTAAATAATTTTATAATTAACTCAAAAATTGGAGTATTTTCTTCAAAACCAGTTTCTAACGGTAAATGTTCAAACAAAACCGGCAAAATGACATCTAGCGGAACAGCAGCTGTATTCTTTAAAGTCATTCTTGAAACACAACCACATGCATTAGCAAAAGTTCTGTTGATAACTTCTTTGGTTTCATCATCACCATCTTCAGTTTTTAAAGCTTCTTTATCCGCTTTGTTTAATAATTTAGATAAAGCTTGTAGGATAGTTGGATAAGCAGAAGCAGTATCGAATTGAGCGTGTTCAATAACAATACCAACACCATATGCAGCGTTACCTCTAACTTCACTTGATTTATCCGTTGTCAATTTATTAACAAACATTTCAAGTAATTCTTGGGAATATGGATTGTTAGTTTTCATACCATTACAAATTTCTGCAAGACAACCAAGGGCAGAAACACGCTTATTTTTTGATTTAGAATTAACTTGAGAGAGAATTGACTCTTTAAATGGAGTGAAAATCTCGGCAAACGCAGCTCCAAAAGCAGTAGATAATGAAACCAAAACTTCTAAAGCGGAATCGTAAACAACTGCTTCCATTTCACTTGAATCTTCATCCGATGGAATATCTTCATCATCTTGTGCTTGGCAAATATGCTCATTTTTCATAATGAGAGAAAGTTGCTCAAGCAAAGTTTGTAATGATGAAGAATCATTAGAATCAATAATTGCAATCTTACCCATTTGTTTAACATATTCAAAGAAAGAATCAAGACAAGTTAAAACCATATTTGTATCAAATTCTTCGGGTAATAATTCAACCGTTGTTTTTCTAACTGTTTGAATGAGTGCTAAAACAGTGGTGTTGTCAGCCCCAAAAGCTTTAAACATTGACAAAGCAATTTTCCACATAGTTGAAAGAGCTGCTTCACGAACAGCATAAGATTCATCGATCTGTTGTGCTAAAATAGTCATTGTTTTCTCAACGTATGGTGCAAACCCTGCTTTAGTACCTAGAGCTAATTCAGATAGTGCAACTAATGCAACTTCTTTTTCAACGGTTATACCAGTGTGGATGTTCATTTTTTCAGCTAATTCAGCTTCGTTAACATCTTCTAACTCATCATCTTCAAAGTTGAAATTAATTTCATCTTGTTCTAAACATTTATAAATTTCTGGAATGATTCTATCTAAGAAAGAAGTAAATTGTTCTCCGTAAACCTTAGCCATATTAGAAATAAATGCAAACCCGGCTTCTCTTAATCTACCATTATCTGAATGAATAGCACTATATGAAGCATTCATTAATGGTTCAGCATATGGTCCAAACGCTTCAGAGCCAACAGCACGAGCCATTGAAGAAATATTTTCAAAAGTTTGTGCTCTTAATTCAATATCATCTTCGGTCATACCTTCAGTTGTTTCCATATTATCAATAAATTTCTCTAAAAATTTTATGGAATGTTCAAAATATGGAGTAAAAGATTTACCGGATGCATAGGCAACGGAACCAATTGCTGAAACAATAGCAGACTTTAAAGATGATGATTGCGCTGTATCTAACATATGGAAAAGTTTGTTCATTAATGGCTCAACATAAGCTTTTATGGATTCAGAAGCCATATATTCAATTAATGTATCTAAAGCATAAGTAGCATATTTATAAACCATAATTTTTTCAGTAGAATCAATGATAGCAATAATTGGTTCCAATAAAGCAGTGTGATATTCAGCAACCGCATCTTTTAACTCTTCACCTAGTTGAGACAAAGTTCTTAAGGCGGCTGCTTTAACGATTATAGAAGAATCTTGTAAGCCAACTTGAATTAATTGAATAATTTTTGGTAGTTGAGTATTGATATAATCTGGTGCACCTTCAACCGTAACACCAATTGATAACAAAGCTGCACGTCTTTCAAATTGATTAGTTGATGAAAGTAATTGTGGAGCTAATTCAAGAACTGGCTGAATAACTTGATTTGGAGGTAAATCAATTGATAAAGTATTTAACAATCTTAAAGCCAAAGTATTCGGTTCATCTTCTTCATTTTCATTTTCTTCATCTTCTTTTGATAATTTTTCTTCAGCTTCATCATCTTCTTCAGCTGCAATACGTAAAGCAGCTTGAGCAAGGCTTGATCCAAGTTGAGCTTGAGAAATCTTAGATTTTCTATAAGAAATACATTGCGTTAAAGTTTTCAAAGCAAATCCACGAATTTCCGCATCTATATCAGCATTAAGAGAAACTTCAACCATAAAGTTAATAATAGTAATAAAATGATTGTTTAAAAATTTCATATCTAATAAAATGAAAGAATTGAAAGCAGTAAATAAATCTCTTGTTTTATCAGTATCATCAAATGCCAACGAATTTTTTAAGACTTGTAGCATAGCTGGGAATAAAGAAGAAAATGCTGGAGCTAAAGCGTCAACCAAAGTTTCTTCTTCTTCAATAAAAGATGATAAAACTTCTAAAGCTAAAATAGAAGTGACCTGAACTTCTGGAGACTCATTATCTTGTAACGTAGTTGCAAATAAATCCAAAAATGACTGAGTGTGGTTCAACCAATCTAATGGGAAGGTTTCTAAAATACAGTATAATGTAAAAGTCGCCATTTCTCTAGTTTGTTTGTTTGAATCAGTAGAAGCGTCAACTAAAGATTGTAATAAATTTGTCCACTTTTTATCTGGAATATCAATTTCTGCAATCTCAGAAACTAGCCTAGCTGTAGAATGTCTGATTGATTGATTTGGATAAGTAAAAGCAAATTGTAAAATTGAATCTCTAATTGATTGCTGAATCGAAAGATCTAAAGTTGCCCATTGTTTACTGACCAACTTCTTGGCCTCAACAGCAGCCAATTTCTTGATACCTTCATCAGAAGAAGACTGTAAAATTTGAATTAAAGAAGGTAAAGCCATTGGATTTGGATAAAACTCATTCTTTAATTGTTGAGTAGCTTGTTTAATGGCATTATTCTCTGGAGACAAAACCAATGACAAAGTTTGCTCCAAAGATTGAATAAATTGTTGATCCATTGTACTGGGGTATCAAGAAAAAGTGAAGAAGTTGGATTGTAAAAGCTACAAAAAAACAATAATTAGGGTCAAAGTAGATCAAATATTTTTTTTGGAAAAAAAAAAAAAATTTAAAAAATTTTTTGATGCTGGAAGAATCAAATAATAAAAAAATTTATCACATAATGAATCAAAAATAAAACGTGGAAACGAATATAAATCCAATACTAATAACTACCATCAGTTACGTTGTAATGGATATTGTGAAATAATATAAATTAAGAGATCACATTTTGATACCAGACACAAATCCTCGTTTACTACTGTACTGTATGCCTATATAGTTTCACTACCTCTAATAATTCCACTTATGGCGGGTAACACATTTGTTTCATCAGCCACAAATTGGTATTCTCCTGGGGGGAGAAAACATTGATTTTCCTTTAATACTATGAAGTGTACAGGATAGTAATCAATAAATATACGGATACTAAGGCTTATAAACCTATATATAGTTAATGTCGGCGAAATCTATTTATCAAGCGTATTCTTTGTTGGCTGGTACTTCTAAAGTGCTCCACGAATCTATTAGAATTATGTCCAATGACTGTGCTATATTATCTAGTATTGGAGGTAGTGATGAACTTTTCAACGAAGCCAAAACTGTATCAGAAGAGGCTAGATCTAGAGCCAATAATCGTCCTTTTAATGAAAATAATATTTTTGCATCATCACATCATGACTCCGAAATTGATATTTTTAAATTGGCTAGAAATAAATCAAATGAAGCACGTCATGAGAATATCAAACATTCTTCTGAACATAAACATAATCATAGTCATAATCATAAAAATAATCACAACTTCAATGCCGGTCATGATCAAAAACGTTCTTTTCACACTACTAGAAATCTTCAAGATTCTTCAGATAAATCTGCTAAAATCATAGGAGAAAAGGATAAGCCCGATGTGGAATTAACTCAATCAGCAGTTCCATCTACAAGATTAGGACGTCTTTTCCATTATGGTACTTTAGCAGCCTCAATGGGTGCACACGTTTTGAAAGATTCTGCAGCTCATTATGTTAAACATGGGAAAGCTCCAGATATGAAAAAACTGATAATGTCGCCACGTAATATAGAATTAATGGCTCGTAAGTTCTCCCAAATGCGTGGTGCAGCATTAAAAGTTGGTCAAATGTTATCATTTCAAGATAACTCAGTTTTACCTCCTGATATTCAACAAATTTTACTAAGAGTCCAAAATAGTGCTCATTATATGCCTGCGGCTCAATTAGAAAAAACTATTTCATTTGAATTAGGTGATGGTTGGAGAGGTAGATTGTTTGCAAGTTTTGATGATATTCCCATTGCTGCAGCTTCTATTGGCCAGGTCCATACTGCTGTTACTAGAAAAGAATTAGAACAAGTTGTTGTAAAAGTTCAATATCCAGGTGTTGCAGATTCCATTGATTCTGACCTAGATAATATTCTAGCTTTATTAACCGCAACTAAAATGTTACCACCAGGTTTATTCTTAGATAAATCAGTTGCAAATGCGAGAATTGAATTAAAATGGGAATGTGATTATATAAGAGAAGCACAAAACTTGGTTAGATATAAAGAATTATTAAAAGATGAATCTAGTTTCGTTGTCCCGAAAGTTTATCATGATCTAAGTGATGAACATGTTTTAACAATGGAAAGAATGAAAGGTACGGAAATCGTTAAAGGTAATTGGTCACAGGATATTAAAAATAAAATTTCTCATAATATTATGAAATTATGTTTACTAGAAATTTATAAATTTAAATTTATGCAAACTGATCCAAACTGGGCCAATTTTTTGTATAACCCAACCATTGATAAAATTGAATTATTAGACTTTGGTGCTTGTCGTGGTTTTGAAGATAGTTTTATCAAAAATTACTCTAATTGTTTACGTGCAGCAGTTAAACAAGATCGTGAAGGTGCTAAAAAATATTCTTTGGAAATGGGCTTCTTGACAGGATTAGAAAGTGAGGCAATGAATGAAGCTCATGTCGATTCTATATTGGCATTGGGTGAACCATTTAGGGAATCCGGACCAGGTGGCCTATATGATTTTCAGAATCAAACAATTACAGATAGAGTCAGGGGTAATATATCTTTAATGTTAAATGAAAGACTAACCCCACCTCCTGAAGAAACTTATAGTTTACATAGAAAGTTAAGTGGTGCTTACTTATTATGTGCTAGAATGAATGCTAAAATTAATTCGAAGCAAATCTTTGAAGAAGTCATTGGATTAAATTACGAATAGTTATACTTTTTGATACTATTATTATGATACATAGATTATTTATGCAATTATCAAAATTCTTGTAAATAGGGAATAATTAAACGAATAAAACAAACAAAACTAAAAATTTTTATTCAATCAAACTAATTCAAAAGTATCTTCTTCGATGCTACCATATAATTCGACAACCTCTTGCATTAAACTTTCCAACTCTGTAACAACTGAATTTGTAACTAAACAATAAGTATAAAACAACACAAAGTTTTCATTTTTTAAACCAGTATCCTTACCTAGTTCTTTCCTTATTTCAACTGTTTTTCTTGTTTCACTTAACTTCCATAACATCTTTTCCATTGCATGTTCTGTCCCTGCTGGATTGCTAGCTACAGGAAATCCTAATTTCATAGCTGATGCCAGCATATAAAAGACCAAGAATACACGATTTTCTAATTCATTCATTTCTTTTCTTAAATTCTCCAAAACAATGGATTCAACTTGGCTTAAATTTGGATCTATATCAACAATAGAATTCATATTTTCAAAAGCATCTAAAATAATTTCATTTCCAGCTAATAATTTCTTATAAATTTTTGTTGGGAATGGGCCTTTTAATCTCATCTCCATTGGGGCTTGCTTCAATAAAACTGTTAATTCCCTCATCACTAAGTGGCATTCTTTCAACCCTTTCAGTCCAACCAATCTGTTTGAACCATCAATTTCCTTTCTATTTGTTAATGCACCACTTTTCCAAATCATACCCATGCGTAGCCATAAAATTGCAAGTAAGTTCCTGATTCTATTACGTGCACTCATGGGAAAAAACGTTAAAGTTACAACAATTGCCCAAATAACACCAACACTAACACCAATGTATCTATGAAATGCAATTTCAAAAATAATAGGATTAGCACCACCTTCCCAATCATCATTATCATCAGGTATAGTATCTTTTAATGACATTGTATAACTATACAAAACGGTTAAATTATAGGTTAATAAAATAAATCTACCGAATGCATTATTTGCTTTCCAATTTAGAATAATATTGAAACAAGGAATTGAAACAAAAAAACCGAATATTGACATTATGATAACATTAGGGTAAAATAAAACCCACACATAATACGCAGTTACAGCTCCAACAAAAGTTCCCAAAAATCTCCATTTAATGGTCATTGTAGTACCACCTAGTGACTTATTCATAATAATACAAAAGGTAACTAATGCCCATTCACCACGCCATTCACTAAACACTTTTTTCGTACTATCAAAGTATGCAAACATACCAAGTAAAAAGGCTCCTAATCCGACACGAAAACCAAATTGGAAATCCACCCCACGTAAAAACTTTGTAAATTTCCAAATTTTATAACCTACTGTTTCAGGAGATGTTTGATGTTCAATATTTATTATGTCATCACGTTCAATATCTCCTAAAATAATTGGATTTTTTCGTATCCAAAATTTCAAAAATTGAAAAGTGAAAATGGGATTTCTTGTATGATAATCAAGTAACTCATTTAGAGTCATAAGAAATTTCTCCATTTCATTACTAAGCTGTATTAAAGAAAATGAAAAATTAGCACATATGGCTGCAATTTCTTCTTGTGAAATTTTACCATTATAATCACAATCTTTAGAAAATGTTTCTTGTCGATATAAGCTATCAATTGCCTTTGATTGATGAACTTCATAAAGTTCAGATGCAAGTCTTAAACTTTTTAGATATTGCCTAACTATAGGTTTAACTTTACCGTTTTTATCAAATAAATCATCATCCAAAATTTGATTTAAAGTAAAAACAAAAGATTTTGTGCTAGGGCCTAGATGGAAAACAAATAGATCAAATAATTCTTTTGGCTCTACAACTGCATCATTGTGAATTTGATTTTCTTGGACGATTTCATTTCCTTCTTCAAAAACGACATTTAAGCTATTTACATTTCTATTCTTAATTATATTTTTATTTTTATTTTCAATTTCAATTTCATTATTGGTTTTATTTTCATCTTCATTATGATTCATACCATTAAATTTTGTAAAATCATCGATTAAAGACCATTTCAAACGAACCGCTCTTCTTAGACTACCAATGTTAACTACCAATCTTCTTTCACATTCTGCCAAATCATTTAATAGATTCCATTCCCTTTCTTTGCCACGTGAAAAACATTCAAACATGCTTTCTTCTAATTTGCTATCCAACTTGCTTAACTGAGTTTTTAAATCGCTTAAAATTTGATCAATTTTTAGTTTACTTTCTTGATCATCATCATCAGTTTTGATGAATCCATCACATAATAAACCTAAAGAAGATCCAATATTTTTCTCAACTGTATTTAAGCTCTTAATCAATCCATAAATTGCCCATTCTTTCCAAATTGTAAAACAAATAAAAACGGATATGAAACATCCACAAACAACACAACTTATAGAACTGATTATTTTATCCCAAGGAACGAATTGGTCAGCTGAAGACCCATAAGATTGTGATGATTCTTTGATTAAACAAGAAATTAATAGTATTGCAGTTAGAGAACAAGCAGTATTAAAAGTTTGTTTAGAAACTCGGTGTTTGAAAAATGAAACTAATCCAAGTGATGTCGAACAGATTAATAGCATGAAAAATATACTTAAAGGGGTTTGTAACTGTTTTTCACTAATAATCAATCCTTGGGTGGCATAATTTAACAGATTCAATGAGTTGCTATGTATTGATTCAACCTCTTTTGTAGATAAGGATGCAAAAAACATAGTGCCAACGCTTATACCGATACCAAAAAATAATGCCAGAGAAACAAATAAAAGTGCTTGAATCATCGATCCAACAGACCTGGAAGCATGGAAATAAACAACAACTGTACAAACAAGATGCTTTGAATCTGATGTACCTAATAAATTTGAAATTGTAGGGGAATAGACTGCAAGTGATGCAAGAAAGTAGGTGAATGATGCTTTAATTATTGGTTTTGTTATTAATGAAATACAGTACTCTTTAAATTTTTCAAATAATGAAGCTGAAGGTGATATTATTTGGGCGTTTGTTGTTTCATTATTTTGTATTGCATTGAAATCCGGTAGTTGAGATTCCGACCAAAATGAATAATTACGTTCTATTTTTTGACCTGTTGCAGCAATAATGACCGAATTTTTTCTCTGTGGATTTATAATAAACGATGAAAAAGATTTTGCTCTTTTGATGGATTGTCCTGTTGGCTGTGACTGTAATTGAGAATATGAGTGTACTTGAGTTGTTAATGGCAGCTGTTCACTTTGAGTTGAGGTAATAGTAAAATCTGCGAAGTCATTATCTTCTGAAGACAAACTGGACTCATCGTTGGACATAATTGTCTTACAGTTGATTATGGACTATCAAACAGTGAAACTGGACCTTCAAAAACTGGACCTTCAAATACTACTATTAATAATATAGATAACAGGAATGTTTGTTGCGTGGACTTCTTAATGTGAGATTTTCAAGTTTTGTCTCAAATTGGTGAAAAACCAGACTTCTCCTGTTTCAGAAATCTTTAGAATAAAGCTCAAATATTTAACGGCAATTTACCCTAGTTAGTTAATGTACGCCTGATTACAAATTATTGTATTTTGATTTGCGCGATGCCATAAATAATGACCAGGGCAATCTACTGCAAGAATAATTTGTTATCAAACGATTCAGTAAAGGTCTTTAACTAAACCATTAAATCATTAAGCATTATGGATAAATTAAGAGAAGTTGCACCAGAACCAGTGAGTTCATTGCCAGGGGTTCCATTGCCATTACCTCATTCAAATAATTTACATCCATGGTTAACCGGCACCATTACTACACTTTATAGCATTCAAAAATATTCCACGATACCTTTTAGCTTTTTCACTGTTATTCATTTAAGTTCTGTTGTTATTGCCCCAGCATTATTTGGTACAGATGTTGGTAATTCAATGGTTATGACCGGAAGAGAACTATATCAAGTTCCTTGGATTGAGATTGGATTATTAGTTTCAACGGCAGCACATGTTATTAGTGGTATTGCCTTAAACGGATTAAGAAAATATTATAACTATGTCAAATATGGTACTATTAATCCAACTCATAAGAATAAAACTATGAGGAATTCGGGTAAAAATAATAATCAAATGATAATCAATAAAGAAGAAGAAAAGGTTACCGATGTTAATGAAGGGTTGGGCGGTGTTACATCATTATTGGGATTGGGGCCAAGAAAATCGCTGAGCTACAAATGGTTTGGTGTTAGTCCATTAAGTTTTTCTGGTTATATATTTCTAATTTTAGTTTCTGGACATGTTTTAAAAGAAAGAATTAATCCATTATTAGTTGATGGTGACAGTTCGTTAATTGACTTAAGTTATATAGCCACCGGATTACATTCCAGTTTCGGTAAAATTTTCACCGGTTTAAATGTCTTAGTTGGTGTTGGATCATATCACGTAATTGTTGGTTGGAATAGATATTTAAAACAATTCTCACTTAGAGCTAGAAAGAGAGCATATTTGCTGATTTTTGGATTAACTGTTTGTTCAGTTATTAGTTTGATAAAAATTAATAGTATTGAAGTTTACCCAGCTGTTGCAAGAAAGTTTCATATTTATGCCAATTACATTTGACATGTGTGATTCCCCAAGTAGGGTTAATGTATTGACGTTTTAATTTTGTTTAGATTATACTATTTTGAAGAGAAGAAGGAACTTTTTTTTTTTTGAATATAAGAAATAAATTTTTTCTTTATTCTGCAAGAAGACTGTGTATTGATAGTTTTTTTCAATAGGCAGATAAATAACTATTTTTAATCTGATGTAAATTGATTTTAACTAAGTTAGCCTCACGCTTGTAAACAAAAAAAAAATATAAATAATGCCGATGAATACTGATAAGGATACTGATAATGAAAAAGTGTACTAGACACAATTTTGCTGTGATGATTTTCTCCCGCAACAATAAAAATATTGGTATATTTCAATATCCCTTATTGTTGAAAACCTGCTTAAAAACCTGTTGAACGACGTGCACCGTAGGCGGGATAGAATTTAAAGAAAATTAGTCAGCTATCTGACTAATTTTCTTTAAAAGTTATTTTGTTTCTCGGGTTTGGATGGCATTGTAAGCTTAACTTTTTATCCATGAAAAAACAGGATCTTATTTACAATAACGAACAGAAATTCCGTATTAATGGACGAGGCTGGAAAATTCATACATATGTACTGTGGCTGTAAATTTGGATAAATTTTGCGCTATCTTTCCAAATACGTTGAGATTCGCAGAAAAAAGAAGTTGCGAAATCTTGATGGTTCTTTCCTATTGTGGTTCCATTGGGTGATGAAATGCTGCATCATTTAGAAAAACTGGATCTACCATACCCCCACAATCGAATCTTATTCAGGTGCGCTTGTTGATTAATTGCTTGAGCTAGATTATCCATCTATTTGAACTAATTAAAAATTTCCAGTAATTGATAATTTAACGTAATTTAACGTAATTTCATTCATCATAGTAATTTTATACAGTACGATAACGAAATTAGGTTATAATTTTCCAGTTTTTTTCAATTTAAAAACTGCTAATAACTATTTGCTTGCTTGATCAAGTCTTTCATCGTCACTCATTTCGGTGGTGATAACGAGGATAAAGGTGACAATGGTAAAGAGCATAATCGATATGTTTTAGCTTTGAATACTAAAAAAACTGATATTTTGCACATTTTGCGGAACAATTTGAGTAGGAATTTTTTCTGAAATAATAACTGAAGAAGACAAAAGATCATTTAGAAATGTTAAACTGAAAATTTCAACTATTGCTTATCGATAAAAATGCCATAGGTTTTGGAAATTACTAGAAATATTATAAAGCGGTAAATACTACGACAATTGAACAAAGCAAAATTAACTCAATATTACATGCAAATATTTAATTAGACAAATTTGGGGTCATATGTTATTTCAGGAGTTTGGTGTTAAATGTGTGGCAAATTCTAGTTTATTGAGACGATCTACTAGAAAATGATACTTTATGTGTTGAGAATTCAACGAAAAGGTTTTTTACAACAACTACACAATCTGTTATTAGCCCAATTGGTATTGAACTTCAACTGGTTCAAGCAAATGGCGTTCGTCTTTTAAATAATGGGAGCCGAGTTGAATTGTTAATGCTGGCTTGACTTTTGTGTTAGGCGTTTTTAAGCATTCGGCATTTACATTGCTATAGAGCACGTTTACAGTTGAAAAATTCCTTCATGTTAGAAAAGCAATTGAAAAACATACTCTGAAAGTTGATCAAATGAAGCTTTGAACGAGTTAACTACCTACTTATTCCGTTTATCTGTTTCTTTCTAGTACATCCCTATATAAGTTTTAATCGTAATTTAATGTTAGCCCGGTTATCACAGGCTGTAGTACTGTTATCTCCGCTACAAACATTTTTAATTAGACACTACAATTCAAGAGTTATTTGCAGTCTCTTATACCACATCAGCAACCATAAGTGAATGATTTAATAATGTCGTTGTTTAAGCAAGTTGTGTTTGCAGATATTAAGATTTACTTGTCATGAAGCTCCGCATCTGTTGAAAGACTGACAACAACATTTCTGATGAAAAGTTACGGTGTTGCAAATATCGTGGAGAGAAGACTAAACGTGATTAAAGTATTAATTACCATTCTATGCGGTGGTCAGCTTGTTTCAACACGATCTCACCTTGGTTTGATATTCTGTTATTCTGTTATTCTGTTATTCTGTTATTCTGTCATTCTGTCATTCTGTCCTTAATTTGCAGCAAAGAATAGTCGAAAACTGGCAATTTCCAATCCGATGCAGAGAACCACGTCTACTTAACTCATGTAGTTTACATCAACGACGCATCGATGATACACCTGATCAATTAGATGGTTATGCCACGAGGGAAGGGTTCTGTGTCACTATCAGATACGGTTTACATACCAGCGAATTTATCGATCCTTTTATAAGTTTTTGATCATTAATTTTCCAGGGTATCTGTTTCTAACACTTTTAGTTATATTTATGTATTTGTGTTCAATTTATGTTTATCTTTATTTGCGCTTACTAGTGTGGTTCAAATGTGTTCATGATATTGCACAGATTCCTCAGAGAGCTCAACCCTCTATACACAACATCTTGTAACATGAAAGAATCGCAACGCCACAAATTTCTATGTGGAGAGCTCCCCGTAGATTTACGGACTGTGGGGGGTCAAATGGGACCAAAGAAAAGGAAAACGGGGAGTTATCCTCAAATAGAAATAACAGTGGGAATTTTTACTGTTGTTACTGTTGTTGCTGTTGTTGCTGTCTATATACAACCTTCTCGATAGAAACTTATGTTATATAGCAAAGAACAAAATTCTGTTCTGTGGTGGGATGTAAATGAAATAATATAGCACAATAGCATGGCACAATAACCAGTAAAAACGCTGTTATAGAGAATTTGCCGTTGGAGTTGATTAATTGCGCTTATCGTGAGTCACCGGAAACCGGCCAAACTTGGTACCGTCAACGGTTCTCCCGACGCGGAGACAAGGAGGATCATTAATGATTAAGTTGATTAAAAGCTTGTTTATATATCTATATTTATCGCATTCGTGCTTAACAGCATTAGTTGCTTTGTTATTTGTTTCATTCACATATATACTTCAAGTTCTTTACTCAGTATATCGATATATATTATATTATATTATATTATATCGTATTAGATTAGTATTAGTTATCATATCATATTATTTTCATCCATAAAATGACAGATAGTATAGACAACCATTTGTCTAATATTTTCGATAAATTTGCAAACACTTATAAAGACATCCAAATAGAAGAAAAAGTTTTAAAGCCAGAGGATTTTGTCTCCCTTTTGAGATCAGATAATTTAAAATTAGATCAATCGCAATATATTTCACAGGTGGCATCGTTCTTACCGTTGGACTCGTTCAGTTTACTCTATATCATTGCCGATCAGGACAAAAAAGGATACCTAACAAAGGCGGATTTCAAAAAAGTTTCAAAAGAGTTATTATCAACCGAGGATTTCGATACAAATAGATTGCTTTTCTATCTATTCAAAACCATTGAAAATGACATCTACAACAAGAACTCGAACTTGAACTCGCCAATTTCGAAGAATCATCTTTTGAAAATCTTGCATTCGACTGTGGATACCAAGAATGACTTCATCGCCGTTGAAAGCTTTATAAATAGAAATCATATTAAAAATGACATCGATTTGAATATTTTTTCACAATTACTATCGGAAATACCAAAAATTAAGTTAGAGTCCTATTTCAACCAATTTAAAAATGATTCAGATAATACCATTACAGTTCCTCAATTGAAGTTAATTTCACAGTCAATTTTTCATAACAATTTGCCAACTTCCGTTATTGACCAAATTGGTAAACTTTCAAACACCGCATTCGGTGAAACTTTGAGTTTTGATCAGTCATATAAAATTCTAAAATTAGTTGAAGATTTACCAACTTTGAATTACTTGATTTATCAAAAAATTTCTACAGACTCAAAATTTGATGGCAATCATTCAATTACTTCAGATTCATTTTTTGATTTTATCAACAAGGAAGGTACTACTATGAAATTCAATGAAGATGAAATCAAATTATTTTTCCAATGGAATTCACTGACTTTGAGACATCAAAGAGAATTCTCCGCAATTGAATCCTCTGATATGTTGGCAATTTTAACCGATGATATGATTAAATCGGATGAATCTTCTGATGAATCTTTCAACTTTTTCCCAATCTTAAATTCAATGTATTCATTCATTCTAGGTTCAATTGCTGGTTCAGTTGGTGCCAGCATGGTTTATCCAATAGATATTATTAAAACGAGAATGCAAAATCAAAAAGGAAATTCATTGTACAAATCTTATGGTCATTGTTTTAGAACATTAATTAAAAACGAAGGTTTTTTAGGTCTGTACTCCGGTTTATTACCTCAAGTTATTGGTGTTGCACCTGAAAAGGCAATTAAATTAACTGTTAATGATTTTGTTCGTAATTTAGGTTATAAATATTCATCTGGGAATGGAGAAACTGGTGGAATTGACTTAAACTGGGAAATTTTGGCCGGCTCCTCAGCAGGTGCCTGTCAAGTTATTTTTACAAATCCTTTAGAAATTACAAAAATCAGACTTCAAATGCAAGGTGAGCAGTTACAGCAGTTAATTAAAGACGGTCAAACTGTCGTTAGGAAAAATGCGGTTGACATCATAAGGGAGTTGGGTTTAAAAGGTTTATATAAAGGTGCCGGTGCTTGTATGTTAAGAGATATACCTTTTTCGTCAATCTATTTCCCAACTTACTCAAATATTAAAAAATATCTATTCAAATTTGATCCTTATAATCCAACCAAACGTAATTCATTAGAGTCGTGGGAATTGCTAATTTCAGGTGCCTTGGCAGGTTTACCTGCTGCATATTTAACAACTCCTTGTGATGTTATTAAAACGAGATTACAATCTCCAACTAAACCAAATGAAAAACCTTATACAAGTATTTTAAATACTTTTACTAGAATATTAAAAGACGAAGGTCCAAGAGCTTTTTTTAAAGGTGGTTTAGCTAGAATTTGTAAATCTTCACCACAATTTGGTTTTACCTTGGCAACTTATGAATTATTTCAAAATTCCATTCCATTGAAAAGATTTTATCCTGATTCATCATTATCATTACCTGTTCAAGTTCCAATTACCGATGGTTTTGGTAATAAATTGAATTCTTTAACTCCATCTTTAAATAAATCCGAAGAAAAAGTTCAGTTGAATCTGACAGAAAATGCTAAAAAATTTGTTTCAGCTTCTTTAAGCTTGAATCCATCATTACTATCATTTGCAGAATATTATAAATCACTAAAATTAGATGAAAAAAAATAAGGCATTTGCAAACATCTATGTATATACTACTTTTTGTATTATTATTACCAATATTAATTTTATATTACTTTAGCCAATTAACGAATTGAACTATTAAAAATATTTAAATCTATTAAAAATTCGCCGTTTTCAACTTTTTCATTTAATTCTTTATCTTTAAAAATCCATGATCCAGTTTGCTTACCATTTTCAACAATAAAACAAGATTGAAATAATCTTTTTAATCCAACTATTTTTGTTTTCTTTAGTGCTTTAGTTTTATCAATTAAAACTTCCTGTGTTGTGGGAAAAAATGATCTATCATACCCTGGGGGTGAATCTGAAAATGGATAATATCTTATCTTTTTAGTCGTCAATAAATTTGGATATATGGATAGATATTTCAGTAAATTTTCTTCATTAATATCATATTTATAAATTGGTGAAATTCTAACATCATTATAATTTAATTCTGGATTTTGTTCTGGTGTTATGGCCTTATTAAATTCAGTTTTATTCTCAGAATTGTTACCCAATTTCTTATCATTATTTGATAATTTCTTGAAGTTATCAATTGCTAAGAATTCCAAATATTTTTTCTGATATTCCAAATGTTTTCTTATATTTGGTTCAATTTTTTCTGGGTTGGTTGGATAAATTGGCATATCTATGAAAATTGGATTTTGAATAAAATCTTCCGGGAACCAATCTCTCTTATTTTTTACTGGATTTTTACTTAAATCAATTTTTTCTTTTTTACTAATTGTTTGATACGTTAGTTTTGATTCTGTTACTAATTCAAGGTCTTGTGAATCCTGTATAATAATGTCATTAATTGGAGAACTAAGTTGTGATGACGATATTAATGTTCTCCTTTTAATCGGCGAAACATTGGTTGCATTACTGTCTTCATCGTATTTTCTTTTAAGAGGTGATATATTTGTTGCATCACTATCTTCTTCTTGTTCATTATCGTAATATTCGTTGGCAAATCCTCTATATATTTGCTTTTTGCTACTATTTTCCCCTTCATTTATATTTTGTATCACATCCTTTTTAGCTTGCGATAAATCAAGTATATTTTTATGTGAAATTTCGTCGGGATCTTTTTTAACAAATGATGTGTTTGTTAAATCATTAACTTTAAAGTTATTTACTTCCATAGTTTCAAAACTTAATGACTCATCTTCAGTTTTTATATTATTCTTTGAATTTCTTAATTTTATTAATAGTTGATCATTTTCTCTTTTAAGTTGGTCGTTCTCTTTTCTTAACATTTTTATTTCTCTCTTTAAATTTCCTTTCTCATCATCAACCTTTACGAATTGTAACTGATTTTCACTCTCATCGACCAACTTTCTTACTTTTTTTAATAGTCCCCATAGTTCAGTAGCTTTTCTAGAATCTGAAAGTAATATATTATGAGTTAATTTATCTTTTTCCATAATACTGTAAAGCAAAATTTACATCTATGTTCCCATATTATCTATTTAATACATTATGAAAAGAAACTGTAAATATAACTTTTTACGCGTTTGTTTTTTCTACACAAAAAATCTCTAATTAGCCATATATTAATAACCAATAGCTTTACCTAATTTTCTCCAGTAATCACTTTGACCCATTCTAAACTTTTCCTTATCAACTCTAATTGCATTCATTGCAGTCATTGGTCTAACAACTTCCACTTTATGACCTCGTTTAACCAGTTCATCAATTAATTCGGGAACAACAGGTTCTTCAATAAAGACAATTTCCGGTAAAAGTTGATGATGTAATCTTGGATTGGCAATAACATGACCAACATTTTTTGAATATCTGAATGCTCTAATTATTGCTTGTAAAATTGCAGTTGTAATTCTTGAACCACCTGCTGCACCAACCACAAATTCAACCTCATTATCAGAATTAACAATTATTGACTGGCATGATGAGGATAATGGACGCTTGTATGGTTCAATATAATTATAAATTGATGGTGCTAATTTGAATGCATTATCAGTATAAGGTAAGGAAAAGTCATCCATTTCATTATTCAAAATAATTCCAGTATTTGGATCATGAACACATGAGCCAAATAATAAATTAATCGTCGTCGTCAATGTAACAGAATTGCCATCTTTATCAACAACACTTAGTGATGACGTCCCATGAGGATCATTTGCTTCATAGGCTGGATCATATTCGTACCAAGGCAACGTTTCATTGTTTTTGATCTTGGAAAGAACTTTATTTATCCAATCTGTTGATAAAAATTTTTTATATCTATCATTATGTTCATCTAGCTTTGTTTGGTTTGTATTGTAGATCCCAAAATCTCCTAGATTCGACCGAACACTTGCCATCCATTTCATCGTTTCAATCAATCTGTGAGTTTCTAATGGTTCAAAATCGGTAATATTATTATAGTCAAATTTATCAATAATTGAAATTCCGGCAGCTAATGCTAAACCAGATGATGCTCCATTTGCTGTAAAAATTGTTAAATTGTCATTTGTAAAATTATTAATTTGTATTGCATTTTCTAAATTAACTTGATATTTATCAAAATCTTCAGGTTGTAAAATGCCACCCCATTCTTGAGCCTTCATTGACAATGAGTTCGCAATAAATCCTTTAGAATCATAAAATACCTTTTCTCCATTTTCAGCAATAAGTTCTAATGTATTACCATAAGCAGATCTCTTCATTAAATCACCCGTCTTTAACAACTCTTTACCATTATTCTTATAAACAAAAGACCAATCTTTTCTAAAATATTCAAGTGCCACTTTTTGCATTTCTAATGCAAATGATAATCTTTCATCAATTAGCCAACCCTCTTTAACTAATTTAGCGACAGGCATAACTAAATCATACCAATCAATAATACCTGAACCATGTTTTTTATATAAAGTATATAAGCCTTTTAATTCTCCCGGTATACCAACGGCTAATCCACCAAATTTACTTTCATTCTCTTTATTTTTGAACATGTTCATGTGTGAAAAACCTGGTGCCATTTCTCTGGCATCAATTGAAATAGCCATTGATTCATTTGATAGTTTGGAAGTTATGAATGAACCACCACCGATACCTGATGAGAACATTGTATCTGTTGCACCAATACAAAGACATGTTGTTATTGCAGCATCTGCAGCGTTACCACCCATTTTCAAAATACTAACTCCTAATTCAGAGCAATATAAAGAATCAGAGGCAACCATACCATTTTTAGAAATTGAGGTATCGTTATAATTTGGATCCCATGTCGGTTGTACTTTAAATGGAACATGTGCCGGTGCATCTGGTAAATGTGGGAATGGCGGCCGAGAATGTGATTTAGATAAACGGAAAAATATGAAAGTACACAATACTATAGACAGCAATATTGCTGCCTGATATATTCGTGGTTTGAGACGATCTATCGTGTAATACATTGGTATATAATTTTAAGTAAAACTAAGGTGAAGTAAAAGAAGATAAGAAATCTATGTCAGAAGATCGCTTACAAATCTTTCCGCGTCCTCTCCTAGAAGAATTTTTGATTTCTTTTTCTCTTTTTCTTTTTTATCTCCTCTAATGACTTCGTTGGTTTTGTTAGTTTTGCCTCCTAGCAGTTCATCAAGATCAAACTTGGAGGCCTCAGTCTTCTTTTCATCTTCCTTATCTGCATTAATTTCGTTTTTCACATCCATTCCTATCAGTTCACATATCAAATCATCCAAGTCACTTCTCTTGTCTTCCCTTAATCGTTGTTGAAACGTATCTTCTAGTTGTCCCTTATATTTATCTCTATCATTAGTAGAATGTATTTCTAAAACTTTACCTTTCTTATTTTCATCTTTCTTTAATAACAGTTTCATTTTTTCAAGCTGTTTCTTTTTGATAATTTCGTGCTGTAGTTTTAAAAATTTATTTCTTTCGTCTTCCGTAAATTCTCTAATTTTACTATTGTTATCTCTTGAATCCTCTATATCGTCACTGTCTTCATCACTGGCATCCAATTTCCAATTTTTTAAATCTTCGTCCGTCATTTTTTTCCAACTTTTATTAAGTGAATTTTTCTCAGATTCTAAACTGACTTTATTTAACTCTCCAGTTTTTTGTAATTCTTCTAATTTATGTAAAACCTTATTTGATTGCTCATTATTGTAACCAATTTCCTCGTTTTGCCTATCTAATATTTGTTGAACATATTCTGGATCCTTTAACAACTCAGGGTCGATGTTTGGATCATGGAACCTCCATGTGTTTGATTTGGATTCTAAAATCTCTTTTTTTTCGTCTTCCAATTCTTTCCTTTCATCTTGCCTATCAGTTGTCAAATTATGTTTGTGTAAATAATCTCTTTTTGCCTTATATTTCCATTTATCATTGTGTAAAACCATTTTTTTTAATTAGGCAAATCTGAGCAAGAAATTTTATTTTACAATAACGAAAAAATTGTAATTTTTGGCGCTTGTACTATTGATATTCACTTTCATTAAAAAACAAAGTTGTTTAGGTCCAGGACTTTTGCTCTTTAGGCCATTCACATTATTCAATTTGTAGTGGTGTCTGCAAATAAAAAAAAATGGAATAATTTCTTTATTTCTTAACCTTACCTGCCAATGATAACAACATCCTACAGCCAATAAACATAACTACCTCGAGATTATTGTAATTATCATCTTGGTTTTCGTGCTATCCAGAGAAAAACAATAAAAGATACAACTGTAATCAGTCGTGAAAACCATAACCGTAAACTGCAAGCAAATCAATTGATATTTAAAATCTTCTTACCGAAGTTATTGCGAGTGTGTCCTACTATTGTTCCTATATATATTCAGCGATCGATTTTGATACAAATCTTTAAATCTTTAATGCTTGTCATTTAATTAAAGGGTATAAATTTAACTATTAGAAAAATAAAACGATAGTTACCTTTATTGTGTTACATGAATTATTTATTCTAATCAGTTAATTTGAAAAAACATTTAAAACTCCCGGGATCATCCACATCTGTTCAATAATTGTTAAATGGATTTTTCCCCTAGTCTTTTTTTCTTTCCAACTTAGAGATCCCATTCATCTATAAGATTACAGATGGTTGTCTACAATACTTTAATTTTATATCTCTTAAAAGCAAAATATTAAACGTTATACCATATAAATTCTTAAAAAAAACTATCAAACCTTTTCATCTTCAGCGTATCTGATTTCACCACCTTTACTAACAACTGACTCAATAACTTTGGCTTCTTGATCATCAGAGGTAATAACTGAAGAAATATCCAAATTACTCTTTGGACCTTCGTAAATTTTGTGAGCATAAATGTAATACCAACTGATGGCTAAAAACATGGAACCCCAATAGACTAAAACCGTCCAGTTCATTAGATCTGGTGTATTATCTGCACCTCTATATTGTGGGAAACATAATATAGGAATCATTAACAAAACATAAGCAACTGCAACCCAACCTGAAATATATGTGTATTTACCTAAATTCCATGGACCAGGTTTGAAAAAGCTTCTAGCATATGTAATTCTTAGTAATGTTGGAATTGTAAATGAAATAAATGAACCAATTGCACCAACAGAGAAAATAGCATCAATTGCAACACCACCAAACATTAACAAACATAATAGACATCCAATAAACCAATTCATCCAGACTGCATTAACAGGTGTTTGAGTTGTTTTATTAACTTTTGCCCAAATTTTTGATAATGGGAAACAATCATCTCTTGAATATGAAAACAAAACTCTTGATGCGGCAATCATACAAGAAAAAGACATGGTAAATGATAAAATAATTGCAAATGCTGTTAATGCCATGACTGATTTTGTATCTAAAATTTGAACCAAGAATGAGACATATGGTTGACCTAAGTCATCATTAACTGCTTGATCAATATCAACAATTGTATAAGCGATTGCTAATTGAAACACAAAACCTAAAACACCACCAACTGATGCAGTTAAAACAATAGCTCTTGGAGTTGCAAGTTGGGCATTTGAACATTCTTCAGCAATATGAAATGGAGAATCAAAACCCGACATGGTCCAGATAACTGCCATAAATGTCATTAAAATACAAATTCCATCTGGCCAGTCAGTTAAATTATCAATTTCCCATGCTTTTTGATTATTATTAAATTTTGGTAACCCTTGTTCAACCCTATTATTACCACCTAGAATGACAACCCAAGAAATGAATAAGAAAACCAAATTTAAAATCGTTGATCCTGTGTTAATATATGCGATCCATTTTGTTGGCGCAGATGCAATAATCGCACATACAAATGTTATACCAACGGTTAACAACCAACAATGCCAATTTTGATAAACATAATCTTCATCTGTCATTTGTCTCAACGCCAAAATCAATGCCGAACAACTGTATCCGACAGAAGGTGCACCAGTCACTTGAACAAAATAATTCGACCAACCAACGGTCCAAGATAAAATCGCTTTATATTTTGGAGGTGCTAACATTGCAGTTGCATAATATAAACCACCCGACGTTGGGAAAGCTGAAGAAATTTCTGCCATAGAGAATGCAACGGCCATAACACCAGTCATACCAACTAAATAACCCCATGTGATACCGGCGTTACCACCGTAGGCCAAAGAATACCATAAAGTTGAAGCAACAGATGGCAACAACCCTAAAACTGAGAAGGAAACACCAAAAGTGGTGAATAAGGAAAACTCTCTTTTAAATTCTTGTTTATAACCCAGAGCCAGAATAACTGCTTCATCGTGATCAACAGCATGATCAACTATAATCTTCTCATTTTGTCCTGATAAGACAGATGTGATATTCATCTCATCCACCGGAATAATTGTAGATGCCGATTTGACAGCATCTATATCTGAAGACGACGATTTACCCGACATGTATTAATTGTAATTTAAGTCAAGTTGTTTGAACTTTTCAAAAAACCTATTACTACAATTCTACATCGGAAAAGGAGCAGCACAATACTATTTAAAGAATTTTTAAAGAAACAATATAATTAAAAAAATTGCGAATCTGAAAATAGTTCAGATAAGATAGCGAACTAAACAATAAACCAGGACACTGATAAACCTTTATAACGCTTTCAGATATTGACAGCTTTGCAGTTATTGGGAAGGTGCAAGACGTCGCTAAAAAAAAGGCCGTTCGTTTCTCACCAATGTAAACTTCACAAACCGCTAAGCTTATCTTATCGGTGGCCCCCGGTAATTTTTTCTGTCTATACCTTCCTAATTAGGATGCTTCATGAATGTTCAGAAAAAAAATTCCTTTTTTTTATTTTTTTCTTTCGCTCTTTTTTGTGTCACGTGACATGTTATATACCCGTGCTTGTTATTGGCAGCGCATACGCCACACAATGGATTTATTTTTTTTTTTTTTTTTGGTTTTGTTTTTGTCTTCGGCTGATTTGATCCATTTAACCATTATAGTAGCGTGCCATATTTTGAGACACTTTTTTATACACTATTTTATTTAGTAACGTGAGCAACAGAAAATGTACACGAGATCAGCATCATTGAAACAGATTAAATTACTGTCACTACCAGTGCCAGTCGGTCGTACTTGCATGCCGCTTTCTGCTTCAATTTATTGGGGAAAAAGAGCTTTACATACAAGCATAAACCCCACATCTTTCAACCAAGCTAAATGCAAAAAAATCAGCTTCGGCTCCCAACAATTGCGTTATAACTCAATTACCTCATCTACAGACGGTTCTATTATTCCAAGTGATGTGGTACAACTGTCAAAGGAAGAATACCATGATGTTGCAGACGAAACTTTTGAACAGCTGTTAACCGATTTAGACGCTTTTTTTGAAGATCATAAGATAATGGAAGCTGACGTGGATGAAGAGGCTGGGGTTATGGAAATTAATTGTGCAGAGGGTACTTATGTTATTAATAAACAACCTCCGACTAAGCAAATTTGGCTGAGCTCTCCAATATCCGGTCCTAAAAGATTTGATTATCATGATAACTCCTGGATTTCACTAAGAGACGGTGTTAAATTATCTGAACTATTAGAATCTGAAATGAAAATAATGTATGGTGATTTTGAGTGGTCCAAACCTTTTTAGTATTTTACCTATGTATCCCAATTCAATAAACTTATATACAACATTTTCTTATAAACTATAAATAGCGTGGATTACCATTAGGTTGCATATCATTGACGTAAACTTTGCGCCGATCGACGCCTTCAAGATAATCTTTAATTTTTTTTATTTGTTTTACACGACTTTTGAATTTTCTCGAGAAAAAAAATTTTTTCCGTGAATTTTTTCACTATGAGCAAAAATTATTTGCACTTGGGTTGAAATTAATTATCTTTCTCTTTACGAATTGTACATATTTAATTTACAATCAAGTAATCAATCATGTCAATTTCTGCATCAAAAGCTAAAAGAGACGCCAAGAAAGCTCAAAAAGCTGCCGAAGGTAAATCAAAGAAGAAATTAACGAAGAAGGAACAAGCTAAATTAGAAAATCAAGACGAAGGAGACACCGCAGCTGAAGAGATTGCCAAATTAAAATTACAACAAGATAAAGATGGTTTATCCGATAGAGTTGTCACTGGTGTTTTGGATTCTTTAGTCACTTCAAGAGATATCAAGATGTCTTCTGTTTCTTTACTTTTCCATGGTAAAGTTTTAATTCAGGATTCAACATTAGAATTAAATTTTGGTAGAAGATACGGTCTATTAGGTGAAAATGGTTGTGGTAAATCAACTTTCTTGAAAGCTTTAGCTGCAAGAGAATATCCAGTTCCTGAAAACATTGATGTTTATTTATTAAATGAGCCAGCTGAACCAACAGAATTCTCTGCTCTAGAATATGTCGTTAGAGAAGCCGAGCATGCATTAGCTAAGTTAGAAAAAGAAGTTGAGGATATTATTATTGATGTTGGTCCTGAATCACCATTATTAGAACCATTATATGAAAGAATTGATGATATGGATCCAGCTACCTTTGAAGCTAGAGCAGCAATTATATTAACTGGTTTAGGTTTTAATTCAAAAACTATTAAAAAGAAAACCAAAGATATGTCTGGTGGTTGGAGAATGAGAGTTGCATTAGCAAAAGCTTTATTCGTCAAACCTACTTTATTACTATTGGATGATCCAACCGCTCATTTAGATTTAGAAGCTTGTGTTTGGCTAGAAGAATACTTAAAACTTTTTGATCGTACTTTAATTTTGGTTTCACATTCTCAAGATTTCTTAAACGGAGTTTGTACTAATATGCTTGATATGAGAATGAAACAATTATTGATGTACGGTGGTAATTATGATACCTATGCTAAAACAAGAGAAGAACAAGAAACTAACCAAATGAAACAATACGCTAAACAACAAGAAGAAATTGCACATATTAAGAAATTTATTGCTTCCGCTGGTACATATGCCAATTTAGTTAAACAAGCTAAATCTAGACAAAAAATTCTAGATAAAATGGAAGCTGATGGTTTGATTCAACCAGTCGCTTCTGATAAAGTCTTCAGTTTTCAATTCACTGAAGTTGAAAGACTACCACCTCCAGTTTTATCGTTTGATGATATTTCTTTCGCTTATGATGGTAAACCAGAAAATAACTTATATGATGATTTATCATTCGGTGTTGACATGGACTCAAGAACTGCATTGGTTGGACCAAATGGTGTGGGTAAATCAACCTTATTAAAGATTATGACAGGTGAATTACAACCACAAAAAGGTAGAGTTTCAAGACATACACATATTAAATTAGGTGTCTATTCTCAACATTCTCAAGATCAATTAGATTTAACTAAATCTCCATTGGAATTCGTCAGAGATAAATATTCTCATGTGTCTCAAGATTATCAATATTGGAGAGGTCAATTAGGTAGATTCGGTTTAACCGGTGAAGGTCAAACGGCTCAAATGGCTACTTTATCTGAAGGTCAACGTTCAAGAGTTGTCTTCGCACTATTAGCTTTAGAAAAACCAAATATTTTGTTACTGGATGAACCTACTAATGGTTTGGATATTCCAACCATTGATTCGTTAGCTGATGCAATTAACTCATTCAATGGTGGTGTTGTTGTTGTTTCTCACGATTTCAGATTATTAGATAAAATTGCTAAGGATATTTATGTTGTTGAAAACCAAACTGCTACTAGATGGGATGCTAATATCGCTGAATATAAGAAAAAATTGGCAAAGAACGTTGTTTTATAAGTTTGTTTCTGTTTTTTTATTCCATTAAATTTATGTTTTTTTTATCGTTATTAATATATTGAATTTTTACAAAAAAGTACTACTCATTTAATCTTAATTTTTATATTTCTATCTTCAATTTTGATTGCGAATTTTTCTTCTTCTCTTTTCCTTTTTCCTAATAATTGGGTAACGCCTTTAATATCATTAATTCCATTGTCTAATTTGACCTCGCCCGCAAAGACAACGGCTTGTGCCCACCCAGCTTTAATTTCCCAATAATCTTTTAAAAATGTTCTAACTAAAGGATACATTTTTGATGCAATAGCACTGCTTTTTAAAGAACTTGAATTTTTTTCGCCGGCTTCCTTTAACCACGCTTTGAACTGTGTTCCGTACTCTCTGCCAACAACGTTCCAAACATGTGTATCAACTGGAACAACATTATCACGACCTAACCCCATCAAAGCAACACAATCTGCAACTTTTGGTCCGACACCTGGAAATTGTAATAAGAATTCATGAACTTCTTCATCCTTTAATCCCGGTAATCTATCAATCAATTTCAACCATAACTTATTATCACCCTTCATCACCATAGCAGTTTTCGCAATATATTTGGCACGATAGCCGAATCCTAAATTTCTTAGCTCACTCTCTAATTCTTCGACACTTCTGTTTCCAGGCAAGAGGTCTTCAGGTTTAGGAAAACTATAATATGGTATTTCATTCAGATGTTGAATATATTTGCCATATTGTAAACATAATGTTTCACAAAGCATTGAAATCCTCTTAACGTTATTATTTGACGAACATATAAAAGAAACCAAAGTTTCCCATGGTTCTTGGTTCAATATACGAACACCAGTAATATTTTTTGGAAATTTTATATCTTTGATATTCCAATGTGAATACAGTTTATTTAAATCGGTGGTCAAATTAAAATAATTATTAATCAGTTCCAAATTTTGCAATTTTGGATAGTCTGGTATAGATGCATACTCTATAATCTGCTCCGTCTCAGTACATTGGGCACATTTCAAAAGTAAAATCCTATTGGATATCGTACAAGACCAAGTATCGTTAATCTTTCTCCATCGAAAGGCTTGGCCTGATCTCAAAACTGTGGAAAGATCAAGTGCAGCCGAGGGTATTGTTAATATATTCCAATGTATCTGATTCTTCATTATTAGTAAATACTCTATTTAGACTCTAATAAAAAAATAAATAACTTAAAACAGTTAATAAAATTAAGGTATTTGAACTGAAAATTTTATTTTTTTTGGCGATTCACAGCGAGACGCGTTTCCACAAGCAGCTCAATGGTTTTGTTAACAGGTGCAACAAGCCCATGTTCTTCTGCTTTCTTCACGACATACCCATTAATGTAGGCGATTTCCACATCGCGGAGGTTAATAACATCTTGACGCATACTGGTTGAATTTCTTCCATTTACTAAAAATCCGCAATATTCAACGTATTTTAATAATTTTTCAACAGTCAAAATCTCTTTGGCCAGAATCGAACTTTTTAATATAGGATAGTGTGTTTTTAGCACATCCAGGGCTTCTGTGATTATAGAGGTAAATAGTTCTCTATTGGCTCTAATGTTTGCCAGGTCACCATTCATACAATCAATGATGGATGTAACTGTATTCATGCATGCATTAACCATCAGTTTTTGAATTTGATAAACTAACAGATCAACGTAGGTATAGTACTGGGCATTCAATCCTCCTTCTAACAGTCCTTCAATAACTTTGTCATCCACAATTCCATCGTCCTCTATATTATTACAATTTTCTAAATCTTTTGGAATTTTACAGATTTTGAAATCGCCAAATCCTGCATGTACATAATTGTCTGAATTTTTTTCATTTTCTGTTTGATAGATACCATGTGAAATAACACCTTGATATAATGTTGGTCTGTTTTCAATATCGGGCCAAAGTTCTTTGTATAGTTTGTCAACAACACCCATACCGTTTTGAACCAGTAATATCTTCGTCGTATAGTCTATTTTCGAAAGTAATGGTGTTAAAGATTTGATGCTGTCAAAGGTTTTGACACTAACGATTAAAAAATTAATGTTTTCTTCAGGAATATTGTCAGCTGTATAAGCATCATGTATTTCAAAGTTGTTTATATTATTATTGTTGAAAAGTTGTTGTATATGGAAACAATTTTGATGTTCTTTAAGATATGCGATCTTGGCCAAATTTCTTACAATAAAATTGACATTAAAAGATTTTGTCAAACTTGATGCTACAAGGGATCCAATACCACCAGCGCCTAATACATAAACGGACATTATTTAAGTAAATGATTAATATATTAAACTTGAAGACAAGTTTATACAAGTTAACTATGAGAATTATTTTTCTCAATTTTCCAGTTTTTCTTTTCAGTGCAAGCATTCATTATGAATAAATAAGAACGATGTTTTAAACTTTCGTGTCGAAAACCTTGACCTCTAACTTTGGCCATCTCTGAAAGCGCTTCACTGTCATCCTCAATTTCGTCGATCTCAGGAGTTTTAATCCATTCTCCTTTCACGTATGCGTTAGATGATAAC
This sequence comes from Kregervanrija pseudodelftensis, assembly GCA_030580115.1. Classification (NCBI taxonomy): domain Eukaryota; kingdom Fungi; phylum Ascomycota; class Pichiomycetes; order Pichiales; family Pichiaceae; genus Kregervanrija; species Kregervanrija pseudodelftensis. The sequence continues at coordinate 141,568 of JAKTSJ010000016.1, forward strand.
ATTGGAAGTTTTTCCGTGTTGAAATATACTTCTGCACCACAGTGGTCATAACCCATTTGTCTTATCGGTAGAAATGGAACTATATCACCTTTGTGTGTAACTCTGATATATGAGTTAGCTGGTAAGTGATTTGAGTTCTGATCCTCGAATAACATTTTTGAAACAGTGGATGTATCCCATAATACATCCATCCATTTAGAAAATGCTTTATTTCCAATTTTTGGACTACCATAGGTAACAACATTTACGTTTTTTCCCATCAGTATTAACTCATTTCCAATTAATGGCGCCAACGCACCACCTAATGAATGCCCTGTAACAATTACTGCATAATCTGGATTGTCATTTGAATATTTTAATAAATCTGGAATCATATTTTTATAAATTTCTTTGCTTGCGGTATAAAATCCACTATGAACCGTACAACCTGGGCATTTTGGATTCCTTTTAAACCAATTTTTCCACCCTTTCCTTTTTTCATTAATCGGTGCATATGGTTGTGGATGAAATTTAAAATCAATCATTCTTTCTGTGTTTGTAGTTGTGCCTTTTAATGCAAGAACAAATTGCTTTTCCTCAAAATTTTGAACAATTATTCCAGAAACGGTTCCTTTATAGCTTTTTTTGACATGTTGTAGTCCAACTGAATCGGAACATAATTCATCGGGACATGCATACCTTAATTCACCACAATTGATTTTACCATGATTCGTGCAATAAGCTATTGCAGAATATTTTGCATTATTGTAAATTCCGTCAAAGAAATTTTCTGAAAGCTTTAGGTTGTTCTGTAAGCTAATTGAGTTATTTAATTGATAAGATAATGGTAAAATAAAACAAAATGTTAAAAATAATGTAAATTTGTTAGCCATTTTGAATGGAGGATTCAAAAGATCCTGTACGGTGAGAAAGATTTGTAATATTATCTATAAAATATAAAGAAAACATACATTATTTATGCAGTTCTAAATTGTCATGCAAATTCACACTATACAGAAAAAGAAAATAAATGTCATGATCTGTTTCTGTTTTCCTTTTCTCCTGGTCTGTCTTTTTACCACAACAATCCAAATTATTTGAACTACGGCAGTTGCTTTAATTAAGACGTTTAAAAGAAATCTTTTCACGGTGTTTACTTTGAAATGCTTTCTATAATTATAATACTTAAATAATTTCTATTTAGATAAGATCAAGCTTATAACTATACTCATAATATAGAAAACAGTTTTAGTTTCTGCTATTTTTTTAACCATCTGCAATGTCGTGTGCGACATAGGGCATTTCTGAAAGCATGTCGTGATAATACAGTGAATTGCTATACGTCATTTTCAAATTGGTATTGGATTCATACTTCTATACTTTTAATAAAACCGATGCATTGAATAAAGTTGCCAAAGTTTTTTTAATATGATTATAAGGTTGTAAAGTTTTAAGTACTAATTCTTTCAAAGGAAGTGGTGCTTATCGTAAGATTATGCGATAAACTTTGTAGTCCAAAAACAAATTCTTGAAGTATAGGACTAAATTTTGTTTATATATATATAGGACTAAATTTTGTTTATTGAAAACATGAAATGAAATTAAACTACAATTTATTTGTAAATTAGAACCTTAGTAGTTTCTGGCATGGATCAACGTAAAGAAATCATCGAAATTAAAAACTTGGCAATTCCCAAAGGCGATAACAGGGAGCATGAGGCTGGGAGTAAAAAAAAACAAAAGTTTCCAAAGGTATTGAAGACCATAAGGATAAGGCTAGTAGTGAATCAAAAAATTAAGTGACAACAATCAACAAAAGAAAGCACTCATTTACATCGTCATTAGAACCACGATAATGTTGACCAGTTCAACTCCCTAAATGTTTCCCCTTAGGTATAGTATTTTCAAATTCTGTAAGCTTTTCTGCTTTAATTTACATGCTTATTTTAATGCGGATTGCAATAGTTGTTTACACTATTATTACATATTTGGGTATAAAAGAGTTGAAGGGTTGGGTAGATTTTCAGCCTGTTTACTTCTTCCAATAAGGGGGATAGCCTAATCAAGCATGAAAAAAAAAAGCTTGAAGGTGTTCCAAAGTTGAAAAAAACTTAACACGCTCATTTTCACAATTATTTCGTTTAGTACAATTATTGCAAGAAAATCCTGATTGAAAACAACTTGGAAATGTTTGTTAAAAATATTGCGCTCAAAACAAAAGACCACAATTTAATTGACATGATTGAAACAATAATTGAACCATGTTTCCATCCAATTGTCGACAATATTACTTTTCATCTAAAGACGAGGCTATATCATCATGCAACTACCTAAAGTATGTTTGGTAACAATCCCACTATAGTAACTTTCAAGTCCATTGCAGAAAAAAAAAAACAAAAGTTTGCACTACTGATTCTTATGGGGTGCATTATGCTTTATAAAGTGGCTGGTTAGAATGATATTAACTGTGATATTAACCATGCTACCCAATGTAAAAGCCACTGTGGTAGCCACTGTGATAACCACTGTGACAGCCACTGTGTAACAGCCACCGTAGTAACTACCTTGATAGCCACTGTGGTATTTATTGCGATCGCGATAAGATTTTTAGTCTCATTCTCCACAATTTGGAAAATGTGTTCTGTACTGTCAAAACCGCTTATAAACTGTATAAGTTCCCGTCTAAAAATGCGCTGAAGAATTTAATTTGCAAAGAGGAGGTAGAGAAATAAAAAAAGCCATGGGAAGCACTCTCGCTGAAAGTCAAACAAAAGATTTGAATAGTAACTTGTTGTTGGATAAACAATTGGAACAATTGATTTTATCCAGCAAAACCAAAACAGGACCAAAATCAGATGGCGTTAAGTTGTTACCTGAATCAACAAAAAAAAGGTTGATTAACAGTGGTATTGATTTATCCCACGGGTATCCAGAAATTCCAGAGTCAGTTCCATTGTTTTTAAATGAAGTTCAATCAATTAGAAATGAAGATGCGTATTATGATGATAGGGCAAAGTATGCGGATCCAGGAAAAAAAAGTTTGTTCAAAGCGGCCAAAGAAGTTAAAAATTTAACAACACATATTGGAACAGAGATTGTTGGGTTACAATTATCTGAATTAGATGAGAAACAAAAGGATGAATTGGCATTACTAATTGCTGAAAGAGTTGTTGTATTCTTTCGTGACCAAAAATTGAGTCCACAAAAACAACTAGCATTGGGCCATTACTTTGGCAATGTCGAAGTGCACGCACAAGCTCCAAGAGTTCCAGGATTGCCTGGCACTACTATTATTTGGACTGATTATGCAATTCAGAATGGATATCCGATTAATTTTAAAAACAATAATTATGGTAATTGGGATATAGTTAGATATGATTTACCAAGCACCAAAATTTGGCATTCTGATTTGAGCCATGAAAGACAAACGGCTGGATATACTCATTTGCATTTGGATGCGATTCCGGATGTTGGTGGTGATACATTGTGGGCATCTGGATATGCAGCTTATGATAAATTAAGTGAAGAATTTCAAAAGTTTTTGGATGGAAAAAAAGGAGTTTATCTTTCACTTCATAAATATATTGATAAAAGTGATCCATTTGGAGGTCCAAAGCGTGTCGAAAGATCTCATCCAATTATTAGAACCCATCCGGTTACCGGTTGGAAAGCATTGTATGTCAATAGAGAACATACAAAGAAAATTTTAGGCGTTTCACCTGTTGAATCTGATTTGATATTAAACTATTTATTTGATGTCTATGAAAAAAATGCAGATATTCAGATTAGATTTAACTGGAAATCTAAACCTGGCTTTGGAACTTCTGCAATTTGGGATAACAGGGTTTCTCAACATAGGAATGTTTGGGACCATGAAGGTAAATTGCCAAGACATGGAACTAGAGTTACATCTTTAGCAGAGAAACCATTTTTTAAACCAAATTCTAAATCACAAAGAGAAAGTTTGGGATTGTCTTTGGAGTGAAGTGGCATTTATAATTTTTATTTATCTTTGTTGCTAGTTATTTACTATTCTGTCCCGTTCTAAATTACGATAACTAATTTATAGCTTTAGTCCATCCATTTTTTTTAATTGTAATATTTCCATTACTTCAAAATTCTTTTTATGTTCCTTGCCCTATTTCTCCACTTTACTACTCATAGCTACAGTATATTTCAAATTTTTGGGATAAAGTTTCGATTAATAATACTAAATAATGATCCAAAAGGCTATAGTTAAAAGTTTAAAATATATAAGAGTGGATAGATAAGCCGCATTATTATGTGCAGAAACAAAGATTGCACTTTCGATGTCATCACCAAGCAAAAAATATACTCTGACTGTAACGAAATTTATGAAATATTGCTGCGTGAGGGAGCCTACATCATTAGTTGGTTATTACCTTTCAAGCATCTAATTTTTTCTTTGGCTATTACCCTTAGACGCCAATTTTGACGTGAAAAATACTTCGTGCGATTTTTATTTTCAATTTATCAGTTTCTGGAAGTTAAATCTGATGTTAAATCATGTCCCAATTAGAATTACTATATATTATACTATATTATACCTTCAGAAAAATGTAGTTAAATAAGCTGTCTTTCATCTGCGACAGCGCCTAACTCTAGATCACTCATGTATTCAGCTTCAAAGCTGGAAAAAAATCCTGAAAAGTTTGCAGATATCAAAAAGCAAACAGCAAGTTGAATCATGGCCGCGTCGAGGTAAAAAAAGTAACTTTCTTTTCGGACTAAATATGAATCATTACCTAAACTGAACTCAATTAAACGATAGATGGTTCTTATCATTATAGCAACTGATGAAAGAAATAAGGCAATTAATCCATGTTTCCACCCAAAAAAATTTGACTTTTGGATAAAACCCTTGTTAGCAACATGTGTAGGAGCCCACCACATCCGTTTAGTGAAAATTATTACTATGGTTAAAAAAAACCCGAATGACAATAGCTGACCGGCTAAACCTACAACAACAATCCATTTACCATATTTGGCTAGTGATGCTGATGTTTCCAAACCTGACCCACCACACTGAACCCAAAAAGTAATGATATCACTTATAACAAATATTTTTGTAAAGTTTTTTGAACTTATTAGGCAATATCTATCAGCTTTGAGCAGTTTGACCAAACGGCCAAATATCATATAAATACTAAAAGAAATAACAACAGGAGAAAGCAATATTAAAAGTGCTTGGATAGCGTATGTTGAAACTGACTGAGTTTTGTTACGCGATAAAAAGCGAATTAGAAACCCAATGGCATTCATCAAGATTCCAACTAACAATGGTATTTCAGGTTTGAAAAACTTCTGATACTTTCTATAGTTCCAATAGAGAATTATCGATTCCGATAACAAAACTAGAAAAAATATAAAAAAGTACATGTTTCCGGACCCGCTTGGTGTGTAATGATAGAGGATATATGTCATTTTGGTTATTTGTTTTCTGATGTGAGATCAAACCAGCTTTAATTTTGAAAAGCTTGGGAAATCTGTGCTTTTTATAGATGTTTAGAACCTAGTAGTAATAATAGAATTTCATTAGCGTGGCTTAGGTATATAAAGATCTAATAAAGAAGCTTGAAAGATATACTAAAATTTACAATAAGGCTGAGGATATATAATTTCGTAATGGGGCTTAAGATATTTTATGAGTTGATAACAAGGGTCCACTAAATGTCTTTTAACATTTCACGCAAAACAAAAAGTGGGAAGTGTTGTCAACTGACTGATGCCGTTCTTTGTATCAAATGAGTTGATTTAATAATAAAATTTTAACTGCTCATAAAGTGAAATAGAGAGATCTTGGGTATAAAAATTTTTCGTAATTTAAAGGATCCACTTTGGAGACTTTTTTTTTCCACTGGATACCACAAAACCTTTTTTATTACAATTAAGAGTATGAAAATGGAATGGTTTGAGGTTTAAGGGAAATGAGGTCGCATAACCACGCTTTTAAGGAACGATATAGTGGGAATGCATTCTTTTGACCAAGTGCTCACAAGATATGGAACTCATTACAATAATAGATGACATTTGATAATAAGAGATTATGAATTAAGCTTAATGCTTTCTTCCATATTTTTCAATGTTTTAACAGATGATTCAGGTATAAAAAATTCTTTTAATTATACTATTTGTGTGCATCAATTGGGAAAAGCCTGGAAAGGTTTGTGATTTAACATAGCGGTAACCGTCAGTGCTTTAAGAACAAGTTACTGGATTTTTAAGTACTAAACTTCTCGGATGCTGTATAAACTGACAAAAGAGTGAAACCAATTGAGAATTTTTTTTATTCCAAAACTACCTAAGAAGCATGCTAGGCAGAGTTTTGACACCAAAAAGTAAAGGAAAATAAATTGTCCAGATTTCTTTACTGTTGAACGTCAAGCCGTTTTTGTTATAGATGTAGTCCCTGGTTGAAAATATTAAATTCAGTTATTAAACGAATCGATATCATTAAAATTCAACTTACATATGGTTTCTCGGGTAAATTAGTTTTTTTTTAATCGTAAAACACTTTACACTCAATTAAACTATCATTTAATTCATATCTTTTGTCGGTATATAAGTAATTTTTCGAAAATTTGTATTCCTCTCAACACCAGTATTTTTAACATAGCTGAAAATGTGTCAGAGGAATATATCCAGAATTTCCTTTAATAGGTAGCTGAGATACTTGCTCGTAGCTTACTGTATAGAAAATATAATTTACCGAAAAAAATAATTTTAATAACGTCTTTATTGTTGCATCTGAGTAATATCCAGAATGTGATCTGAAATCCAAATATGTTACATTTTCTTCATTGGCATCATCTGTGTCATATTCTTCATATATATATTCGGATATCTCCAATATATCATTATCATCGCCGCTAAAATAGCAGATTAAATATTTTCTCCTGTATCTTGGATGCTTGTATTTTTCCATTCAGCCTTCATTAAACTTCCACACTCTCAAAATAAAAAAGCCTCTTTATCTAACATTTCACCGGCTGGACCCCTTATTTGATATATTAATTTATGCTTATTGAGCATTATTCCAAGCTGATTATCATTAAGCCCTAAAAATGTTGTTCAAGTTTAATTATTTCAAGGTGTAAATTTCTTCCGTTTTTCCTCCAAATAAGCTGATAAAAAAAAAAGTTGAAATTGTTAAAAAAATAATTGTCTCTATTATTCGGTAAAATATAAATTCTTTCCAAGCAGCTGATTGTTTACCACATCCTCCCATGAGTGGTTATAGTAAAATTTAATGAAGCGGTCAACATAAGCAGCTAGTGAATATCATTTAATAATGTGCTAATGGATGACATGATTATATGGTAAAATTCTGTAATTGGAAATAAATTTGCAACCCTATTGGACCTGAGATATTTAATACTAATTCAGAGTTTCGTTAGAGACAAATATTCGGTATGCTGATTTTTACTTTTTTCCGTAGATACTTACTGTACAGAATTTTTAAATTATAGCTATATTTTTTAAACCATATTTGGAATTGTATCCAAGGACTTTAAGTTTTGATCCGGAGATGAATTTGTTTGTATAGTCGTAATTTCAAGCATTGAGATGAACTCTATATACCAGATGGTATCGAAATGTCCAATTAATATCTTAATTATAATTTTTCATTTAAGAATACTACACTGATAAGACTTTGTTTGCTTTTGCTATTTAACTTATAGTTTCGTAGACTGATGAGTTACTAGATTTGGAAGACGGCTTGAATCTGGAACGATCCATGATAAAATGCGTTAACCCTGGGGAATTTTGACATTAGCGACATTCCTTAATTAGTGGATTTAAATTTCAGAGGTTCGTTTCCTTGGTTACTTTTATTTAAATGACAGGCCATCAACCGACAAGCTAAAAACAAAAGTTTCTTGGTAAAGTAAAGGAATAATATTTATGTTACAACTTCATAGTTAGATTATATTTAGCAATATACAAGATGTCGTTCTTACAACATATTATGGCAGCATTTATACCTCCCACTCGAATTCCTATCAAGGTTCGTTGTCAAAATGCATTGGTTGAGGAAAAAAAGACATTGCAACCTGACGTTTCTGAAAGGGATTCGATTACTCCAATTTTAAAAACAGTTTATGACTGTGATCAGCATGAAGAAACTATTGAAATTGGAAGTTGTGCTGACTGCGCTAACATCGTGAAAGATGGTAAGGAATGGCATGAGACGGAGACAGAGAATGAAAATACTTCAAAAAATAATGAAGATAATGCTATAATTGGAAATGAAAAATTATCTTATGGTAAACAACACACATTTAAATCAATCTTAGATAAGCTTCATTTACACAGACTTCATGGTCACGATAATATCGATCAATTTAACTCTCCAATTGTTTCCCCCTTAGACAATGTAATTTCGTATGCCGTCAGGTTTGCTGGTTCGATTTATATGTTTATTTTAATGTGGGCTTTATTAATTGTTTGGACTATTATTGGTATAATTTTCAAAGCCCCTGATAATTGGCAAATTGTTATGCAAGATGGTCAATCTATTCAAACTTATGTTTGGGATACATTTTTGATGAGGCAACAGTTAGATGATACAGAAAGCTTTTTGAGACTATATGGTAGATTAAAAAGCAGAAGTTCAACACATAAAAGACTACTAAAAAATTTGAAAAATAATAAAGAAGCTTATAGAATTGCAAATTTTACAAAAAATTGTGAAAAAGATGATGAATTTCAATTTAAATCTTTGACTTGGTTTGATAAAGTTTCTAACAAAGCTAGTGATATTTTAGGCAGCTTGCCGTCAGTTTTTATTTACTGGATAGGAATTTTTATTTGGATTGGCTGTGGTAACATTCCTTTACACGAGGGTGCCGCTGGTGAACCGAAATATTCCAAATTTTCAGATAAATGGCAAATGTTTATTAATACCGCAACAGCGGTTGAATTATTAATCACATCTGTTTTTTTAGAAAATATTAGAACCAGAAATAATGATTTAATGAGGGACCAAATCGATATATTTTCAGAGTTTGATTCAAAATTAGAATTAACTTCTAGGCTATTATTGGACAAAGATAACCAAGATAATGAAATTGTTTTAGTTGATCATTGCCCACGTGAAGGTATTCAGAAATATATTACATTATATTCCGATATTATTGGTACAGGTCTAGGATTGATTATTTCAATCGGTGTATTTGTAGTATGGATCGCCATCGGTCCATCAATGAGATGGAATTCAAACTGGTGGTTAATAATTGGTACTTATACAGGTTTAGTTGGATTTATTGATGGATTTGTTTTAAGAGAAGTGTATTTTTCGATTACAAGGTATGAAGAAGAAAAATTTGCTACTTTACTTCAAGACTCCCAAGAACTGTTGGATATCGCTGGCATTCAAGTAGAATTGGAAATTCCAAAAATTAAAGACAGTAAGATAAATAGAGTTTCAACATATATTAATGATATCTGCTCAAATAAATGGTCAGTTGTAGTTTCCATTGGCATTGTTATTTCATTAATTATCATTGCAAGTGCTATGAAATGGTCAGAAACAGGTCAATTATTGGCAAATACCCCGACTATGATTATTGAGGGTTTTTTTTTATTGATTTTAATTCAAGCGCATAATTGGGCCGATGAGAAAAGATCCCACATGCTACAAGAAATGACCAAGAGTAGAAAGTTATTGTATAATTATGTCAAATCGTATGTTCCACTAGAATAAGGAAGAAACGATTAGTTTTGTGTTATTAATAATAATAAAACATCCGTGCACGCAGAGTTTTGTCACACTGATTTTTATACTTGAGCCTTTTTAATCTTTTCTTTATCCTCCTTAGTTGTAATTATTGATATTGTATTGTCTTCTAGATTATTACGAATAAAATGTCTACACGTTCGTCACAGAAACAAAAGCTGCCAAATTTGATGCCAACCCAAAAGGAGTTTGTCAACAAATATGTCCATAGAAATCATCCAAATAATTTACCACAATCATCACCGCTTGATTTCAGTACATTATCAGAAGAAGAATTACGTAAATATAGAACAAGGTATTTAAATCCAACACATCAGTTATCACCTGATATTAAAACATTTCAAGGATTTTTGCTCGAAAATAGTGAAATTGGTGAAAGAACAGAATCATGTATTAAAAATAATGCCAAACGTGAAGAAAATAGTTACGATTATAGAACCAGAGATGATTTAAGACAAAATGTTGAAGAGCATTTTAAAGATCATCTGAATGTTAAGGAGAGTGAGGTTATTATGAATTTCGTTTATAAGGTTAGAAACGAAGATAAAAAATTTAGAGTACAATTCGATAGAAGATAATAGATAATACACTAAACTAATTTAAACTAACGATAAATTTATTTATTTTCCTTTATACAAACTTTATACCTTCCTTTTCACTTATTCTATTTCTTGCAACTAATATCATTTCACGCTTTTTTTGTTCAAAACTTAAACCACCAAATGGACCGTCTTGGTCATCATCACCATCATTTAGATTGTCATCTACGCTTTTGAAGGTTGAAGTTGTGACTGTAGTTTTAATAGTAGTAGTGCTAACAACACTAGCTGGTGTATCGTTTGATCTGCTATAACCCGGTGGAAATGGCAAATCACCTCTGGACAAGAATCTATCCAAAGTTTTCTGAACATCACCAGTCTTTTCCAAGTCATATTTTATTTGCGCTACTTCAAGCGTAGGGGCAATCTGTTGGACCGTATCTATCATTTCTCTTGTGACTGCATGCTTCGCATCTGTAGAGGACAATCCAGAATTCTCCAGGAAGAAATAGTTGACGATAACTAGTGCCGCTAGAATTGTAAAAAATATAGTAAGTGTCTGTGTGTCAACGGCCATTAATTAATAGTATGTGATAAAGAAAAGTGTCTCACTATACAAAATACAAATTAATAATTACTTTTCAACAAAATCGCGTTCCAGCTTTCGTTTTTTCAACTCTTTCTTATCCTTACTGAGCATATCCAAAATACCCATAGTCTTTTTCTCAGTAAGAACTGTATCACCTGTACCATTTGTTCTACTTGATTTTTCTGTCTTCTCCCCATTCTTATTGTTTTCATTGTTTTGAGTGTTCTCTACTTTTTCTGTTTTCTCTGTTTTCTCTGTTTTCTCTGTTTTCTCTGTTTTCTCTGTTTTCTCTGTTTTCTCTGTTTTCTCTGTTTTCTCTGTTTTCTCTGTTTTCTCTGTTTTCTCTGTTTTCTCTGTTTTCTCTGTTTTCTCTGCATTCTCTTCTTTCTCTACTTTCTCTACTTCCTCTACTTTCTCGGTGTTCAATGTGTTCTGTGTGTTCTTGTCCAGTTTTAAAACATCAAATCCTCCTACAATTTCTCCAATCAAATCACCACTTAAAACAACACTACTAACAAATCCATCACTAGAACATACCAAAACACTCTTGCCGTCACTTGACCAACACACATCTGTAATCACAGCGTAATGTAGATTACTTGCTACAGCAACAGCTTTTAATCTTTGTGTATCATAAATAATAATAGAATCTTGAGTTGCAACAGCAAATAACATTCTATAACTCATATTAAAGGCATTTATATTTCCACCAAGTCCTTTTTCAATTAATTTATACTTAATTGGACTAAATCTAATGGCAATCGCAGGTTTTTTAAACCCAGGCAAATGCGCAACGGGTGGTTTATTTAAGCCTTGTCTAGTATGAATATAGACTGTATTGATTGTTTCGTCATTATTATTTTTAATAATCCCTGAAGCTGTCAATAGTAACAAACCATCAGGTGAAAATGATAATCGACGAAAAAATGATTGTAATGTTTCATTATGATAAATATAATGTTGCTTATAAGAAATCGATGGTGACGATGGCATAACAGCCGGTAGCGGTGAAGAACATCTATTTAAGGGATTGAAAGAGTGGGATGAACTAGTTGATGAATTAGAATAACTTCTTTTATGTTTTGGAGTTTGTAATGGAGGTTCCATAGTTGTTGAATTTGAGTTTGAAATTGCCATTGCAGCTGAACTAACTTTAATTGTTGGCTCATTATTTGTGTTCTTTTTTAAATTCTCTGTTGTTAATTTTTCATGTAAATTTATCCTACCTGTCGGTATTTCAGCTCTTGAACTTTTATAAAACGATGTTGGTGAAATACTTAATTCCGATCCATAACCATTTGAAATTTTATAAATATGAACACTTTTATCCGCTGATTGTGAGCAAATATACTCATTTAATGGATCCCATGCAACACCTTGGACATAATGATTATGCTCAGCAATTTGGTTAATCATTGATCCATTGTTAACACTGAAAATTCTAACAATATTATCCATTAGTCCACAACAAATGTACTTTGAATCTGGTGACCAACACAAATCATAAATTTCACTTAAATTTGTTGAAAAACATGCAATTTTTAAAACCCAACTTTCTTTAACTTCATCATCTTCATTGCTACCAAATTCTTTTACAATTTTTTCACTTAATTCCCAGATCATTATAGTCCCATCATCAGATGCAGTTGCTAACAATTCACCCGTTGAGTTAAATCGCACACAATTAACTGCTTGTGTATGCTTTGTAATTGTACTTAAATATTCGACGGATTCAATTTCCGTGCCTAGATCATTGTAATTTAGCTTCCATATACGAACGTTATTATCACCACCTCCTGTTACTAATCTAATTGATTTCTCACCTGGAATCTTGGATGGCTGCATATCCACCGTATATATTGGTGACGTATTCTCATGCCAATGAAGAGTAAGGGTCTTAGCTGTAATGTGAGGTATGTCAGTCATTGAATGATTGGTTAATTATTATTAGCTTACTGGGAACAATTTTTAGGCGAAGCTATAAAAACGTGTTTTTTACAATCCCAAAAAATTGTTTCTGCTTTCTCAATTTTTACATGTGTATGATTTACAAATTGACTAACTAAAGTAATTAATTAACACAAAAAATGCAAACTAAACTATAAACCAAAACTAAAACTATAAACTATAAACTATAAAGTATAACCTATTAAATATAAATAAAGCCAAAAAAAACACTGAAAATAAAAACGAAAATCATATAATAACAATTATGGTAATGATAGAAATAAATTATAAATTAAAAAACTTCATAAACTTATTTCCTGTAGCCTTCTTCTTTTTATCCTTGCTAGAATCTCCAACATTTTCCGCTTCTTCTGTAATCGGCTCAATTTCTTGTCTAATTGGTTGATTTGGAAGGGAAACATCTGCTGTATTTATACGTTTGACTTCTTCTACCGAAGGGACAGAAGTAACGCGCTTATCTTGAGCTTGTGCTTGACTTTGTGACTTAACTTGATTTTGATTTCTAATATCCGAAGGATATTTATTATCTTTTTCGACATTCAATTTTTTTGAAACTTTTAATCCTGAAGAATTAGTAGCTGATCTAGATAAACCTATGCTATTGGCCTCAGCTGACAGTTGTGCATTACTTAAATTTAAATATTTACTTGATGCTGTTGTATTAACCTGCGTCAGAGCAGTGTTACCAAATGCAGTAGAGGGAGGATTGGGTGCTATACGTGGTGTCACATTGAATGATGAGTTTCGTGAATTTGTTTTAGCAATGCCCGAGCTATTTAATGGATTAGCATAATCTTGGTTTGTCGAAGTTAAATGTTGTTGTTGGATTGGTTGCTTTGGCTGAACATCTTCAAAATATTTATCTGACGGATCTTCTTTAGTAATTGGTAAAACTGCAGGAACTGGACCATCCATATTCAAACCATTAGCACCACCAAGGTTTCTGCTACTTGAATTTGTTGAAATTTTGTTTAAATCATTTGTTTGAGATGAAACTTCGACACTAGTACGTCTTGATCTAGAAATGCTCTGTTGACTTTCATGATGAATAGGCTTCTCTGTAGATATCGATTTTTTATGAGCAAATCCAAATAGTTTGCCTGATTTCCTGTTACGATTCTCCGCGGCACCGGTAGCGGTAACTGGAGCTGTTTCAGGTGAGATTTTAGACGGACCATTGGAAACTTCGGACTCTTGAGAAACTAAAGATACTTTATGTTGATGAATACGTTTTTTAAAAAATCCATTTCCATTAGGTTCATCCTTTGGATCCCTCGAATCCTTTGATTTCTTACCAAATCCAAAAAGCTTTAGTTTAGGCTTCTTGGTTGCTGAGATCGTACTATTCACAGGAAGTTCAGCCGAAGCAGTATTTGTGGAACTGACAACATTATCATTAACATATGCAACCGGTGTAGCAGATGTAGGCACGTTACCATTAACAACGCTTATATTATTGTGATTAATTTGTTGTAATTCTCTTTCTTGTAACATTTTCATTTCGACTTCAGGATTGATAGGTAGATGAGCAACTTCACTTTCAGCTTTAGCAGTTGCAATCTTTTCCAATGTAGCATTATTTATAGCATCCTTACGTTCTTGACTCCATCTATTTTTCTCTAATTTTTGTTCCTTCTTAAATAACCTTCTTCTAGAGCTTTCATCGTTATTTATTTCTTTACTGGTAAATTTCTTTTTCTTGGATAGACCACCACTCTCTCTCAGAGAATGAACTTTAAATCCCACGCCTGCAGCATTAGACTGATATGGCGAACCGGGTGCTGAATGCGCATAACCATTAGAATTTTTAGGTGAGGCATTCTCAACTGTTTGATCAATAACTGGTGGTTTATTCAAACTGGTGTTCACAAGAGTGTTTTTTTGATTAACTGAATCAGTTTCTACATTTTCTGGATTATTTAATCTATCACCATAAACCTTTTTTTCCGCAGCCTTAAAGGCTAACAAGTACATTTCTTCAGGTGTTAATTGTGGTTGAGCTTGTTTCTTTTTTTCAGCAGATTTTAAAATAGGCATTGACGGAGATAAACCCATTTTAGAGCGTTGGTTACCTTCAAATGAACCAGATCTTGCTCTCACGCCTGATAACGGAACTGATGGCTTGTTATATTTCGAAATTGGTTGATGGCTTATTGGACGAGAACGCTGATTAATATATGGAGATTCAACTGAGTCCACACTTTGGACAGCATCAATGTAAACATCTGAGTCATTTGAATATGTCGGTGATGGAGTAGCACGCATCGGAGGCTGAGCGAGAAGAGGTTTAGGGAACATATTAGAACCATAAGCAGACTTTGCAGTTGGAGACCTAACATGTGCTTTTCTTTGCTGCGGTTGCTTTTTTTCTTCATTTTCATATTCTGATTCTGATTGAGATTCTTCCTCGTCATAATTTGAACTGACATCATCATCAATTTGTTCGTCATTTGGGTCGGCATATTCTTTACGGAGAACTTTGTTTTCAACAACAGCACCATCTTCATAGATTTCAGTTTCACTTTCTCCATATTCTTCTTCATCATCCTGACCAGTGTTGGCATAATCATCAAATCTTGGAATTGAATTTTTAATAGGAGATCTACGATTATTCATTGGACGAGAACCAGATTTTTGAAATAACAAAGTTCTATAACTGTGTTGAGAAGACGGTGTTGTATTTTGCAATGACGAAATTTTTGGAACCCCTGAAATTACTGGCGCCTTGGCTAATTTACGGCTGATTGGTGAATCAATATTTGAAATAGACGAAGCCGCTGAATCCACAGTTTTTGCAGGTGCCAAATCATTTTCCTTTTCATTTTCACGATGACTCTTATGGACAACATTAAATGGTTCCTCAACTGCAGGAACTAAATCATCAATTTCGTAATCATTTAAAGGAGATGATTCAACATATTCATAATTTGTTCCAACTACTTTAGATTGGTTACTTAAACCTTTACTCTGGTTCTGATTGTGATCTTTCTCATACTCAATTGGTTCATCTTCTTGTACCTCCTCTTCTTCTTCATCATAAGCAATAGGCTCTTCCATTAAATCATCATCTATAGGTTCTTCAAACTTAGAAACATGAGAAGGTAAAGTTTCAGGTTCAACAAAAATAACTTCGTCAACATCATCATCATCTTCCAGATCATTAGGTTCGGCAAAAGTTTCTTTATCATTGTTAAGCTCATGAACAGGTTCAGGAATTAATTCTGGTTCTAATTCATCTTGGACAGTACTTGGTTGAGATTCAATTTTTTGAAAAAGTTTTTCGGGATTAGGCTCATTAAGACTTTTAGCTTTAACATTTTTTTCAATTAAAACTGGACTGGAAACAAATTTGTTAAAAGATTCAGGTTCAAGCTCAGGATCACTTTCAATAAATTCTTGCGCAGGGACCTTAGATCCAGTTTCTTCTTGTTCAGATTCGTACCGAAGATTCTTGTCAACATAAGTAGGAGTTTCGGCGATTTGATTAACTGGTTTCGATTTTTTTAAAGGCTTCTTAGTTGGAGTTTGAATTAATTCAGATTCAGAAAAATTTAATTCAGGCTCGGCTAATTTTGACCTAGGAGCAGAAGCAAAATTTTTAATTAGTGGTGGTCCCGACTTTGATTTTGGTGCCACTGATTTAGATTTTTGCTTCGTTTTTTTAATTGAAATTGGTTCATTTTCATGCTCATATTCGTATTCATGCTCATAATCATATTCATCCGCATATTGCGGCTCAGAAACCCTCGGTTTTGTTTTAGTTTTCCCGACAGGCTGCTGAGAAACCCCAGGCTCATGATACTGCAACTCGTGTTGAATTGCAGTTGATTTTGATTTCGATTTAACTTTTCTAATAGGCTGTTGTTCAGTTGCTCTTGAATTACTTGTAATTGGCTCTTGTTCCAATTCTGGCTCATAATATTCAGGTTTTTGTTTCGTAACTTTTGATCTTGTTTTAACTTTTCTTGCACTTGGTTTCCGATCCAAGTCTTGTGCCGGTTCAACCAACTTTGATTTAGTTTTTCTAACCACAGGAGTTTGTTCATATTCGTATTCATATTCATAATTGTCAGGCTGAATTTCATGCTTAACTACTCTTGATTTATTCATAGCTCTTCTAACCGGTTGATGTTGTGGTTCTGGTTCATACTCAATTTGAGGATCATTTTCATTTTCAATTTCGTAATCGGATTCAGATTCGTACTCATAAACCGAAGGTTTGATAATTTTTTTTGTTGATTTTTTCTTAGAAATTTCTGGATCAATATAGTTATCGGAATTTGAGAATTTTCTTATTTTTTTTTTAATAACTTTATCTGGATTCTTTTTAGCAATTGGCTTATTGATTTCGTCTTCAGCGCTTTCATAACCATAATAATCATTATCACCATTATCCTTTTCTTTAAACTTAACTTGATTTTTAATCAAACGTTGTTGTTGTTGTTGCTTTTGTTGTTTTTGCTTTTGTTGTTGTTGCTGCTGCAATTGTTGAGCTTTATGTTTATGTACGACTTTTTTTCTTTTTGAATCTGTATCATAATAATCAAAATCTTCATAGTCATCTTCTTCCTTAATACCTGCTAGTTCATTATTATCATCAAATTGATCATCGAATTGGTCATCGAATTGGTCATCGAACTGATCATCAACTTCATCTTCTATACTACTATTTTTTGGTTGTTTTATAACTGTTGTTCTAACAATTTTAACGTCACCACGTTGTTCAATTGTTGTTCTTGTGATTGACTTTGTCCTACCATCTTGACCCTGCTCCTTTGTAGTTTTAATAATTTTTGTATTACTATGAGCAGGATTCCTTGAACTTCTCGACGTACTTGACATTAAAGAATTCGACCTTGAATTAGTTGAGTTGAATCTATTATTAGCACCAGTATTATTATTAACCATACTATTGCTATGTTGTAAAGATAATGTACGTCTGGACATTGACATTGAACGATCATTGGAATTTCTAAAAGTTCTATTACTTAGAGACATTGTCCGCGGAGTTGATAGACCGGAACCGGAGCGTAAAGTAGGTGTATTGTTGTTGTTATTATTAATATAGTGACCATATTTCCTGTTGGTAGCACTCGCAGCAGCTAGATAAGCTTGCGTTGGATCCGTATTAATACCTGATTGATTGTAATAAACGCCACCACTATCACGCTAAAAGAAAAATCCAAAAAGTTAGTATATGTTACAAAAACAAGAATACATAATTGATAATAGGTTGATTACCACGACATAACATAACATACCCTTCCGTTACCAATTGGACCCCTAGAAAAATAGTTCATAAAACCCATATTGAATTGTAACAAATGTAAATAAAAGTTCCTGTAAAATACCTGAGGCAAACGATTATTGTACTGTCAATTGGGTGAAAAAAAATGTGCAGGCAAGTGGGAAAAAAACAACAACAGAGAAATTAGAAATAGAAAACTCAATGCAGGAAACAGAAAACAAAAAAAAACAATCTTGTGCGAAAGTAATTAATGCTGTATCGAAAGAAATCTAAAAAGAATAATTTCTGGCTTGACAGTTTTCTGCCACATCATACTAGAAAATGCTACGACTATGTGAATTTTACATCGTATAATATATATATGTATAACTGGTCATCACAGCCCATAGCTGTACATAGATGGCCATAGATGTCCATAGCCAGCCATAACCGCCTATTGCTGGCCATAACTGCCCATAATTCACCATAGCCGACAGCATTTTTTTTTTTTTGAATTCCTATTGTACTACAATAACCATAAAAATTACTTACACTATTGCTAATTATTCCCATAGTTGCTAATTCGTAATATGCGGAAGAACAAAGAAAGAGAGATTTAAATGCTTTTTGTAGACAGCATGGACATCAGGGGTCACTAAATACAATATAAATAATTGAAACAGTTCCTGTATGTTCATCCAACGGTCCTTCAAGTGTGATAATCAGTGTCATTGCCCATGTCACGTGACAACATTCCAGATAGATAAACATAACAAAACAAAACAAACAAAAACAAAAACAAAGAAAGGACACATCGGAGAAAGAAGGCAAATATACATCCGTGCACACCGACGGTCGACGTCGTCCCGTCGTCGACGTTTCGTCGTCGTCGTCTTGTTGTCGACAGCTGATGGTTATGGACTTCGGTGTCCGTGTCCGACACCGAAGTCCACAGCACGTGAAAGCGGGTGTACAGATGTACTACGGCGGTTATTGGGGCCCAACGGTGACCACGGTTAATTCGGCTGAACAACTGTGGCAAATGAGCCTCCAGAACTGTTTGGCTAAGCTGATCGTTAAGTTTGGAATCCAGTACACCAGCCATAATTTTCAGCCAATAGCAACGAAATAAAACCACTGCCACAAATTCTTTTTTTTTTTGCCTAGCACTATAATTATGCAAGAGCTAGGGTAGTTGCTCTCGGAGATACACCGTTGAGATATGCTGTTAGTTATCAACAATGTGCCGTAGTGGCTCGATTGCTGACTAAAAATCGGCGAATATTCCACAGTTCTAGTCTAATAGTACCCTGAAGAACTTCCTTATCAAAGTTTTAATATGATAGATATATGTTTACATGTATATATATAAATGAAAGCTATGGATTCAGGTAGGCTAGTTTATCAGTCTTATCTTCAATTAATCCCAACTGGTAATGTATTTAACGGCCCGATGAGAGAATTTTTTTTGTTTTTTTTTCTGTTTTTTTTTGTTTTTTTTCGCATTTTCTCGTGTCTCCCCAACGTGCGGAACTCATCTAAAAACCTTTACAGTAATAATAAGTGTGAAGTATAAAGATAATTAAATTTCCGTTTCAGATTTTTTTCTTCCCCCTTTTTTTATTATCTATTCAGCCAATAAATTTATCTTATCTAACCGTGTCATTGTACCTGTACCATTTTTTTTCAAATACACTTC
This sequence comes from Kregervanrija pseudodelftensis, assembly GCA_030580115.1. Taxonomy (NCBI): domain Eukaryota; kingdom Fungi; phylum Ascomycota; class Pichiomycetes; order Pichiales; family Pichiaceae; genus Kregervanrija; species Kregervanrija pseudodelftensis. The sequence continues at coordinate 161,329 of JAKTSJ010000016.1, forward strand.
CAAAAATGATATCGATGTATAATAACAATATCATAGAGAGCACGGGCATTAACGTCAACGTTACCGTTAATAGCAACGGCAGCAGCAATAACAAAAAGAACGATGAACTTGAAATCGAACATGAGCTATCTTTAAATATACCCAAGCTAAGCGACATACTCAACGACAAAATACCAACAGCCTCAGCGTACTCAAACTATAATTTCACACAATTTTTGATTAAAAAACATTGCGTGGAGAACCTGTATTTTTACAACGCAATTATGACCTTACTGGAGGACTACGATAATTTCCAAATTAACAACTGGATGTCGATATATAGAAAGTTTATCGAATGCGACGACATAAATTTACCAGGTGAACTGCTCATTAAATTGAACAGGAACAAGAGCAAACTACCGTGTATTAATCTGCTCATGAAAATAAAAAAAATCATCATTGGCTACTTGCATAACTCGTTCCATGAGTTTTTGAACGAACTGAAAATTGAGAAATTTTCCTGCATATCGAGTCTGAACTCCGTTTCGTTATGCTCCTCGCCGTGCTCGACATCGTTAACTTCAAACGAGATCGAAGTGAACGACGCCAAAACTGAAGTGTCCGTCAACACAAGTTCCAGTTTAACAACAAAGAACAATAATGTTATTCTTATAAATAACATAAATAACAACATCTGTCACCGTTATAGTGAGTACAGTAATGAATACGGTAATGATTTCAGTGACGAGCATGATCACAAAAAGGGCAATATAAGTAATACCGAATTCATTAATAGTGCCAATAATACTAATACCACAAATAATAATAATAATGTTAATGATGTTAATGAAAAAACTAATAGAAAAAAGGAAAAAGAAAAGGAAAGAGAAAAGGAAGATACTGATGCCGTTGATATCACCAATAATGCAACGAACACCAAGTCTTGGAACAAGCTAACCAACAAGTTCAAATGGAAGAGAAGAACTTCAAGCTCATCCTCCTATTAATAATAACTTTCTTTTTACGATAACCTGTATAGCATAAACGATAGATTTTATATACTTTATATAGCTTTATATATTTCTTTACTAAACAAATTAACTTGTGATAAAAAAAAAAAAAAAAATACCCATTTGCCGAGGAACTTCCAAGATCTTTCCGCGTATATCGGTCTGCCAGTCCCCCCCAGACCAATAAATCTCCACATTCATTACGTAATCCAAAAAATTATATTCTTACGTATATTTATATTTATATATAGAAAAAATGTCGGTGTATCACGTTTTTAGTAAACAGAACAAAAATTGAAAACTGAAAATACAAAACTGCTCGGAGAAGCAAACAAAACTGAAAGAACCCTTTACCCCACCATGTGTTCTAATCTGTGGAGTTACTACGAGGGGGAAAAGGAGATTCTACCTAAATGTGTTATTAAAGGGCATCAGTTGAAGTGGGATCATTCACGGGGACCACGCTACGTCGAAAACCAAAATTATTTTGTGGAGAAATTTTTACTTATTTAAATCAGTACAATTTCGTTGCATTGTTAATTTATTGTTCCTTACACTCTTGTATATACACTAAACTAACACAGACAATGCCATTGAAACAATCCTATTATTGTCCATTCGACAACAAAACCAAAATTATAAGGGTTCCAAATGAGACTCACAATCTTTTCACGCTGGTTTCAGATTCGGAGGCGGACTCGAAGTCGTTGGATTACAAGTTCATCGACTGTAAAACAACCAGCGAGAAAATCCACAAGAATGTCAAAAATGGGTTCTACAAAGCCAAAGATATCTGGGAATTCGATAATGTCGGTGTTACCAAGCCACATGACTTGAAAAAAAATCAATTCATAAAATTAAAGAATAACGTTGACGGTAACATTCAAACCTACATAATTATCAGATACTTGATTTGCGGTGATTGTAACAAGGGCGCATTGGGATTTGGCGGTTTGTTATTCAACGAGGAAATCAAGGACGCAAGAATTGAAGTTGGATTCGATCTATCGTCGACAAATCCAAACGAATTGAGCTATTTTTTCTATCTTTAATTTAGTTTAATTTACCTTTATCTTTACCGTTACCTTTAATTTTAATGTTAATTAGTTGTTTTAAGTAGAAGTAATCGTAGTCGTAATAAGAATAATAAGAATAATAAAATTCAGTAAATAAATAAAATAGGTAGAGGTATATAAAAAATTTATATAAGAACATCAACAAAAAAAGATAATTTAATTTTTGAATAAAAATACGCAAAACTAATTTTTAAACAAAACTATTAATGATGGTGTTGTCCATTCTTCATATTGTTTAAAGCGGAACCAGCTTGGAACCATTTAATTTGTTCTTTATTGAATGTGTGAGTTAATGGACATTTCCATGCTTCACCCTTCTTTGGATGAACGACCATGATCAAATTTTTACCTGGAGCAAATTCCTTTAATCCAACAATATCAATTTCATCATCGGCATTAATCTTGTCGTAATCCTTTGGATCTTTAAAGTTCAAGGCTAATAAACCTTGCTTCTTCAAATTGGTTTCGTGAATTCTGGCAAAAGATTTAGTAATGATAGCAAAACCACCTAAGTATCTTGGTTCTAAAGCAGCATGTTCTCTGGATGAACCTTCACCCATATTCTCATCACCAATAACAACCCATTTGTGACCGTGATCTCTGTACCAAAGTGCGGTATCTGGAACACCAGACCATTCACCAGTATAGTGATTTTGAACAGTGTTAGCCTTCTTGTTAACAATGTTAATAGCACCAATCATATAGTTATTTGAAATGTTTTGTAAATGACCTCTGTATTTCAACCATGGACCGGCCATAGAAATATGGTCAGTGGTGGTCTTACCAAATGCCTTCAGTAAAATTGGCATGTTTAGAGCATCCTTACCATCCCATGGCTTGAATGGGGTCAATTTTTGTAATCTGTCAGAGGTTGGAGAGATGTTGACTTCAACTAAATGTCTGTCCTTTGGTGGAGCTTGGTAAGTATCCTTACCAGCATCATAACCTTTAGCTGGTAAACCTTCACCATGTGGAGGTTTTAATAAAAATTCATTACCTTCAGAATCCTTTAATTTATCTGTTAATGGGTTGAATCTTAAGTCACCTGCAATTGTGTATGCAACAACCATTTCTGGTGATGCAACGAAAGCATGGGTTTGAGGATTACCATCATTTCTGGAAGTGAAATTTCTGTTAAATGATGAGACAATTGTGTTCTTATCACCCTTCTTGATATCCTTTCTGTCCCATTGACCAATACATGGACCACAGGCATTGGCTAAAATTTTACCACCGAAATCACGGAAAGTTTGTAAGAAACCATCTCTTTCAATTGTAGCTCTAACTTGTTCAGAACCTGGAGTAACAGTAAATAAGGTCTTAGCAGTTAAACCATGGTCTTCAGCATCCCTAATAATAGATGCAGCTCTTGACATATCTTCATATGAAGAGTTAGTACATGAACCGATTAAACCAACTCTAACGTCTAATGGCCAGCCCTTTGCTGGTGCAACGTCCTTCATCTTTGAAACTGGGGTTGCTAAATCAGGGGTAAATGGACCATTAATATATGGTTCTAAAGTGTTTAAGTCAATTTCAATAACTTGATCATACTCAGCACCTTCATCGGCAGATAAGTATGATTTTTGGTAAACCTTAGCAAATTCAGCAACTTGAGGTCTGTTGGTTGCATTTAAGTATTTAACCATTGATTCATTGAATGGGAAAACAGATGTTGTGGCACCAATTTCAGCACCCATATTACAAATAGTGGCCATACCGGTACATGAGAAAGTGTGAACACCTTCACCGAAATATTCAACAATGGCACCAGTACCACCTTTAACGGTAGTAATACCAGCTAACTTTAAGATAATATCTTTTGGAGAAGTCCAACCAGACATCTTACCAGTTAATTTAACACCAATAATCTTTGGAGCCTTCAATTCCCATGGGAAACCGGCTAAGACATCAACAGCATCGGCACCACCGACACCAATAGCTAATTGACCTAAACCACCAGCATTTGGAGTATGGGAATCAGTACCAATTAATAGAGCACCTGGGAAAGCATAGTTTTCCAAGACGATTTGATGAATAATACCTGAACCTGGTTTCCAGAAACCAATGTTATATTTAGCACAAGCTGAACCTAAGAAATCGTAGACTTCTTTGTTTAAGTTAATTGCTCTAGCTAAATCTTCTGGACCACTCTTTTGAGCTTGAATTAAATGATCACAATGGACAGTTGCTGGAGTAGCAACAGATGGCATACCAGCAGACATGAATTGTAAAATGGCCATTTGAGCGGTAGCATCTTGACAAGCGACTCTATCTGGTCTTAAATGTAAATAAGAGACACCTCTTTCGATTTCTTGAGATTCTGGTTTATCTAAATGAGAATATAAGATTTTTTCAGCGTAAGTTAATGGTCTGTTCAGTCTCTTTTTGACAATTTCCAAATTTTCAACGTTTTTTTTGTAATTGATGAAAGTATGGTCTTCCTTGTTGTTCATATGAACTTTGGAATCTTTGGTTAGACCAGAGACTGTGGCTAAACCACGAGAACCTGGAATTCTAATAGCACTTCTAGTTGCAGATAACATTGCAGTTGAATGTATAAAAGTAATCTAGTTATAATATCGAGAGAAGAGATAAAAAAACTAAAAAGAAAGAAGAAGATTATGTTGAATGAGAAGAAAAAAGGTGGAAAAGTGGTCTTAATTAAATTGAATACTGTTGATTGTTCGCAAACAGAATTGTCGAATGGGATCCAGTGTGATTGCAAATATACGGAGTACGTCCATGTTTAGCCGCTTTCCCATGGTGCGAAACATTCCGGCTCCGATGGTCATTTATGGCTGTAAACACCAATAGTAACGCGTTAATTTCTAATCTGTTATGATGTCTTCTTACTGTGACTTTTACTATTCTTTCCAATGCAAACAACGCTTTATTAAATGACTTAAATATCTGTTAACCATATATCACTTTTTTGCTGTGTTTTAATATCGTTTCTGTGCCATTTTTTACTTATATTAAATACCACCGTTAAGTAGTCCGATCTCGGTATACAAAATTTCAATTCCTAAATGGAAATTTCAAATTTTTCGCGCGCTTCAATGGAAAAAAGTGTAAAAAATGAAAATAAGAAAATAAGAGAATATATAACAAAATTTACATCTTTGTCACGTCGATCGGCGTTGCTTGGTTTGCAGAGCAAAATAATAACAATGTCTATAGCAATAGCAAAGTAAATAAACTATTATTGATAAACTATCAGTTGGTCTACCAAATTGACAAAAAAGAGTTGCTAGCACCATAGGGCTAATGAGTTTAGACAATCTATGACGTAAATATTGCTGTCCGATATAATAATTTACGTTATATAGTGTTTTTAATTAAAGATTTATTCCAGCAAATTCCTTGGTTTGTTAGTGAACGCTAGTTGAATCTCAAATATCAATGCGGTTTGACACAAATGCAAATACGTAGTCCGATAGATAAAGACCGACCGCACGTGATATTGGTGCATCACGTGACCGACAGCTTACAAAAACGAAAATGGCGGGTTTGATACATTCGAACCGTATACTACAGTTGAGTTCACGTGTATGCCAGCCATAGTACCGCTGGCTATAATCTCTCTATCCAATATTTTATATAGCGCAAATAAGTAAAGTTTAAGAATTAAATTCTGATAAGTATTACGATTTTATTTCGGAAACCACAATTGGTCGACAACTTTATATAACATGTTGTCTCAAAAACATGCAATTAATATGAGTTGATTACTCAATAACCGGTTGTATTTCTATTATACTATAGCCTATTATTATTGTTCAATAAGTTTCTGACCCCAAAAAACTATAATAGTGGTAATCAGTAATCAGTAAAAATAATGTCTCTCTTTGTTCGTAATTGTTATATGAACGTATTGCTTCATTCATGTTAGCATACAAATAAAATCTGATTAGCGAAAATATTAGTATTTTGACTAGTGAGGACAGATAAAGATTTAAATGTTTACTTATTTATTCAATTCTTCATTCCTTTTGAAGTATTTTTTTTTAAAAAGCCTTTTTATGACCTGCTGGTTTACTGCAATAATAAACAGCTTAATCTCTAAGACAAAAAAAATACTTTTTAACTCCATGTTTCACTGGAAACTTCTCATAAAATTAAACAAACTCATGATCAGCATTAAAAATGTACACAGCCTAGAAAAGTATCGAACCTTCTCGCAATTTCCAGAATTAACTTCCCAGTTGATCCGTGATGGTGTTACCACCCTTAGCTGAAAAGACAATTGACTATTTAACAACATAGCAGCCCCCTTAATCAACCTAATTTTGGGTTTCCTCTTGTTACACATTTTACATTATACATTATACATAATAATAGATACATAAAAAAAAATATTTACATTTAATTATGGATTCCACACAATTTACTGATAGAGCTTTGGAAATTATAACTAGCGCTCAAAAGCTATGCCAGCAAAACAACAATGCTCAATTAGTCCCACTACATTTTTTGGCTGCAATGGCTCCAGTTGATACTCCTGATACAATTTATTTGAAATCAATTGTTGAAGGTGCTAGATATGATTGGATGCCATTAGTTAGAACCATTAATAGACACTTGGTGAGGTTGCCAAGTGTTTCAGGTTCAAATTCTGAGCCAAGCATGTCATCATCTGCTGCTAATATTATAACATCTGCCGGCAAGATCAAATCACAACAAAAAGATTCATATATTGGTCAAGATCATATTTTAACTGCATTGTTAGACGATCCAACTGTTAAGGATATTCTAAAAGAATGTAGCATTAACCCTGAAACTTTGAAAACTCAAATAATCCACCTAAGAGGTAATCAAAGAATTGATTCCAGACAAGCTGATTCTTCTGAACAATTTGAATTTTTATCAAAATATGCAATTGATTTAACAGAACAAGCATTACAAGGTAAAATCGATCCAGTCATCGGTAGAGAAGAAGAAATTAGAAGAGCTATTAGAGTTTTGGCTAGAAGAGCAAAATCGAATCCTTGTTTAATTGGTGATCCAGGTGTTGGTAAAACTTCTATTGTCGAAGGTGTCGCACAAAGAATCATTGATAATGATGTTCCAACAGTTTTACAGGGCTGTAAATTATACGCCTTAGATTTAGGTGCTTTGAAGGCTGGTGCTAAATATCAAGGTGAATTTGAAGAAAGAATTAAGGGTGTTTTAACAGATATTGAAAACTCAAAAACTATGATTATTTTATTTATTGATGAAATTCATATGTTAATGGGTGATGGTAAATCTGATGCAGCTAACTTATTGAAACCTGCGTTGGCTAGAGGACATTTCCACTGTATTGGTGCAACAACTATTACCGAATATAGAAAGTATATCGAGAAAGATGGAGCATTCGAGAGAAGATTTCAAAGAATTGATGTCAAAGAGCCTTCTGTTCGGGAAACCGTTGCAATTTTAAGAGGTTTGCAACCAAGATATGAAATTCATCATGGTGTTAGAATCTTAGATAGCGCTTTGGTTTCTGCAGCTCAACTAGCTTCCAGATATTTAACCTATAGAAAACTACCTGATTCTGCCGTTGATTTAATTGATGAAACCGCCGCCGGTGTTGCAGTCGCTAGAGATTCAAAGCCTGAAGAATTGGATTCTTTAGAAAGACAATTATCACTATTAGAAGTTGAAATCAATGCTTTAGAAAGAGATAAGGAAGCCGATAGTTCGACAAAAGAAAGATTACAACAAGCATATAAAAAGAAGCAAGATCTGGAACAAGAATTAGCCCCATTAAGAGAGAAGTTCTCTCAGGAGAAGGCGGGTCACGAAGAGTTGACTGCTGCCAAAAAGAAATTGGATGATTTAGAGATTAAAGCTCAAGATGCTGAAAGAAGACATGATACTGCAACAGTTGCTGATATAAGAATGTTTGCAATTCCAGATGTTAAAAGAAGAATTGCAGATTTAGAAAAGGAAGTTGAATTAGAAGAAGAATCTCCTGAATATATGGTTAAAAATGTTGTTGGACCAGATCAAGTTGCTGAAACTGCAGCAAGATTGACAGGCATTCCAGTTCAAAAATTAACTCAAGCTGAAAATGCTAAATTGATTACAATGGAAAAGGAATTATCAAGTGCAGTTGTTGGTCAAGGTGAAGCAGTTAAAGCTGTTGCAAATGCGATCAGATTATCTAGGTCAGGTTTGGCAAATCCAAACCAGCCTGCTTCTTTCTTATTCTTAGGTTTGTCTGGTTCGGGTAAAACTGAATTAGCTAAAAAACTTGCTAGTTTCTTGTTCGCCGATGAAAAGGCGATGATTAGAATTGATTGTTCTGAATTAATGGAAAAATATTCTGTTTCTAAATTATTAGGTTCAACTGCAGGTTACATTGGTTACGAAGAAGGTGGTATGTTAACAAATCAACTACTGAGAAAACCATATACTGTTATTTTATTTGACGAAGTCGAAAAGGCTGCGCCAGAAGTTCTGAATATTTTATTACAAATGTTGGATGATGGTAGAATCACTGCTGCAAATGGTACGCTAGTTAATTGTTCAAACGCAATTATTATAATGACTTCTAATTTAGGTGCTCAATATATTAATGCTTCTAAAGGTACTAAAATTACACCAGAAGTCAGGGATCAAGTTATGACTGCCGTTAAAGCACATTTTAGACCGGAATTTTTAAATAGAATTTCTGCAACTGTTGTTTTCAATAGATTATCAAGACATGCTATTTCTAAGATAGTTAAGATTAGATTGGCTGAAATTGAAAAGAGATTTGAAGCTAATGGTAAATCACTGATTTTGAAGCCGGATGAAGCCGCTTTAGAATATTTATGTAAACATGGGTATTCTTTGGATATGGGTGCTAGACCATTAAATAGATTGATTCAAAATGCAATTTTGAATCAATTGGCTGTCATGATCTTAAATGGTCAAGTTAAGGATAAAGAAGAAGTCACAATTACCACCAACAGTAAAGGTTTATTTGTTGTTCCAAATCACGAAAGTGAAGGTATGGATGTTGATGCCGTTGAAGATTGGACTGATGATGCTGATGAAGATGATGGTGATTATCCAGTTGATTTGGATTAGAGTTGACATTTGTAGTTTTCTATAAATCTTAATATATTACGTTTTAATTTTAATTTACTGTAGTTATTGTAATCTTCATATAATGAAAAGAAATAACAAGAATATGTATTAACGTAAGTAAAATACATCTGGCATATTTCGATTTCATGAAGTACTTCTATTCTTTTCTGTTTCATATCTTTAACTCCAAAGCTCAAATGACAACGGAAATCTTTGGCTCAATTGTTTAAAAAAATTATTCATATATTAACAGTCCAGACATAAATTGGGTTTAACATTACCTCTCTGTGCAACCTTTGTAAACCCTTTTTATGAGTTCAATTTTGTATGGTTATGAATAATTGCCACAACTTCTATGTTGCGTTTCAGAGACACCATTTCAAACTGGGTTCCCTTTAGGGCACTATTTTTTTAAACGAATTAATGTTCAGAGTAAGCTTAGTCCAATTAGCAAAATTTTGTTAGATATCATTTTTTTCATAAATAACTGTTTTGAGCAACAACAAACAATCTAAATAGGCGGTAATAATAGATCTTTGATAATCAAAAAAATTGTATAACCTTGTCGACATTAATTAACATTGTTAGCTTAGAAAAAAAAACTATTTATGTACTGTATTTTAGGTGTTAAAAACGGTATGACAATTGTTGTAATTTAACTTTTATTCCATCTTTAGTTCCTTATGCTCCACTTATTCTTCGTAGTAAACTTTAGTATTTAGTTCTAAAAATTACGTCAGCATCGAAAAAAGCTGAAAAGAAAAATTCGCATGAAAAAATTTTTCATTTTCTTTTTTAATTTTTTAATTTTATTGCTTTACTTTAGCTTATCAACTTAAGAAACTAATACTATCATTAATCTTAACATTAATTATGGCTGCTAGAGCACAATTTGAAAACTCTAATGAAATTGGTGTTTTTTCCAAATTAACCAATTCATACGCATTAGTTGCAGTTGGTGGTTCAGAAAACTTTTATTCTGCATTTGAAGCAGAACTTGGAGATGTCATTCCAATTATTCATACCACTATTGCAGGTACGAGAATTATTGGTAGAATGACTGCAGGTAATAGACGTGGTCTTTTAGTTCCAACTCAAACCACAGATCAAGAATTAATGCATTTAAGAAATAGTCTTCCCGATAGTGTTAAAATTCAAAGGGTTGAAGAAAGATTATCAGCATTAGGTAATGTTATATGCTGTAATGATTATGTTGCACTTGTGCATCCAGATATTGAAAGAGAAACTGAAGAAATTATTGCAGATGTTTTAGGTGTTGAAGTTTTTAAACAAACTATTGCAGGTAATGTTTTAGTTGGCTCGTATTGTTCCATTTCTAATCAAGGTGGTTTAGTTCATCCCCAAACTTCAATTCAGGACCAAGAAGAATTATCTTCATTATTACAAGTTCCAATTGTTGCAGGTACTGTTAACAGAGGTTCAAATGTTGTTGGTGCTGGTATAGTCGTCAACGATTGGTTAGCCGTTGCAGGTTTAGATACAACTGCTCCTGAATTATCCGTTATTGAAAGTATATTTAGATTACAAGATGCACAACCAGATGCTATTGGTGGCAACTTACGTGATACACTTATTGAAACTTACTCTTAGCTTAGTTAAAATATCTAACATATTTGTTTCGCTTTTGACTGGTGTTTGTATACTTTTGGGGTAATATTTATATATAGTACAATTTATACTAGATACGGTATAATATGCAGTATTCGATACTTAATTAATACAGATTATAATGAAATCAATCAATTCGGAGTAAAACTTTTTATTTGTGGCGCATTCGCTCTCATAACTAATTTTCTTTATTTTGTTCGCTTGTCAACCCTGTAAACTGGTTATGTTTATTGCAAAATATTTGGAGTGACTAAACTAAATAATATTCATAAAGGATATACCGTACTATGGATTTTATAGGGTAAGTATCGGTGTAGTTGCCACTAACTATGATTTAATTACTAACATCTATATACATCAATCAGATTTCCTGTCAAGGATATTCGATCAGCTGCTTTGGAAAAATTAGCTGTCTTGTCCGCTAAGAACACACCTAAAAAGGCTTCACTCGAAAAATCCGTTACTCCTAGTTTTCAACTGTTACTTGGAGGTATAAAGGAGAATTCAGTTGTTACTGCTCCAATCAGAGTGGATGAACTAGAAATATTATACGCCTTGTGTAAAAGTACCCCAAGAATTATCAACGAAACACAAGCTCAAATTTTATTGTCCAGATTCACTCATTATCTTTTAGAATCTCCTGTTCAAAATTTTCTTTCACATGCCAGTTTTAATACCAATGATTTAACTCCGTGGACAAAATTGGCTTTTGAACTTACATCTGCTATTGCAACTTTGGGTGCCAATATTCCCTCTCTTAAAGAAGAAGCCATTGAGTCCTTTTCCAAATACTTGCAGTCTTTACAACTCAATGACTTACGTAGCCAGCTGTCATTTATTGGTTTTATTCAAGGTGTTAGTGCGAATGTTGGTATTATATCTGTCCCATTGTTTAATTCAATTATGTCCTTCTTTACGATTGAATTTTATGAATGTGTTGAGCACACTATTTCAACAATTACGGAAGCTGATGATGTGGATTTAATTTCTTCATTTGTTGATTATGGCCTTGAATATTCATCGTTGTTTTTCATTAAACTTATCGGAAGATTTCAGGTCGAATATTTGAAAGATGTTATTCATGCGTCTTCTACTGAAACTTTAATGGATCACATGCTAAAAACTGAATCAATTGCTTATGTCATTGAAGAAGAACTTTTAAATGTTATCAAACAGATTATCAATTTACAACGTTTAAACGAATCTTATATTTCAAGTTCATCAGACAGAGTTATTTCATCATCTTTATTACGTCGTAAAACATGTTATACTATTCACTCAATTGCTTTAGAAATTTATGCACTGGGATTTGTCACTTCTTTTGTTGAATTTGAATTTGTTCGTTCTTTGGTTTCTCATTATTTGACAGATTTTTTAAACGCTATTGAAGATGGGTCTCCCGATGCCTTGGAAATGATTCATTCAAATTTATTACTTAATGTATTTGGTTCGGGCGCATTACTATCTGAAGATGATCAATCTGTTGGTTTGGAACTTGTTAAACAATATCCCAATGTTGTTGAATCCATAGTTATGCCAAGGGATTTTGTCAAACAGTTAACAAATTCTTTGACTTGTTGTATGAGAAGTTTATCAAAAGATGACATCATTTCTTCTATTTATACTTTAATTAATATGCTAAATGACACAAACAGTTTTTCAGGTTCCGAAGATGGTTCCATTGTTGCTAATTCTTATATTGTTGAGAGAAATGATTTGATACCTCAAAATATTGTTATTTCAATTTTACAAATTACGAAAGCTGTTAATGATGAATCAATCAATACTCTAGTTACTACCATGTTATTTCAAAAAATTAGACCAAAGTCAGATGAATTTAATTGTATTTTATTGGATGGTTTGACAGAATTTGTAGATACCATGCAAAGGAGAGAATTCAGAAACCTAGTCAGATATTTTTATGATGCATCGGAAAGTTCAATAAAAGAGCGCTCGAATTATAAATTAAACATTGATATCTGGAGCAGATTTTCAGATTCAATGTTAAAAAGATATGATAGTGAACTTTATACAGTTTACTTGGAGGGTTTGTTATCACAAATTATTTCAAAAGGTGACATTGATGACCTTGAACATCACAGACCTGATAGCGTTGTCACTGAGTCTGCAAGTGAGATTGTTGCATTCCTTAAACCTTTGGCTCACCTGTTACCGCCGACTGATCAACCTCCACTTATTCCAAAATCTAAAAAAACCATCCATCTTTTTCAAAATGCGTGGTTTAATTTGGCAATTCACGGTTTTGCTTATGGTTCATCTCTTTATAAAAAAAATTTACCAGAATTGACTAGAATTGCTCATAGCACTCCAGCTTTAGCATCAGAATCTTCTTGGAATAGAAGTGAAACATCCATTGAAATGAATACTATCCTAAGACGTGGTACTTCCAAAACAACGGAAAAGCTACATAAAGATACTATTACTCCCATTTTTACTAGTAAAGCAATCGATGCAAAAGTTTTTGAATCTCAACTCTCTAGACCAGGTTTAATGTTTCTATCTTCTACACTTCTAGTTGAAACACTACGTATTAGATCTGGTAATTGTTCTACGGTTTTGGAGTACATGTCAGATCCATCCGTCATGATAGCAAAACTTCAATCTTTTGTTGGTTCTATTACTTTATTTTGCTGTAACCGTTATATTCACAATTTCATTAAAGGCGGTAATTCTGTTTTCACCTCTTCAAGATTGACAGAACAATTAAAAGAAATTTTTATTTACTGTTGTCATCGTAATTCTGCATTACAAGATTGTGCATTTGAATGTGCGGACCAAATTTTGAAGAATATTCCCTCAGCTCTTTGCTATGAAAAAAGCACTTTTTCACTGTTGGATATTTTAAGTTTGTTATTTCAAAGTATTATTGATGCTGATACAAATGAATATGAACCAATCACAACATTTAAGTCGAAGGTTACTGATATTGATTTGTCGTTATCTGATTCTTATGTTTGGAGGCAAAACACTCTTGATCGTTTTGCAAACCACGGTGCCCGTTGGGTTATCTCTTCATTAACTAAATGTGAATATGATATGAAAACTGTTTTACGTGCCTATGTTAACAAGGCAGATGCATCTCATAGAACTATTAATTATGGTGTTTCTTTTGCGTTAGATATGGCCAGCAAAATTTTACCATCTGATCGTGAATTTTTCCAATTACAAGGCATTCAGTCTAGAAAACTGAATACCACTGCTGGATTTCTGTCTCAGACACCATACAAAAGTAGTACCAAATTATTACCAGATGGTTTTGCCAGTGCTGATATTATTATTGAGGAACTAACAAGAAAAGTTAATGCTCGTAAGAAGAAATTTGCTAATACGGCAAACAAAAGCTCTCTTCATCATGAATTCACTGAAATTATGGAGGATATTACCGGTGTTATAATTCTTTTACCGACAACTCATGCGGATTTTGTCAGATGGACTGTAGAATTACCATTTTTAATTTTTGATTCTTATTCAATTGAGCAAGCCATAACTTCTTGGTTAAATATTATCAAAGAAAAACCTGAATTTTCAGCTGCACTGTTAGCTTCAATTTTATTACATTTTGAGAAAACTATCAATTCCGGTATGGGTCTTTATAGTAGAGATCGTGATCTAAAAGATTCAAAATTTAACCCCATGGAATATTTACCTACAAATAAGAAGGTTGTGGAACATAATTCCAAATTAGCATCTACATCGTTTAAACCGCATTTGTTGCTTATCAGATTTTTTTCTTCTCATTTTCATGCTACCCTATTTCAAAGTGATCATATTTTGAAGATGTTTACAAATTCATTCCTTGTTGCACTTAGGGGCCTTCAATCTGCAAGCTTGCACCCATTTGCACGTATGGCACGTTTTGAACTTATCTTTTTATGTTCTGAATTATTATATTTCCATGAAAACCTGAACACTCGTTCAGTTTCCGAAATTACTAATACCCTTTTGGACGGTGCTTTATCTTGGTTTACAAAACAATCAACTACACCATTTGGTAACAATAAGCTGAAGATCAAGGCTGATTATGAAATTCTCGTCAAGGTTTCTCAATATTTTTCATTTTCTTCTTTTAAAGATCCTATCGATGAAAAAAAAAGAGCCATTTTACTTTTATTTTTAGATGACGAAAGAAATACTTTGCATTCATGGTTGAACCCCCTAGGAGGTGGTGGCATGTTGAATCACTATGCACCATACAAATTAGAAGAGCATGTTCTTCGCGACGCATATGTCATTAATGGTAAACTTGCATTAAATCTCGTTGAACGCTATGGCCGTACTTCTTCTTTGGAAAAACAATTACGCTCCGATATTATAAGTGATCCATTTGCAGTGGCTGATATTTCGTATGCGGTTCAATATGCTATTGATACCGATAATCCTGCAATCGTTGCTTGGGCCCCTGCCGCACCTGTGGATGCTGTTAAATACTTTATGCCACCCTTCAATCGTAATGCACTTGTTATTCAGTATGCCATGCGTTCCATTGAAAGTTTTGATGTTCATTTAACATTTTTTTACGTTCCTCAAATTGTTCAAACTTTACGTCATGATGATCTTGATTATATTCGCCGTTTCATTTTAGAAACTGCTAATGTTTCACAATTGTTTGCGCACCAAATCATTTGGAATATGGCAGCCAATTCTTATAAAGATGAAGAATCAACTATACCTGATTCTATTAAACCAACTTTGGACGATATAAGAGAAACTATGATTAAAGAATTTTCCACTAAGGATAGATCTTTTTTCGAAAAAGAATTTTCTTTCTTCAGTGAAGTTACTGGAATTTCGGGTAAACTAAAACCATATATTAAAAAATCAAAACCTGAAAAGAAAGCAAAAATTGATGAAGAAATGGGAGCAATTAAAGTTGAGGAAGGTGTCTATTTACCAAGTAATCCAGATGGTGTCGTGATTGATATTGATAGAAAATCTGGTAAACCATTACAATCTCATGCTAAAGCACCATTTATGGCGACTTTCATTATTAAGAAACAAAAGGAATTTTCAGGTGACGAAACTAACAACAATGAAGATAACCAATACGAAATTGTTAAAACCAGCGCTATTTTTAAAGTGGGTGATGATTGTAGACAAGACGTCCTGGCGTTACAATTGATTTCAATGTTCCGTACAATTTGGATGACAGCTGGGGTTGATGTTTATGTTTTCCCTTATAGAGTTACAGCCACTGCACCAGGTTGTGGTATTATTGATGTTTTACCAAATTCTATCTCAAGAGATATGTTAGGTAGGGAAGCGGTTAATGGTTTGTATGAATATTTTATTACACAATTCGGCCCCGAAACATCACCTGAATTTCAAAGAGCTAGAAACAATTTTGTCAAATCATTGGCTGCATATTCAATTATCACTTATCTATTAGCTATTAAAGATAGACATAACGGTAACATTATGTATGATAGCAATGGTTATATTTTACACATTGACTTTGGTTTCTGTTTTGATATTGTTCCTGGTGGTGTTAAATTCGAGCAATCACCATTTAAATTAACTAGAGAAATGGTTCGTGTGATGGGTGGCAATTCTAATACACAAGCATATAAATGGTTTGAGGAATTATGTGTTAAATGCTTTTTGGCCTGTAGAACGCATATGGATGCCATTATAGGTATGGTTACCCCAATGTTAGAAAGTGGCCTACCATGTTTTAAATCGGCTACAATTAAACACTTGCATGCCAGGTTTGCTCCAAATAAAAGTGACAGAGAAGCTTCAATATATATTAGAGGATTAATCAAGAAATCTTTTGAAAGTTTTGCAACTAAAGGTTATGATGAGTTTCAAAGAATTACGAACGGTATTCCATATTAGAATTTCTGCTTATTTATTGTTTTTATATTAAATTAATTTATTTTACTTTTGATGACCTGAAAAATCATTTGCGATTGCTTGAAAAAGGTTTTATACAGAAAAAAAGAACCAAGTGTTAAAGCTTGAATATGGAAACTTTTCAGAACGAAAAAGTAAATGTAGAAAAAAAAAGTGAAAGTGAAAACAAAAACGAAAATAAAAATGTAAATAATATAATAAATCAAAAACAAACCGAGGAAAAAGAAGAAAGAGCCGATTAAAAAGCAGAAAATCCCAAAAATAATGAAAAAAAAAATATGCATTTATATTGAATTTGAATCTATCAAACATTAACATTATTACCAAATTCCAAATTGTTGTAATCCTCAACATTAAAAGATATTTCTCCCACCGCTGGAATTTCATTTACAAAATCAAATAAGCTGTTAGAGAATGATACTTCTTTTGGATTGATTGTATTCAAAAAGTTTGAAGTACAGTTATTTCCCCTACCTTGAATGTTTATTTGACTTAAATTTGGATTCAAGGAATTATTTTGAGTTGGTAGTTGGTATTGTGGCGGAATGGTATTATTACTTGAATGTGTGGGTATAAGCTGATTAACACTATCTTGAAATTGATAAGGATTTTTACATTGTTTTTGTTCCAATTGGATTTTTGATTCCAAAATTTTTTGTTGTTCCTGTAATTGCATTAATTGTCTTTGATGTTCAATGATTTGTTCTTGTTGTTGTTTAAATAAGATATCATTGTTTGAACTATCATAGATTGAATTATTATTATCAAATTTTAATTTCTTTTTAACTGGTTTAATTAAATCAACATCATTATCATTATCAATCTTGGCAATAAAATTTTCTTCATCTTTTTCATCCATTGTTTTAGGATTTTTTTTATTTTTCTTAATTATTTTGTTATCTACTATACCCCCCGTGCATATGTTTCTAATTCTATGTCTTTTCAACGCATCTTGTCTTGGAAATTTTTTACCGCAAGGACAAGAATATTCAAATTCTTCGTGAACCTTAGCATGTCTTCTCAAATCGTGATTTCTAACAAATGCTTTACCACAATGATCACAAACAAATGGTCTATCAGAAAGATGTGTTTGAATATGTGCCCTGACATTTGAAATTCTGGTAAATTCTCTTTTACATTCATGTTCAACTCCCTTTTCCTTAAATTTACAAATATATTTCCCATTTAAATCAGGACCAAAAAAGTATTGATCCAAAGTACCAGTGGCTAAAGTTGAGGTAATCGTCGGTTTTTTTTTCCTTATAGGAGATTTTTTCTGTTCTTTAATAATTTTTTCACTTAAATTATTTTTTTTAGAAATTAATGTCGGAAACCAACTAATTTTGCTTGGTGTTTTTTGTGGTGATGGAGTTTTAAAATCCATAAATGTATTTTTGACTTTTAATGGAGTTGCAAAAGTTGAAATTGTATCATCATTATTATCATTGTTACGATAATTAATTGAGGATCGATTTCTTTTTATTGGTGTGGATATCAGTTTGTTAGGAGATGACAGCAATGAAAGTGTATTTGAAAGAGATTTCAGAGGTGACGAAGTCACAGGTATAGATTTATTTGCATTTATTAATTCTGTTTCGTCTGTACATTGTAACATTCTATCCAAATCTTCTATGCTTTCAATTGGCTTTAGAGATGTGTTAGCTTCTTTTTCTTTTTCTTCTTTATTCTTGTATCCCTTTATATCGGTATGAAATGATCTCAATGATTTCAATTCTTGAACAGAATAATTCTTTGTTATTGATGGTTGTGGAGGAGATCTTGGAAATTTATATCCGTCTGGTTTACCACCTGTTAAGATAAAATCAGGTAATACACATTCATTTGTAGATCCTTGTTTACTTGCTGAATTGACATTAGATCTATTTTTAATTAATATATCTTCAGGATCAATCGGCTGATGTACTTTAGAATAATCAATATTATCAAACTTATTTATTGATTCATATAATGGCTTCTTATTACTAAAACTAACTGGAGTTGGTTGCATACCGGGTATAACTAATTGAGTATCAGGACCTAGACCTACATATCCAAATATACCTGATCCACTTATTTTTCTTTTATGACTTTTGGTACAATTTGGATGTTGAATTTGTGGTGTTCTTTCAGATATACCTAAATCAAATAAAATTGATTCAATATCATTTGAATTTGAATCTAAAAAAACATTATCATTGTCATTGTCATTATCAATATCATTATCATTATCAATATGATTTTCCTTTTGAGTATCTGACAAATTTTTAAAATTTATATTAACTGGTGGTCCATAGTTTGATGGTTCAATAATATTATCAAATCCAAGTATATCATCAGGTAATGGTAAAGGTTTTAAATTTGAATTTGACAATATAGTTTCGGGATCAATAAATGGATTTGGATTGGATTTTGACCAATCTGAAGACATTGTTATTTGCTAACTGATTATCAATTGTAAAATAATTTATTCTTAGTATTATAACCTAGTTAATGAATTTTTATTGTTGATTAGTATTATATCTAAAAATTATAGAACAAAAAAATCTGTAAGAAAATTAATACATCAGATTGCATTCGCAGGTTATTGAAATGAAGTCCGTAATAAAATAAAAAAAAGCCAGTCAAGTTAGGATCATAATGTAAAAGTGATTAAAAATATTTCCGTATTAAGGAAATTGTAAACAAAAGATCATGACCCGAATAGGCAATTCCTTTATTAAGGCAATTGTAAATACAAAACGCACGTGACTTTTATTCTTCAATATCAGTTGAGTGTACGGGTGTGTATTGGATATTTGAATATTCATATAATTATAATTATAATTTATAGACAAGTTTATTATTACTAATAATTAAACATAATTCTTTTGAAACACACTCCAATTCTTGCAATTCTTCTTTAGTAAAACTAGTATCAATATCACTGATATCTTCCAACTGTGGGTATTCTGAGCCAAATTCTTCTAATAATTCATTTTTTGGTTTCAATAGAATTTCATTCAAGTAAAATAATTCGAACATACCAAACCTGGCACCATATTCAGTTTTTGACCAATCGTTTAATCTTTGTAACAAATTATTTCCCTCGATATAATCCTTACTACTTTCATTGATTGAGCTTTCTGGTTCAAAGTGGTCTTCTAATTCTTCTAATTCACTTTTTTTATTAGCAAGACTATCAGGTTTATGAAGATTATCAATATCCAGATTTTGGAGGTCAGAAAACCTATTTAGATTATCAATAACTTGATCTCTTAAAAATTCACCCTTTTTAGGAAGCACCGAAACACCAATACTTAAATGTAATGCTTCTTTCCAATCAAGCATTCTACCATCTTGTTCACCGATTGCATAACCTGGGTCATTTAAGGCTCTTCTGATTATTGACAAATCATCAATTAAATTATTTAACTTATTATTGTCATTAACAATCATAGTTAAAAAAAATTTCATAAAATCATATTTTGTCATTACCTTTATTTTACCATTGAATTTAATGTCAAAACCATTTTCATACTTCCCAAGAATTTTAGTAAATTCTTTTTTAAATTCTAAACAATTTTCAAAATTTTCAAATTGAATTAATGGCATCAAACTTATATGAAATTCAAGCGTTTGAAGTTTTTCTGTAACTCTAAAAAATTCCCTTGGCCAAATGACTTCATTACCGTATTCTAGTATTGATGGACCAATTAGCCTGCCTTCAAGGCTCCCCATTAATATTTCACTAAAATCTGAACTTGAATTACCTAAATTATTTTTATCCAAGTTCTTATTCAAATTTTTCATAAATATACCTCTGCTCAATGCATCCCATGGCCAATCCCATCCTGAAATTGTTGAATTTTTTGGTAAATTAAATGGTATGTTTATACCATTAAAATATCCTCTTCTTAAATCAAGTAGACGAGATCTTAATAAATTATTATATTGAATTGCAGTTCTTGAAATTAAAGTTAATTGATTCAAATTTGGTCGAAGTTGCAAATACGCAGTAACATATTTTGAAGTCATTGGTACATAATGAGGTGTAGCTAAAACATATTTTTGTTTTAGCATTATCTGAATTTAATTTCTTAACTTAAGAAAGAAAATATTACTAAATGATTAATTATGTGTTTAATTCCGTTGGAAATTTTTATTTTTTACGCGGATTAAATTATATCAGCTTTAAGTGAATATGTATTTTTTTCTACAAAAATTAACTAAATATAATAATAATCAATAACTTTGTGTTAAAATAGCCATGAATAATAATAAATAAATGGTTCTCCCTTTCGTTCGTTCATTCTTAAGATATATAAATATTTAATTGTTTACTTCAATTACATTAAAAGCATTTTTCTTGGATCTTCAATTAATTCTTTAACAGTTCTTAAGAAAGTGACAGCTTCTCTACCATCTAACATTCTGTGATCATAAGTTAAAGCAATGTACATCATTGGTCTTGATTCAATTTTTCCTTCAGCAGTTGTAACTGGTCTTTGCTTAATACCATGTAAACCTAAAACGGCAGTTTGAGGTGTATTGATAATTGGAGTACCATATAATGAACCGAAAACACCACCATTTGAAATTGTGAAAGTACCACCTGTCATATCTTCTAAGGTTAACTTACCTTCTCTTGCTTTATGACCTAATTGAACGATTTCATCTTCAATTTCCAAAACGGTTAAAGATTCAGCATTTCTAATGACTGGGGTAACTAAACCTTTTGGAGTTGCAACTGCAATGGAAATATCCATATAATCTCTGTAAACCATGGTATTACCATTTTCAATAGCACCGTTAACGGCTGGAATATCCTTTGAAGCTAAAGTACAAGCTCTTGAGAAGGCACCCATGAAACCTAATTTGATACCAGTCTTCTTAATAAATTCATCTTTATATAATTTTCTCATTTGCATTAAAGATGACATGTCAACCTCGTTGAAAGTTGTTAAAGAAGCAGCAGTGTTTTGGGCTTCCTTTAATCTTTCAGCAATTCTTAATCTCATTCTATTCATTTTAACTCTTTCTTCAGTTCTAGCAAATTTACCAAATGGATTTGTTGAAGATAGGTCTTTGCCACCTTTAGCAGATGATTTTGAAGCTGGTTCAGAAGCAGCTGGTTTTGTGCTCTTAGCTGGAGTTGGAGCTGGAGCTGTCTTTTTTGGTTCTTCCTTCTTTGGAGTTGGAGCTGGCGCTTCCTTCTTTGGTTCCTCTTTCTTTGGAGCTTCCTTCTTTGGAGCAGCAGCTGCACCACCTTCAGGAGCTGGGCCTGGTTCAATTTTGGCAATTTCTTCACCAACGGTGACGGTATCATCAGGTTTAACTAATAATTCGGTAATCTTACCTCCGACTGGTGCATTAACTTCAACATCAATTTTATCAGTTTCAATTGTAGCTAATAGTTCATCTTCAGCAATGTAGTCGCCGACACTTTTGGAAAATGAGGTTAATGAACCTTCAGTGATTGATTCTGCCATTTCTGGGACTTTAACAACTTGAACCTTACCTCTGACAAACATCAAATTGTTTGTTGATGCAGCAAATCTGAAAGTTTGATTGTTATTGATGATATTTGAAGATTTAACTGAAGCTGCTTTACTTAGAGTAGTAGGTCTTAATAAAGTTTGAATGGATCTTTTACATTGGACTGAAGCAGCCAATCTAAAAGACGATGATTTAACTGATGATCTTAACATTATGTCTGGATATGAAATTTTATAGAGCTTACAAAATAAATGTAGTACAACAAAATAACAAGTATGGAAGTAAGCAAAAAGGAGAAAAACTCACGGACTTTTGTTTGGTAGGTTACTTACTAACGAGGAAATCCAATAGGGGGAGAGCGAAATTAAATGCGCTGGGCCCAATTCTCCGGGTCCTGGAGCATTTCCTCAAAATTATCGGGAACCGTGATTAAGGACACGGTTTGGCTGAGTTATAACTACAATAACAAGAACAAGAAGAGCAAACCTCAGTTTCATGTTAACTAACTCATTTAGTGTGATAATTAGATAGATATACAATCTTTATCCAACACAATAGTCAACTTATTTGCTTTTTTAATTGTTTTCCCAGTCAGTTCTTTGGTAAAAAAAAAATAAAAAAATTCGATACCGAAAACGGGGAATTACACAGCCGCCATTTTTTCTCTTTTTCCCTCAAAAGATCACGTGACTACTGTAAATTTTTGGGTCGATTTTTTTTATTATATAAATACATACATATATATATATATAAACCATCCAACTATATAACTAAAGCATAAGATAAAGAAACTAACCTGCATGTTCAACTGGAACGGTTACTAATTTTCCATTCACAATTGCATGTTTGAATTGCTCAGGTGCGGCTAATTCCTTCATATCTTCACCGTCTGGGATATTGATATTCAATGCTGAAGTACTCGAACTGTAAATTTCTGTATCTAAACTTGAGGCTGATAAATATAATGAGACAGATTCACTTTGGTCAAAAGTGACAATTGGAACTGTGTCAATAATCTGGACTTCAACTCCAGTACTTTTAATAATTTCAACACTTGAAATTGCTTTATCAATAACAACACCAACTTTTTTACATTGATTAATTGCAATTGTGTTGACTTTACCCTTGATTTGGACAACGATAGATTCACAATTTGCAATAAAGATACTTTGGTCCATCTCACCTTCAATTGTAATCATTTCTCCGGAGTTCTTAAAATTTGTAATCATCCATTTGTTATCGACCAATTCTCTTTTTGGAGGTTTAGCTGCAGCAGCGGTTGCCGATGATGGCGATGAGGATGAGGAAGATAACGATTTTTTTTCTGTCAGAGACATTGGTTTCTTAGGTGGAGTAGGTTTCTTCGCTGGAACCGTTGACGTCGATCTTAGTTCAGGGTTCTTATGGGTCATCTGTGATTTATCAACTTTTTTCAATCCTGACGTAATCGATTCACCTTTATTTAATTCACTAAAAACTGCAGCAATACCGCCAGCAGAAGATGTGGAATTGGATTCTTCTGATGATGGTCTAATATCATCAAACATTGATGCTGGAGGTGGAGGAGGTGGAGGCGGTGGCCCTCCTGCTCCTGATGCTGGGGCTGGTGGGCCTTCTGCTAAGGTACTTCCTTTTGAAGCATTTAGTTCTTCCAATTCATCCGATAATAATCCACCGTTGGCATTCCAAGTCGGACCAGTTGAGTGATACTCTTTAACATAATTTTTCAATCCATCAAAAATTTTTAAAAATGATTTTGCCCAACTAATTTGATCTTCATCCTTTTCCTTAAATTCTTTTAAAATTCTATTCGTCCAAAATTGTGCAGAATCTTTGAAATCTGGGATATAAGAAATTGGCGTATTAATACAAATCCAACCTAAAGCCGGAACACCCTCTGCAACTGTATTTAAATTATTGAAAAATTTTGAAGTTCTATTTGAATCTTTCAAACTAATAATTTTCATGATTAATTCATTCATTGGTTTAACAGCCGCTTGAAATTGAAGATCAATTGGTTCAATTTTTTTAGATTTGGAGGCAGCAAATAAAAAGTCTCGTTCCTTTTTAACCGCATCCTCAAATAATGCTGCTTGTTCACCAACAATTGGATCAATCTTGTTGGATAATTTAACATATGGTTCAATGAATTCTTTAATGAAATTATCAAATTCTTTGACTGATTTGGGAATTTCAACCGCTGAAGGTGTAGAGGGAGTCGGGGACTTTAATGCTAGTGGAGTTTTTGAACATGAATCAACAGCTTCAGTACTGGCAATTCCGTCAACATTCTTTTTAACATTTTTTTCTTGGAAAATTGTAACATCCTCCAAACGTGAAGTGGCTGTTTCAAGACTAAATTGGTAATAACAATGTTAGTAAACGAACCTCCTGGCGTAATTAATCAACCAATTGACTTACAAACAAAACATACCGTTTTAGTAGGGTCACCAGATTGTAACCTTGAATAGAAAAATTTTGACTGTTATCTGACATTATTATATAAAAACTGTTGCTGCTTATAGCAATTAATCGTAAAAACGTAGAAGAAAAAAGTGGTCCGTATACAAAAATAACAATTGTGAACACGACTGAGAGTGGGTGAGAAACTGAAATTGAAAATGGGATTGGAAATAAAAATTCAAAATGAACATGAAAATTAGCTCAATCAGTTATACTAAATACTAATATCTAGGAATACTCCTAAAATAATTTGTTACTGTTAACTATGACTACAAAGAGAAAGCATGATCATCCTGAAAATAAGGATGATTTACCTCCACGTCAAATATATAATCTGAGAGATTACTATCAACCAACAAAAACTGAACCATTCCATAATGATATTTATCAAGAAAATATGCCGATTGCAATGGATATTGGGCGTTCAGAATTTAGAATTGGTATGGCAAACTCTGAAATTCCGAACACAAGGTTTCCATCGGTTACTGCAAGATACAGAGATAGAAAATTAAACAAATCTTATGTAATGGTGGGTAATGATGTTTTCATTGATTCTTCGATTAGATCAAATCTGAAAACTCCATTTGATGGTGCATTAATTACTAATTGGGATGCCATGGAACGTATATTTGATTATTCATTTTTACATTTAGGGGTTAATTCAAACGATAGAGTTAATAATCCAGTTGTTCTTAATGAATTATTATCGACTCCTTTAAATCAAAGATCGACCATGATGGAGTTACTATTTGAATCGTATTCTGTTCCAAAAGTTTGTTTTGGTCATGATTCTTTATTTAGTTTTTATGGAAACGGTGGTAAATCTGGTTTGGTCATCGGTACGGGACATGAATCAACACATATTATTCCAGTTATAAAGGGTAATCCAGTAATTAATATTTCAAAAAGAATTGATATTGGTGGTCATCAAATGACTGATTTTTTAAAATGGTTTTTAGGTTTAAAGTATCCTTACTTCCCAACTAGAATTACAAATTGGCAAATTGAAAATATGATACACGACCATTGTTATATTTCAAAAAATTTTAATAAAGAAATTAAGACGTATTTAAATTTAGACAATATAGAAAAAAATGACATTATTTTAGAAGCTCCTTTTACAGAAGTTGTTAAAGTTGAAAAAACTGAAGAAGAATTAAAATTTGAAGCTCAGAAAAGAAAGGAAAATATTAGAAAATTACAAGATCAGGCAAAAACTAAAAGATTAGAAAAATTAATGATTAAGGAAAAAGATTACCAATATTACTCTGATCTAAAAGAAAAAATGAAAAATATGAATAAAAGACAAATTTTAGAAATTTTAAGAGAAGCAAGTTTTGATGATGAAGAAGATTTAAATAAATATTTATTAAGTTTAGAAAGATCATTAAAAAGGGCAAGACAAAAGGATGTTGGTGATATTGAAGAAGAAGAGACTCAGCAACATGATTTTTCAATATTAGATATACCTGATTCAGAATTAGATGAAGATAAAATTAAAGAAAAAAGGAAGCTTCGATTGATTAAATCAAATATTGATGCCAGAATCAGAGCCAGAAAAGAAAAAGAGGAGGCTAAAAAAGAAGCTGATGAGGCAATCAGGTTAGATAATGAATTTAGGGAAAAAAGTTTAATAAATTGGACCAAGGCGAAGAGACAACAATTGGACGTTTTAGTTAAAAGAAGGAGAGAAAGATTGAAGTTAAAAGAAGAGTTAACCGATAGAAAATCAAGAGCTGCACAACAAAGAATGAAAAATATTGCAACATTGGCTGCAGATGATACTAATGCTCAGGGTAACTCAAGAAATAAAAAAAGACAAACAAATACAACAATTGATAATGATCCCAATGATACCTTTGGCGCTAATGATGATGATTGGGCAGTATATAGGGATATTGCAAGTATTGATGACGAAGAGATAGAAGAAGAAGAAGAGGATTCGATTTTTAATCTAGAAAAAGAATTATTAGAATACGACCCTACTTTCACTATTGAAGATACTCAAGAAAGGCAATTTAATTGGAGAAATTCCACATTACATAAATTTTTAAGAGGGCCGAGAGATTTTGATAATGAAGATCAACATCAGTTACATCAAATTCACCTTAATATTGAGAGAATAAGGATCCCAGAAATTATGTTTCAGCCTTCAATTTCCGGTGTTGATCAAGCGGGTATTATAGAGATTTGTGATGATACTTTGACTAGAAGATTACCACAAGAATTGGGATTTTCTGGCGATTACCAAGAAGATATCAATGATGTTTTAAAAGACATATTTATTACTGGTGGGTCTGGTTTATTTGATAACTTTGAAGATAGATTAAGAAATGAATTCAAAACTTTCTTACCTACACATGCTAAATTTAATGTCAGAACTGCAAGTAATCCTAGATTAGACGCTTGGAAAGGTATGGCGAAATGGTCATTAAGTGATGAAGGTAAAGGAAGTTTTATCTCAATTGAGGATTACCAAGAATTGGGCGTTGATTACATTAAGGAAAATAGAATGGGTTGTATAAAATTAATTTAATTTAGTCAACTCTAATTCAATTTTTCTTTTCTTTTTCTTTTGTTCTTATTTTGTTTTTTTTGCTTTTTTTGCTTTTTTAAAAGTACTATATTAATTCTTAAATAATTTTAAATTATTAAATAAACGTTTTAACTATATTAAAGTAAACCTTAAGAAGATTTTGAAACTTTTTCCAACTTCTTATCAATATCGACCTTATTAGGATTGATACCCTTTCTTTGTAAACTATGTTTAATAGATTCCTTCATGATATCTTTATCAGCTTCATCATCGAACTTAGCAAAATCGTCAAATATGATACCTTCTTCGGCTGCTTCAGCTCTGGCCAATTTCTCCTTTTCACTTGCGCCAGCTTTTGAAATATCATGTGGACTTGGTGCAATTTTCTTAAATTTAGCAACAAAAAAACCATCAACATTATAAACATGTGGATAGTATCTTCTAGTTAATGATAAACTCTTATCAAATGATTTGCCTCTATAACTCGTATAACCTTCTTTACCAATAGTTAATCCTGTATCGATCAATTTAACATTTGGTCTTTTTCTTAATGCATAATCAATAACTGATTCATTTTCATCAACCATAACAGAACATGTTGAATAAACAATGATACCACCAGTTGCAGAATTGGCATCAACAGAATCAATTGCACTTAATAATAATTGTTTTTGTAAATGTGGAATTTGCATAAAATCTTTTGGGGTTCTAGAAACTTTAACCGTTTGATCTTTACCAATAACACCAGTACCTGAACATGGTGCATCCAACAAAATTCTGTCAAAACCACCGATAATTTTTGGGAATTCCCTCGCATCATAATTACAAACAATTGTATTTGTACAATTTAAACGATGAATATTAGCAATTAAAGATTTTGTTCTTGCTTTATTTGCATCATTTGCAAAAACACAACCAGTATTTTTCATTAAGGCACAAATATAGGTTGTCTTACCACCAGGTGCAGCAGCCATATCTAAAATCCGTTCGTTTTCTTGAGGATCTAAAGCCATGACTGGTAAAAATGATGAGGCTGCTTGTAAAATATAATGACCAGCTAAGTATTCGGGAGTTGCACCCACTGGAACTTGAGAATCAAAAATCTGTAAACCAACTTTTGTCCACGGACCAATCGGTTGTAAATTGACACCTCTATTCACTAAAGTTTGGGCTAAGTCTCTACGACGTGTTAATAACGTGTTTGTTCTAATAGTAATTGGTCTATGAATTTCATTTGCTTCAAAAAATTCAATTGCTTCACTTGGTGAAAATAGATTGAATAGTTTTTCTGCTAAAAATGGAGTATATCCAAAATATTCACAAATATCTTTGATTAATTGATCAATGTATTCGCTTCTACTTCTACCTTCTTCAGCCAAAACTTTAAAATCTTCTAACACTTTAACAATTTCTAACATTCTGGTTCTAATAAAGGTAACATCTTTATTGGCCGCTTCAGTTTCTTCTTCATCTTCATCTGCAGTTTGTCTTGGCAAAATATTAGCACGAGGTTGTATTTGATTTAGTTCTTTTAATTCTGCTTCTGCATCTAATTCTTCTTGTTTGGCTTCATCATCTAACATTTTAGAATATTGCTCCATATTTGCGGCATTCACCTTTTCAATTTCATCATCACTATAATCTTCATCATCTGAAAACATCGGTTTTGCTATAGCTACATCTTCTTCTTCATCAAAATCATCAATATCATCTTCTAAATCTTCTAGCTTATCTGCAATTTCTTCTCTTTCTTCTTCTTCTTCATCTGAATCGTTGAATAATGATTTTTTTGCAGCTGACAATTCTTCATAATCAACTTGTGGTAAATCTGCAGGATATTCTTCTTCATCTTTTTCTACTTTCTTTGGTTTCTTAGATTTCTTAGATATTTTAGGTTTATCTTCGGTAGAACCATTTTTTTCTTCTCTCTTTCTTTTTTTTAAGTCTTTCTTTTCCTTTGATGCCTGAAATTCATCTAAAGATGGTGGAAGACCTTGCTTATTCTTTGCTCTTCTACCCATATTGTATATGTCCTATAAACAGTTGATCAATATGAAATGTGAAAAAAATAATAGAATAAAAAATATTTAAAAAAATTTTTCACCACAAAATTTTTATTTTTTTTCTTTATAATTTTTTCAACTTTTCACCCTGATAAAATAATATCAAAAAAACCTTTAAAATTAAGCAAAATGACGTTCACTCAATCACATAACAGAACGATTATTGGTGAGGATGATTATGCTCTTTTAAGATTACCATCGGGTGGGTTGAAAATAGTTCAATTACGTAAGGGTAATGTTATCAATTTAGGTAAATTTGGTCAATTTTCAGTTGATTGCACATACAGATATCATTATGGACAATCTTTTGAGATTTTAAGTAATAAAATGCTAAAACCAATAAAAAGTTTAAGTTATGGATTGGATGAAAGTAATAACAACTTGAAATCATCTGAAACTAACCAGGATTTACGGGATAAAGGTCAAGAAGTTCAAAAATTAACCTTAGAAGATGTTGAAGAAATGAAGAGACAAGGTGGTGGTAATGATGTTGCTAACAAAATTATTGAAAAAATGATAGAAAATCATGGATCTTTTGACAAGAAAACCGTCTATTCTCAGGAAAAATATTTAACTAGAAAACAAAAGAAATTTACAAGAAGATTTACCTTAAGCTATTTAACATCCTCAGGACTATTAGATTTTATTTATACTGAAAAAGATCCCCAAAAAATTTTAAACTTGAGTGAAGAAACATTAGGTTTAATGATGAGTAGTGGTAATATTATGCCTGGGGGTGATTATTTAGTTCTTGACGAGACTGGAGGGTTGATAATTTATGCATTATTAGAAAGAATGCAGGGTAAGGGATCTATCACACTAATTCATGAAAATGATCAACCAAGGTTACCATTATTATCGCAAACATGTTATTCTGAAGAAGAATTAGAAAGAATGATCCAACCTGTAAATATTTTACAATTCCTAGAGCCTGAATTACAGAGACCAAGTATAGAAAAATTAACCGAATTAGAAATTAAGAATTTACCAGGTCCAAAGAGACCACAATATTTAAGAAAACTCAAGAAAGCGGAAATGTTAAATATCGCATTAAATAGAATTGAAGCAAATTCATTTGATGCATTAATTTATGTTTCAACATTAAATCCAAGCACGTTTATTCCAAGAATAATCCCCAGACTATTAGGTTCAAGACCTATTATTGTTTATAATCAGTATAAAGAAGTTTTAATCAATTTAAATCATGTTTTATTGAAAGATAAAAGAATATTATTACCTAATATTCATCAGACTACCGTTAGAAGGTACCAAACAATTCCAGGTAAAATCCATCCACTGATGACATCTAGGCCAAGTGGTGGATATATTTTAACTGGTATAACTGTTTTCCCAAAAGAAGGTATCGTTGCAGTTGGTAGAGGTATCAAAAAGCGTAGAGTTGAAGTAGCTGGAGGAGAATCTGAGATGAAAGTTGAAGGAGAACCTGAGCTGAAAGTTGAAGGAGAATCTGAGCTGAAAGTTGAAGGAGAACCTGAGCTGAAAGTTGAAGAAGAATCAGAAGAAGTTTCCTAGTTGTATATTTGTACAAGTTTAGTTAGACTAATATTCTAAATCATTTCACTACATAACTCTGATAAACATTCATATTTATCATCTTGCCAACCTATAACATTTCTGATATGATTACCCGAATCCATCCTTATCCCCACCTTCCAATCTTCACTTAGTAATTTTTTTGTTAATTCTGCTTGTTTTAAGTAACCTAATTCAAACATGAAACCTTTGAAATTTTTATTGTTAATTAATAGTGAACTTAAATATTGATAAAATTCTAAATCTCCAACCAATGCAAGTTTTGGTTCATGTTGTAAAACACTTTTTTCCACACCATTTAACGTATTCATATGTTCTTTTGGTATATAAGGAGGATTAGACATCAATAGTTCAAAATTTCCTTGAGGTATGAATTGATTTTTCAGGTTGCCTAATTCAAATTTAACGTCAATATCGTTTTTTAACAAGTTTCGGTTCAATTCTAAATTCTTATTAGATAAATCTATTGCTAATTTGCTGATATCAATGCCAACAATTTTATCCAATTTTTCTAATTCACTCGCAATCAATAATGAAATACAACCTGAACCCGTACAATAATCTAATACTCCATTGACAGATATTTCATGTTTGTTGATAATATTACATAATTCAGTTGTCCATTCTTCAGTATCCGTTCTTGGTATTAAAACACCCTTCTCACAATTTAAAGTCAATGGGCCAAATGGTTGGTTTCCTAAAATATATTGCAATGGCACATGTTGAGATCTTTGATTTGCAGCACTTATCCATTTCTCACTTGGTAGTTCCTTCTGTATCCATTTTGCCTCTTTAATGGCCTGAGAATTGGGATAAGCTCCCTTGATTATGTTATATAGTTGACTTAATTTTATATGCGGAAATTTTGGCATCCTTGAAGTTAAAGAAAACCAAATATCAAAAAAAAAAAGAACGGAAAATATCAACAGCAGATTTAAGTAAAATTCGTATCAGATTTTTCATCATGGATTCTAATTAAATTTTATTCTTTTCTTCGAAAAATTTTCCTTTATAATAAATAAGCATAAATTATGATATAAATATGTATATATCTTTCAAGATTTATTTAATATATACAAGCAGATAAATAAATTTCCTAAAATATCCATCACATACCACCCTTAACATAGTACATAAAGGATCTTTCATGAATATCTTCATCGTAAGGTGAAATAACTTCAGATTCACCAGGTCTTGCAACAGGATCTCTAAGGTAGACAGCGTGACAAGTTGAAAATGAGACTTCAATGTGCTTAGGTAAAACTGCAAAAACAGGCAAAAATTGTCTTGGCTTCCATGGTGTGAAGTAGGATTTACTTGGGTCTTTCAAACCGAACATACCCTTTTGCCATGGTAATGTAATTGAGTAGTTTCCCTTTTCTTCAACTTCACTAAATGCTGGAATTTGCGGGTGTTTTTTCAAATTCGTTGACCAAATATTAACAATTTCATCTTGTGATAATGGCTTTTTAGTAAAATCATCACGGATTTTAGATAAGTAAGCAGTATTA
Organism: Kregervanrija pseudodelftensis; assembly: GCA_030580115.1. Lineage (NCBI taxonomy): Eukaryota > Fungi > Ascomycota > Pichiomycetes > Pichiales > Pichiaceae > Kregervanrija > Kregervanrija pseudodelftensis. The sequence continues at coordinate 193,561 of JAKTSJ010000016.1, forward strand.
ATTTCTGATAACAATTGTCTTAGTTTCTTATGTTTGGTATCATCATAGAAATCACCGGTTGGCTTACCATCCTTATAAGTTGGAACCATTTTCGATAGTTCTTCATTTAAAGCTTTTGGGTCTAACTTATATAATGTTGACGGTAGCGATTCATAAACCTGGAAACATTTGATAGCAATACCCGAACCAAATTTAGGTTCAAATGCTGATGAATTTTCGATTTTACTACTGTCTCCCTTTTTTGAAACAATATCAATTATATCTTTTAAGACAGATTTTCTTGAAATTAAACTTTGAATCTCTTTCATCTTCTTGAATTTAAAATTTTGTAAACTTTTTAATCTGGCATTAAAATCATTTGAATCTGCTGATTCCTCAAGTAAAATACCATCAACATTATAATTACTGTATAAAGCATTTAATTTTTTATGCTTTTCTAACTTTTTTTCCCAAACTTGTCTTGGGTTTTCCTTTGCTTCCTTGACATAATTTTGCCATTTAATAACTTGGAATTTATCAACCTTATAAGATTCTTTTAAACTTGGTTTTTTGGCACCTAAGGCTTCTAAAACTCTTTCAGGATCAACTGAAAAAAGATCTCCAGGTTTTAAGGTAAAACCTGGATGTTTAATAACAACTCCGTTAACTTTAACATGGCCATTTAAAATGAACTTTTTGGCCTGCCTAACAGATGAGGAAAATAAAGATCTGAAAACTGCATATTCTAATCTTTTTTCTAGTGGTGCAAATGTTTGAATAACCATGGGGGTTGGAGGAACATTACCCTTTAATGAAGCATCTAATTGAGCAACACCTTCTAGTTTTTTATTAAATAGGACTTGCCATCTTTGTTCTCTAATATTTTCACCGTGATATGCTCTTGTCTCTTGTTTAGAAGCCCATTTCTGTTGATATAATGTCATATTTCTAAAGTTCGGTTTGGATTTCTTATATAAATTGAACAAATTATGTTTGTTCATTGAAGGACGAATTCTTCCCCTCACTAGGGAATTTAAATTCTGTGTTCTTTTAGGCATATTGATAACTGGTTGGTAAACTAACTTCTAAAAAGTGTGATAAAACGATACCAATGTCTGGTTTTGTTGAAATTGAAGCTGAAGTTGGGTTTCACCCAATTGAAATTTTTTAGCGAAATGAATGAAAAGAAAAAAAAAATCTTAAAAAGGCCGGGTAAATATGAGTACTGTTTGTCACGTGCTTTCTCTATGGATTCTGGATCATGTGAAGCATTAGACTTTTATTTTAATGGTTGGTATCCTTTTTGTATTTTTATTAATGTGTTTGTTTTTGTTTTATTAATAATAATTTAGTCTTCATGTTAATTACAATTCTTGCTCTACTCCGACTTGGTTCCAGTTTTATAGATCTGTATTAGATGACCGACTAAAACTTTAAAGAATACAGTGGTGGTAAATAAATCGGTTAAGAATGTCTTCCATTAGGCTACATTTGTTGGTTTATTGGTTTTTAAATGGTTAAAATTGTTTTGGATATTTCAAAAACAGAATAGTTAAAAAACTTCGTTTCACAATGATTTTCATTATTAATGGGCTATTGTAAATTATTCTCAGATAATAAATTGAAAACTCGAAATTTTTGTTCTTAGCATTTAAATACTATAATCCAAGAATTAGAATAGCATCTCATGAAAAATGTTTAGCAAATTTCAAACTGATCAACATTTGAAAAAATAAAGATTTAAAGGGCTTTGGCTTTCTGATTGTATTATCTGCATTTATATCAATATTGATGTGATGGATTTTGAATAACTTATATTGAAGCAAAAGTAATAGAAAATAATAATAAATTACAAGAAAATTGTGTAGAAGACTCCTGAGAAGGGAAACAAAAAATTTATAAAATAAGAAAGGGATAAAACCAAGAAATTCCATATTTTGCAGCAAGAAAAATGTTGAAGATAGTAGTTTACAAATTTTATAGGTCAATGAAATTATTAGAATTTTATGGATTAATGAACAGAACTTTTTTGCTCAATTGGTATTAGTATTGTATATTTATCGATTTTTATTTCAAAGAAATCAAACATTGCAACAGGGATTACTTTTTGTTGGAACCTGGAGATTGCATTGTTTGGCAATAGCTCTGGTTTTCATGTTAAAATTAATGAAAACCATGCCATTGCTTTCATTGTAGCATAACTCTTTTAGATGGAGTTATGAAAACCAAATCTTTCGGAGCAAATAATAATTTATGTAAAGCTATTCATTTGTTTGCCCATTATAATGTTGCCTGGACAAAAGTGAACAATTAAATTCGATTACAATTAAATCCTAACTAGCTTCATATAACAACCTTTTCGTAATTTTTGGTTTCTACTTGCTGTGCAATCTTTTTCTTTTCCCTCTTGAGGAGAAGAAATCTATTTATGAAAATTAAATACATATTTAGTTATACTTCGTCCTTACATTTATTTGAAACTTTTGAGTTAAAATCAATTGCACAATCACTAATAGTAAGTATCCACTAATCTATTTAGGGACCACGCTTGTAATTGTTTCTCCTGTGAGGATTATCCTAATCATCATATTGGAAGTAGATAATTACATGATGATTAAGATAACTCTTACAGGAGGAACGATTACAGGTGTGGTCCCGTAGATAGATAAGTTAATACTGACTATTAGTTAGAGTGTAATCGATGTAGACTCAGAAGTTGTAAATAAATAAGAACAAGGAATAATTAAATTGTATATAATTTATATATAGATCTCTTACCGCAAAAGGGAAAAGAATAAAAAGTGGGAAAAGCTAGCTTATATAGCAAATCGGATTCAATAGTGATTGTTCATCTTTTGTCCAAAAAACATCCAAACATCCATTTGAAAGGATATGTTACTATAAATAATATCATGAGCTTTCGTTACTTTGATTTCATTGGCTTATTCTAAAGGAGTTATGCATTTAGAATTAACAATGGAATGGCTTTAATTAACCTAAAATAGGAACCATATTAATTGATTAGCTATGCAAATTCTCCAGGTTCCAACATAAATTGATATCAGAGGACGGGTTAGCTTCCTGGATACCTTCTGCCTTAATGTACAGTGTAAGTATAAGTTATAGCATTCAACATTTAAGTATAATCTTATCTTATATTCACTAATACAGGTTTCTTTGCCACATGGCATCCGCCCTAGCCTTAACTAAAAGGTCTTAAACAATAAGATAAGAACGAGTTACTTATTGTTGATTGTTTTTGCTAATCTTGAGTTAGTTGTGACTTTTGTCTTATGAACTATTCACTAAATTATATTGATAAAATATATATTGGAATCCTCACTCGAAATCTTTTATTGATTATATAAAATACGAAATACAAGCGGAATCTTTCTTATCCTTGTTTAAATTTGGCCATTCCAACAGTTGAACAGCCACTTGATGATTTAACCAATCATCATCATTTCAATCCTAGCATTGCCAGAAAAATATCTGCAACCAAATGCAGTTACACTTAATGTAATGCCGAAATCTTGTAATGTGACTTCTTTATCTTCTTGCATTAGTTACACGACATAACAAAATTGATGTCATGACATGTGTTCAATTTTGACATACAATTTTTGTTCATGTTCTGACAACATGACATACAATTAGTGTTCTGTTATTATCAGATGACGGGTTAGCTAGCCTGGATATCTTCTACCTTAGGCACAGTTATTAAATAACCAGTACAAGTAGACTTGCCACATGACATCCCCTCTAGCCTCAGTTAAGAGGTCTTAGAACTGTCAATAAAGAAACAGTACTTACCGTAGTTGGTAATAGCTAATTTATAAGGGTGTGACTTGAGTCTTATGAACTATTTACTTTATAGTATTATTTTAATAATATGTCTTTAACTCATGACATATTGTTGGAACCTGGGGAAATTGTACAGCTAAGCAATTAATATGGTTCCTATTTTTAGGTTAATTAAAGCCATTCTATTGTTAACTCTAAATGCATAACTCCTTTAGAAGAAACCAATGAAATCAAAGTAACCCAAGTTCATGATGTTATTTTTAGTAGTATATCCATTTAATTGGATATTAGGATGTTGTCTAGACAAAAGATGAACATTCACAATTAAATCCGATATTCTATATAAATTAGCTTTTCCCACTTTTTAGTTCCTACTTGTTTTACAATCTTTTTCTTTTCCCTTGGAAAAAGGAAGAGATCCATATATAAATTATACATACAATTTACTTATTCTTTGTTCTTATTTATTTATAACTTCTGAGTCTACATCGATTACACTCAACCCAATAGTAAGTATTAACTTATCTATCTATGGGACCACACCTGTAATCGTTTTTCCTGTGAGTGTTATCCTAATCATCATGTTGAAAATAGATGATTACGTATAACGTTTCACCCTACTGGAGGAGGTGTGCGATTTCAATATAAAATCCTTCATGTCCTAATACATATAATTAATGTTCTGACATGTCAGAACATGAACAAAAATTGTATGTCAAAATTGAACGCATGTCAGGACATCAATTTTGTTATGTCGTGTAACTAATGCAAGAAGATAAAGAAGTCACATTACAAGATTTCGGCATTACATTAAGTTTAACTGCATTTGGTTGCAGATATTTTTCTGGCAATGCTAGGATTGAAATGATGATGATTGGTTAAATCATCAAGTGGCTGTTCAACTGTTGGAATGGACAAATTTAAACAAGGATAAGAAAGATTCCGCTTGTATTTCGTATTTTATATAATCAATAAAAGATTTCGAGTGAGGATTCCAATATATATTTTATCAATATAATTTAGTAAATAGTTCACTAGACAAAAGTCACAACTAACTTAAGATTAGCAAAAACGATCAACAGTAAGTAACTCGTTCTTATCTTATTGTTTAAGACCTTTTAGTTAAGGCTAGGGGGGATACCATGTGGCAAAGAAACCTGTATTAGTGAATATATCAGAGGACGGGTTAGCTAACCTGGATATCTTCTACCTTAGGCACAGTTATATTAATAACCAGTACAAGTAGACTTGCCACATGACATCCCCTCTAGCCTCA